>VZRF01014334.1:395553-575553 GCA_013396875.1 Vireo altiloquus | reverse complement strand
TTTCAAAAGCAATTGGAATTAAAAACTGTGAATGAGGTGAGAATGTGCCACTCACTGTCTGATTGAAATGGATAAACCTTAGCACCAAAGAGAATTTTCTGTCTTGTTTTCTAAAAAACAACAGAGGAATCAGCGAAAACAGGCTTCAACGTACCACAGACCTGACTCCCATGTCAAATTAATGCCTTAAAACAAAGTCTGTCTAAAGTACAAATAGGTGTGATGAAGAAAACCCAGATATCCCTTCCAAATTCTGTCAGCTGTTTCTCTTCTACAGGCTATCTTGGGCTGTAAAAATTGAAACAGACTTTTATACATGGAATATTGCATACAATGTATATAAATATACCACAACCCTTTGAAATGCCACTTAGCTAGCTTCATGTTCATTTGCATTTCCCCAGTTCTTAAGTATTTTGCAGTTTTTGCTCCAGTAAACATTCCATTGACTTCAATTAGTGTTTTGTTTTGGTGGTGTGTTTAAGTTTTTTGGTTGGAGGGGGGAGGTTGGTGTGCATGTGTGGGTTTGTGTGGTTTGGGTTGGTTTTCTTGTCTTAGGAAGAGGAGACTAGAATGTGCTAAGGGCTTCAAGATACAGCCCATAAAAGTAGTGGAGTCACTCAATTTTAAGTCTCCTTAAACTAAAATGATTTTGTACATGTGCAAATCCACCAAGCTACTGAATAAATTCATTTATTACTAATATATCTGTCTCACATAAATAAACCTTCTAATGTTGATTAGATGGATAAGCCTAGCATAGTGCTAGACAGAACAGGACCTGGATAGTTGCCTGGTGCCAGACAGCTCAATATGTTTATTTCCTGTGTGCTTTAGCGGGGACTAAGCTGAAGTTGGAAAAAGGTTTAAATGAACTATATAATTTCAATCTGTTACTGTAGTAACATTTGTATTTATTGTATATGTCAGTTAGTCATACACAGAGTTCTCAAGATACACTGCCCCTTTTGTTAGTGGTCAGAGGTGATTTTTTTTCAGAATTGTAATGAGTCAACATAGACAAATTCTGTTGTAGACAATTCAAAAACGCTACAGCAATTTAAAAGCTGGTGTGGATTCGGTCTGATGTGATATAATCTAGTGAAGAAAGCAGAATGTCTTACAGGTTTCCATTAATTTAAACAAGGACAAAAGAGATCATCTTGCAGGTTTCATACGTATTCCAATGAAAAACATGCCTGGCAAATAAGGACATATGACATTAATGACTCACAAAAAAAATATTTTTCCTCTTAATGGAGGAATCTGCATCTTAACTGAGCAGATTGTTGCAAAGAAGAATCTTTTCAAATAGTGCATCTTTGCAAGGGAACAGTGGGGTGAAACACTTTGAGTCCTTGGCTGCAATTGCAGGAGTCAACAGGAGAATACCCTGCTACTTGGAAGTTTTGGTTTCCATCTAAAGCAGTTTGAGTGCAGTACTTTACTCAAAGATACTATGATCAAACCAATTTAAGCTCAGGAAAGTGGGATGATCTGGGCTTCTACATTAAGAAAAATTTCATTCCAAGAAACATGCTGGAGAGGCTGGCATATCAGGTCTGCTTGCACGCACATGACTGACCCAGGTTTTAAAAGTGGTTCTCAATCACAGTACAGCCAACAGACAAAATTTCTCCTGGAATCTGAACATACTGTAGCAGTGTGCTTACCAGCTTCAAGACAAGGTGGCGTCACCCTAACCTATTAGTGCTTTAATTTTTCTCTGTAAGGATGAGATAATTCTAATTCCCCATGTTATACATACAGTCACACATAATGGTGGATAGGGAGATACGTGTGGGTATCTGTTCCTTACAAACAGTGTGCATAAGCTTTGCTCATTATGTTCTTAGGTCGCTTTCTATGCCAGGGGTTGTACTAATAAAAGTAGAGTAATTAAAAAAAAAAAGAAAAAACACCAAACAAAAAAAGCCAGAGGACCATTTTCCTGACTGACAAACATAAACCAAACTAAGACTTCTGTTGTTGATTTGCCTTTTTCCAATAACTGAACTAAGTTTTTGGATCATCATGTAGCACACTGGATTTTAAGCCTCGAGAGATCCTGAGCACACACAGCTACAAATCAACAGAAATTGTGTGTGGTCAGCACTTATCATTCCACCTAAGTATTATTACATTGGCTAAAGACTTTTTCTGTAGTGTAAACTGCACATACTTAGTGCCACCAAAATTTCTGCTCTCTCTGAAAAGGCCCTGGAGGTTACACTGAAAAGTAACTCTTTATTTGTAATGCAAAGAACCTCAAAAGCCTTTGCAAGAGAGTTAAAGCAACAATGTCAGCTTTAAAAATAAATAAGTCAACTGTACAAAAGACAGCTACTGCATTGTTTTCTGTACCATGCACATGATGTATTTACAGACTTCTGTGGTTTTCTAGGGGCTTTAGAGTTTTTGGATATGACTGTAGTCTAATCTAACAGTGTTTACCGTGGTGGAACTAGAACTGGAGCCCAACCCCACACCTATGGGAGTCTGCTTGGTACTTGAAGAGACTTTGAATCAGAAGTGAAACAGAGAGTATCTTACAGCTAAAAGTCATATTATCTTTTTCAAACATGATATAACTGAAACCTAGTAGAATTTTATTTAAAGTGAATTGTGCCAGATACATATCATGAATACACATAATTTTTATAAATCCAGGAAATAATATTAAAAATTAAGGTCTAAAGTAAAAAAACCCCAACAAACCTATAGTGGAGAAATATATAATGAAGGTAACAGATCTGAAGTAGGCAAGGCAAATATGCCAGAAGGAATTACAGAATTACAGTCTTGGTTATATGAAGCTTTGATAATATCATTGAAATTAACATCACTATAATCTGTTTCAGTGACCAGTGCTTACATTGGGCAGAGAAACAAGATCATGCAGTGAAGCAACTGAAGTAGAAGAATTATTATATTTACCTACTAATGCTTTCAACTCTATGTCTCTACCACATTGTCAGTCAGCCATGTCCCCATTTGTGTTCTAATTTAGGCAAAAATAGCCTATTTCCAGCAAAGACCATTTGTGGGATTGAACACAAGACTCAAACCACTAGATGAAAGAACTAAAAAGTTGTGTTTATATGATATTTTATAGTTTGGATTTGTTTCTTTTTAGTATATCTAAAGACATTTTAATTAAATATTGATATACAAAGGTGTTTTTATACTTTTCTGAAAACCATCAGAAAATGTTACACTTAGATATTATTAACTTGAAGTCTAGATTAATTTATGGTTATTCCCTTCCTAACAAACCATCTAGTTCCAAACTAACCAGGAGCAGATTTTTAAAGTCCTGTGATACATGTTCCCCTCTAGTTGAAAATTTGCAGAATGTACCTTTCATACTTTGGATCTCGTATAATAAGACATGGAATTTTTTATAATTTGGGATTATATAATATTTTGTAGCAACAAGTATGTCTTTTGATCCTACGAAACAGGAATATTATGCCAGTATTTATTCATTTGCAGCTGTCTCCAGATACTTTGCCTTTTGATTTCTATTTTCTTTCTAATTCCTATGCACTGCTTTCACACAGCCCTAGTTTTTGAAGGGAACTCTGTTCTTTTATGAAAGTGTAAATTCAGAGTTTTTTGATGGATTTGTTCCAAAGTTTTAGTAAGATATGCAAGATCACAGTCTGGGCCTGATGCCTGTTTCAAGAGGTCAGCGTGCTGTGCAGTTAGATAAAATTCTGGACTAGAAACTGAGCAGAGAACATGATACAGCAGTCAAAAGTCAGGGATATTTCCTTTTTCAGAAGTTTTATCAATGACATCCCCTTTATTTATGTGGTGATGTGGCACAACATGTTTTTGGGAGTGAGGATGAATCCTTACATGACTTTTGCCCTTGGTAAAGATTCTCAGGGAGAGGGAATAATGGCTCTTTCCCCATTCTGCCCCTTGTAATGGATATATCAACATGCTTTAGTAACTGATTTGAGGATTAAATATGCTCAAATCTGTTGGATGGATGGATGGATGGATGGATGGATGGATGGATGGATGGATGGATGGATGGATGGATATCTGCATTTCTTGGGCCAATTCTTCACTATGGTTTAGCCTCAGAGTAGTAAACATGAATTTGCTACCACACTGAGAAAATCCAGTGGGCGTAAGACATTTTACGAAAGATCTAGGAACCAAGATCTAGAACCAAGGAAGTCAGTGCATAAAGAATGTGAATTTATAGAGCACTCCGATATACTCTGAATTTTCACATGGAAAATGTTTTTTACTGAGGGCATTTTGAGCCTTTCATCTATCTCATAGGTACTGTAAGCATCTGCACAGCTTGAAGGCAACAGTGAGCTGCAGATCTTTTCCATACCTTTCTGCATGCTCTCAGAGAGACACCATAGTTCACAGAGCAGGCTAACTTTAAAGTAAGCTGTGGGCTTTTACCACTTCATGCTCAGTAGTGACCTAAAAAAAAGGAAAGGCATCCCACTTAAGAGCAAAAGTCTTACTGAGACTCCAGATGTTCTCAGAACCCCAAATTTTAGCCCAATAACAGCTCTCACAATAACCGTCTGTACAAAAGTTTTTCCTTCCAAACCTTTGAGTTTCATGTTGGTTACAAAATTTTCTGCTTTGTACAGGGTATGAAGATGGATTTGAAACAGCAGTTACTGACAGCAACATCTACCCATTTTCATCACTAATTTGGTGCTCTATCTGAAAGGTTATCTACTTGTGTATCTTTAAATATTGCAAAAGCCATGATAGGTGTCATGTAAAGTTTCTATGTATATTCATTTTGTAACATACATAAGATAAAACTTTCAAAAGTTTGGGGTAAGTTTCAGAACCTTTGTAACTGTCTTGGAGTGACTTTTGTCTTGGAACTAATTTTCCAATAGACAGACGTATTCTCAGTCTGCCCAAACCAGGTAGTGCACTGTTTTGGTTTCCTTTGATTGAAAAATATTTTCTTTAAAAAGACATCTTAAGGCATCAGTCACCAGATGACTAATGCTTTAGTCTAGTCATTAGAGTTTAAATCCCACTAATTTTAGGTTTTCTTAACCTCAGCCTGCCCAATTTCAGCAAAAGGAGACTGGCCCATGTTGAAACACTAGCAGGATCCAGAGAAACCAGAGAATAACTTTAAATATTTTGTACAAATATTCCCAAGTCTATACTCTGGCCCCAACAACTGGATTCTTAATTCTTAAATGATTTAAACATGAACATCAAGTTCTGGAAAGAGCTATGTTGAAAGAAATCTGACTTTCTTGTGCATAGAATGCCTTGACTTCAGAACTGACTGTGGTTAACAAAAGCATTAACTTGACATGCCGTTTGCTTGCTCTGTCCTCCAAGAGGGAGTAATATACAAACAGTCTTCAGACTGTAGCTTGAATTTTCCGGACTATATTCCACACCTGGTTGTGTTGCATGTTGTGAAGTCTCAAACAAGGCTCAAAGAGGAAAACTGAAATGTTCACTCTTAAGCAATCCAGGAGTTAGACTATGCACAGCAATTTCACCAACACACTTATTCCGAAATCATTGAACTGGTGCTGTTTCTCCATTAAAATCCAGAAGAGAAAATCTAGCAATTGAAAATGTAACACCTTTAATGTTGAAACTGCATTCGAATTTTCTGCCTGCTTACTGCATGTAGAGCAATTCTGTGCTGAGAGTGACTGCAATAATATGGATAGCGTACATAAAGACAAAGAACCATGGGACATAAAGTTGCATAATTTTGTATTTTTTTCGTGGATTACTCAAGTCCCACTGACCTGTCCAGCCTATACAACTTCCCTCTCACCCTCCCTCTGCTCTGTTAGTCTGACTGCTGTCTATCTGTCACTTGAAACTGAGGGCTGATTCCAAACACCCTCAAGCCTGACTGGTAAAACACATGCTTTTCTCTGATGTGTCATTTACAATATTCATTTAGAGGGGTTTAAATGGAGCCTTACTCTTACAGATTGAAGGAAAGTAAAAGTGCAGGAAGAGTCTATTGTTTTGGCACTTGGCTGCATCTTGCAGGGTGTTGCATAGTGATGCCTTGATAAGATAAAATATATGCTATCAGAAACAAGTCAGAGATTTTTCTATTGAAACTACTCATTGCTCTGTGGCACTGTATAAACAGGGCAGAGAAACAGACAGCAAAAGGTGTTCAGGAAAGGAAAACACATTTAACATTCATGCCATCCTACTCAGGACTTTTATATATAAACACATACAAACATATATAGAGATCACAACATTTCAGGCAAGAAGAGTCAGTGCATTCAAATTTATAGCACTAACAATCCACTCAAACAGAACCACCACAGATTTCTTTGGATATGTCTGACTTTGTGTAATCATGCTGTGCTTATAATGCACACAAATTCAGAACGCCAACTGCAGAAACTTGCAGATGCAGGCAGAAATCCTCAAGGGCTACAGCAAGAGACGTGACTTCAGATATGACCACTTCTATAGCACTGGTCTATAAAATCTGCATTTTTTGCTAGATTAAAATGTGATTTGGTGTTCCCAGAGGCAAGTGGGAAAGTTTGTGCCACTGCCTAGCAAAGGTGATAGCTGAGCTGTCCTACTTCCCCTCTCGTGCGGCTTTGTTTTCTACCACTGCTCTGAAGCAGGATGGGTGACCCCTGAGTGGCACTGAAGCTGCAGCAGCTCAATTCCCCTGCGCTGGCAACAAACTGACAGAGGGAGAATTTCAGCAAATCTACATTACCTTTGGTTTTAACAGGAGTTGGATTAGGTTTTAATTCAGATTACATTGCAAATACCTTCCTGTGGGATAACCGGCTAATTGCAAGTCTGGATGAAAACCACAGGACCTCGAGGGCAATTAAAACTCTCAAGAAAGCAGTACTTACTCTTAGGGAAATTACCTTGTTGTTGACACTGGGTGTAAACCACAGGTCCTCCTATTCCTCCTTCCACAGGACATTAAAATTGGTTGGCAAACATGAAAAGGGCTGAACAGTTTAATACCATTACAGAAAGCTCTGCTAGACATCCTGCTGTTCAGGGTCCAAAGTGCCACTTTTGTTACTGAATTCTTGTTCTGTACTGACCTTTTAGACCACAGCTACAGTTGTGGTGGTACAACACGTTCTCCAGTAATTTGTTCTACCCCAAGCAAGTTGTAGATTATCAATATAATGTTAGTGTGATTTAATTTTAAGTACTATTTCAAGATAGCCTTTGCACTGGCTAAGTACTATGAACCACTGATTGCTGGTTTAACTGTGTTGATTTTAGCTGAATTAAACTAAATTAAGAAAGATTCAAATCAAATTCAAACCAGCCCCTCCAGAACTGAGAAAATTATACTGGGCCCATACAAGGTTTTGGATCAGTTAGACTAATATAGCATAGAAAAAACTCTAAAAATAATTTAGTTGTCAAGCAGATCGGGAAAAAGTGGTTTTTAAACATTTTAGAGAAAAGCTTTTGGGTTTTACTCTCTGCCTGTGTATCAGTGGATTATTTCTAAATGCTGAAAGTATTTAGATCTACCTTTTATGAGAAGTGGGTCAAAATTGAAAGAACAGATCTGAACTCTTGAATTTGTGGGTTGGAATGTAATTCTCACACCTATTTATCCAGCCTTGCCAGACTTATTACCACTACTTGAGCCCTAGGAGTGAACCTGCTTTTACAGCTTTGTTTCCTGATCAGATGCGAAATTGCAATCCATATATTTTATGGTTTGGGAATAGGCAGAGCCAAAACCTTGTACAGCACCATTCCACTCAAGACCAAGTATTCTCATCAAGATCACCCAATATCCCAGGTCTTCTATTTGGAACTCTATTTTTTTGAGGATGCTTGTGGGATTTCAACATGTTATAAGTGAAGCACAGCTTAATGCAGAGCCAATACCAGAATCTTCTAACTCTGTCTCTGTCTGTTCCTCCCAGTAGCTGCAACTAGTCTTGAAAACCAGTTGATCTAGTGCCAATTGCTCAGGCAAACAAGCAGTGTTAGCAGTATTTGATTTCTGGGCTTTTTTTACCTTTTTAAGCAAGTTATTCATCCCACACACCTTCTAGAAGTTAATTTTTAAGCCACCAATTTTTTTTTCCCAAACTATATGAACTGATGCAAAAGTAATGCTTACACTTTTAGAAACATGGAAATTACAGTATGTAGGACTTTAAACTGCTTGAGAGACATTTGGGAAAAGAGAATACACATTCACTCTGAATAAAAGTGAGTTGCTAACCAATACAAACAAATGTAACCTAATCTATCTACAGCAGTACCCTACTGAACACCTTTGCCTCCGATTATACAATTCTGCCACAGCAATAAAATCAACTGTCTGCAACAGTTTTAGTTCGTTGTATGGTTAATACCAATAATGTACTCAAAATTGATGTTTAACAGAGTGAACTGATTTGTTAGAGTGTTAACAGCCACAGACTTTAACTAATAAACAGATCATTAACTGCTGGTAATAAACAACTTGCCAGGATCATTTATTATTTAAGAACATACTTTGTCTTAAGAAAAGATGGCCCACTTAATTCTATCTATGACACCTTTCTGGCTGCCATTCAAAGTGGGAGGCACAGATGAAGCCACAGAGAAACTATGCTGCGCGCACTAGATCAAAATTCATGAAAAAATACTGGTTTTCATGAGAAAGTGCCCACAAGAAATATATTAACTCCTTAGACTGTTTAATAATACAGTGAGCATTTTTATCAAGATCTTGTTTTTAATACTAACTCTAATTGTAATGTAAGGAATCTAATTTCTAGTTCTGATAAAAACTGTAACATCTTCATCCTTCTTTTACTATAAGGGATGCCACTGCAGCAAGCATTTCCTTCTGGAAGTAGTTCTGAATAGAAGATATTATTTAAATATATAAAGAGCTTTCGTAATGGAAGAGGAAAGAAGTTAAAGTTCTGTAAGTAGTTAAACTTCTGTAAAGTTTGTTAGAGAAGAGGGAGGAAAAAAGGTAGATCGAAATAATTCATTCTCAGAAAACCTTTTAAAAAGCTGAAAAGTTGTAAATACATTACCTAATTACTCAAGATGATGACTGGAGATTTGGAAGGAACAAAAGAAAAGTCCTTGTCTCCCCCTGGTTTCTAAGACATTCCATGTGTAATAAAACAAAATCACAAAATAGGATAAACTTTGCATATTGGAGTGTCCTAATTTTGTCAATATTTGAAGTTCAGCAGTGTAGTAGTGCAGTTTCCTTTTGGTTCTCACTTCTGAAAGAGGTGATGTGGCACAATGCCAATCTGATCGAAAAGCAGAGACACCTTCTAAGACTGATTACAATAAATTCAAGTTACCAAAGCAGCCAGATGACGATTTCCTAACCTCCTCCCAGCATTATTTCAATAACTTTATTGGTCAAGCCCGTAAAAATACAATCACATGTTCTGAATAAGAGTGAAAGATAAGAGGAGCTCAATGACAGTTTGCTGATATCCAGATTTTAGATTAAATATCACAAAATATTGTTTTATTTTCTATTGTCTCCTTAGAACTACCAACATAAATTATGAGATTATTTTTTCTAGGCACTGTGTAAATAAACTGTGCAAATACCCCAAAGAAGCTACAGGCTGAATGCAAGTGTCAAGACTGCAGTGTCAACCTTTAACAACCCTGCTGAAATGTGCATATAACACTTTAATTGCAGACAGTTGAAGGATGATTTCTTTATGCCAGATCCTTACAAGTGAAGAAATGTCATTTAAAGAAAATTTTTCATTGTATTTTTTTTACTTCCTTGTGCAAGCTCAGGAGAAGACATTTTTAATATCATTGTGAAAATAATTCTGACCTTAAGCTAATACAAATTGGCTATTACTTGCAGTAAGAAAAAAAACCCCTGTATTTGCATGCTGGTTGGAAAAATGCTTCAATTTAATTGCTTGTGGAAGAAACAATTTATTTATAGACATACTGTGCAGGAGGAAATTTGGCTCTCCTACCATATAATAAGATGCATGGCTCTCTGCCAGGATGCTGGCTATCCCTGGACATTTGGTGTTCCATATACCAAGAATGTGGAATTGCACTGCCTATAAACAGAGAAGGCTTTTTTTCCAAGGACACTATAAGACATGATTTTTCTTGAATGAAAAAATGAAAAATTAATGCAACAGTTATGAATTTGCAAGAGCAGAAACTTTCTTTTTTGTATTTATCACCAGTTGCATTAGTCAGCTAATGAGCAGCTAAAACAGATTACTTGTTACTCTTCCTTATCCCATTTAGGGAAGATGCCGAAAAAACCTCTGGTTTTATGGGTTTTGAATAAATCAGGATATTACACAAATATTTCCACACAGCAGGATGACTCACATAAATAAGGAATGCAAGACTGGGATTTACTAATCTGTCAGTGACAGTGTATCCAATTAATTCCTCTGTTTATTTAGGTAAGAGTTTTTTGCACTTTATAATCTTCAGTCTGTTTGACCACAGGGGAGAGAAGGCCTTGGGAGAGGGAGTGGAAATAGATTTTTGAAGGGGAGCCATAATTAGCTCAATCCTTGGATTGAGCTCAGGAATGTTGTTACTGCTAAATAGCTCCTTAAATGGAGTATTTATAAACTACAGGCAAAGCTGTAATATTAGAAGAGAAGAAAACCCAAAATCAAATATATTTAGATGCACAAGCCCTAGGTTAATGCCCTGGCATGATGACATAATCCAGCTCAAGGGACAGGGAATGAAGAAGCTTATTACTGAAAGCAAATCAGTGCATTGCACACAGCCCTGTTGGAGCCCATGGAGGGGATCTGGAAACCTTAGAAGTTGGATCCTCCCTGAAGGTTGCTTAAACAGCACCTGGCTCTCATGGAGGGGGCACACAGGTCCTTCCCAACGACCCCTGTGAGCACCCAGATGGAATCTGCTCTGCCCTGCAGCCACAGCAATACTGGGGTTTCACTTGCCCACCTCTTCCCCTCCCTCCTGCCCACCTCAGCAGCCACCCCATACACAGCTTTCCCACGAGAGATTTCGACCCAAATGAGGGGAAATGAGAAGTATTTGCCCAGGAGTGGCCAAGCTACTTTCTGCCTTGTTTTGCAGTCCTCTGGCAGCAGGCAATGGAGGAGAGATCTACCTCAGGGTATCTTCTAGCTATCCTATCTGAGAAAAAAAATTTATTTCATATCACTCCCACACAGTCATGCCCTATCGTGCCCTGGACATAGCTCTGTTTAGTCAAAACAGACTTATTTTTTTATCACACACAAACTACATGGTCCAAACCAACTCCCCTGGAAGACATTTGGACTTCAACAGGGACAAATCCAGGACCAAGCAAAATAAATCATTAAGCTATGATGAAGAGGATTTGTGCCAGGCCTCCACTCAAAACTAAGTTTAATCATTGCAGATCAGGGTATTTGGGGACAACATCTATTTTGTAACTTCACAAAAAAAAGAAATCAAATAAGTGAGCCATGCCTTGTCCAAAATTGCAAATTATTTTCCACATTTAAGAATTTTCATAGAAGAACTTTGCTTGCAATGTAATATCCCAATGAAGCTTGTTAAATGCTTTTCCAAGGCTATATGATCTTTATTAAAAAATTATAACACTGTCTCCTGGACACAAGGAGAAAAGAAATAATGTCTTTTTCAGATTAAGTTCTTGAAAGCTTGCAATGGTGGAAAGTAAGTCTTACAAATTCTGTCTCAATTTCCATTTAACATATACTGTTCCAAACACAGAGACAGTTGTCTCCTGAAGGTGCTGTACTGCATTTATAAAATGCACCAATACTGTTTCCTTGACAAATCCATTTCAAATACAATAAAAAACTTAATGGGATTAACTGCTCAGAAGTTTAGTTGAAAAGTTTAGCTTAATGGAGCACAACCCAGTGTGTTAATATATTAAGAGTGCAAAACAAAATAAGGGGAAATGGAAAACAGAGAAATAGATAAGCAGTAGACAAAGAGACAAAATCAAACGAGCAGAGAAATAGAGAATCAGTGTTTGCACCTGGATGCAAGTCGCTGTGTAAGACCTTGATCCCAAAGTGTGCAAGCCCACAGAGAGCTCCCAGGCAGGACTTCAAAGGGACCCTGTGGGGCTGGAGCCCCTGAGCCCCCCCAAGGGAGAGCTGGGACAACCTGAGACTTTGTGGTTGAATCCCAGCATGGGAAAGAGCTCCCTCCTGGTCACACCAAAAAAAAAAAGCTTCTGTCTGTCGCTGCTGCAGGATTTGGTCTGACCAGCACAAACAGGATTCTGGTGGCAGCCTGACACACGGTGCATCTTCACTGGCACCGGCAGCCAGTGTTGCTGGGACCCCCATCACATATTTCTACACCTTTACCAGAGGAAGTGGAGACACAGAAATGCAATATTCTTTTTCTGAAATATATATACATACAGGTGCATTTATGTACAGAATCACAAAATATTCTGAGTTGGAAGGTACTGACACAGATCATCAAAATCCAGCTCCCAGCACAGCACCATCCCCAAAAGTCACATCACGTGCCTTTTGAGAGCATTGCCCAAATTCCTATTGAAATCTGTCAGGCTGTTGCTGTGACCACTTCCCTGGGGATCCTATTCCAGGGCCCAACCCTCTGGGTGTGTAATACGTGTGTGTATATCCATGTGTATATATATGTGGATCACTATGAATTTGTGTATGTGTATGTATATATACATATTTGAGAAAGTTTTCTCCTACAATTTTCCCTTTGACCATTTTATTTAAGATGCAAAATTCATGGGGGAAGGAGGAAGAGGGATGATGGGAATCAAAAGCCAGTTTCCTAACAGATGTTTGTGAAACTTGATGAGTACAATGAACATGGCATTTCTGACTTCCTCTGAGGAGCTATTGTAATAAATACAGTAGGTAGATTTTTGTACGTGCCAGAGGAAATGATCAAAACCCTGTAGCCAGCTCTGTTTGGTTTGGCTTTGCCTATACAACAATTCAAATTTAAAAACAAGCTATAATTATATTGGTAGAAAAAAACTGTAGAAAAGAAGAAATGTTTTATTTTAAGCCAATTCTACTCAGACATTTGAATTTCTCTATTTCTAGCAAATTATTCTTAAGCCTTTTTTTAAAATTATTATTATTATTATTCCAGTTTATCCCCTTCACTTGCCTAGTTCTTCAAGCAAATAAAAAAATCAGAACTGCATGACTGGAATTCACCACATAGTTGTAAAAACTTTATCTGATAAAGATACCTGAGTATAAATAGAATGTGGCAGGATCATGAGCTGAGTTAAATATTGATTGGTATAATATAAACATGCACAGATGAATAAAAGTTACAATAACACACTGCATTAATTTATTTTTCAATCAGAAGTTATTTTCGAACTGGTTTTGTATTTGAAGACAAGCACATTCCTGCATGTTTATAATTTGAAAACATGTGCTTTTTTGTGCTTCTCACTGGTTGTTGCTCCAATTGGATGACAAACCACCTTGGGTAGATGGTATTGGTTTTATTCTCTTATTGGAGAACAGAAAACAAGTCCTGCAGGAACCAATAATAAGAGTTTTAATTTTTTTTTTTAATAACCTTTTCATTAACACAAATTATTGTGATCACTTTTTACTGAACAGGAATTAAAATATTTCAAAGCATCCTTCAAGTGAATCTATTATATCCGGCACCTCTCCCCACCTATTCCTTAGCCATTCCTATGCACACAGCCAAAATTAAAAGATTTGCCTATCATGGGGAATGACTTATGAATTTTTCTATTTTAAAAAATAAGAAACTGCAAACACTGATTAGGTATCAGTTATCAAAATTATTTTATGCAAAATTCTGCTAGTATTTCTATATGTTATATTGTTAGATATAGAAATATACCAGGACATAAATCTATACTGACCATACAAATACCCCGTTCCTCTCTGGTTTTGTGGACATTTCTACCTGTGAAGTCAGTAGTATACAACTTAAATCTGGAGCAGCAAACATAAAGATCTAAAAATTTGTGGGTTTTAGTTATAACTGTGCACATATATATATACACACACACATAACTGTTTATAAATATAAATTAATTAAACATTTCTTAATCCATAAACTTCATAGGAGATCTCCTGTCAGCCTCAAAACTCAGAAGTTCTTGGTCAGAATCAAAGACAGTAAAGTTTAACTTAAAAATTGAATTTAAAAGTATTTGGCTTTTACCTTTTCTTTAAGTCTTTAGGACTCAGACTTGCAAAATTTTCTCTGCAACTACAAGATCTACAGGCATTGCTTTTCAATGAAAACTGAGAACCACGGGTAATGAGACATCTCCAGGAGGTGGCACTTCATGGAAAAACACCAAACATTATGAGACTTGTAATAAAATGATGAATGTCGGAAGGACTGGCTTAGTCTTCCTTTCAGAATACAATTCTTGTTAATGTGAAATAGTTCATGCTAAACCAATTTTTTCATGTTAATACCTCTATATTTGTGACTTTCCCTGGTAGGCTGAGAGTTTTAGATCTGTTTTTTTCATAATATGACAATTTACATAGCCATGACAGCAAACTTCAGTTGCTAAAAATGAAGTATAAATCAAAGATTGAGGAAGGGAAATGGACTTTTTTTCTGAAATATGATTCTTGTTCCTTCTTACCATGACTTCAGTCCGAATTTTCATCCTGAGGTCTTACCTTACATGACCCTTCTATGATAGAAGCACAGCATCTCTTCTAAAAGGAGAAAAGTGCTTTGCGGGTGGCAATATTTTCCCAGAAGGGGAAAAAGTTGCAGGCGTCAAGCCAGGAAAGTGCAGGAAAAGACAGCACACATTTGGAGCTCTAAAGGCAATAAATTTATTGTCAATAGTCAGGTTTAAATAGCATCATCTAGGGAAAAATTCCCAATAGAACCACAGCATGGATGAAAAAATAATTTTGGTTACCCATGTTCTGACATTTTTATGAATTTAATTTAAGGTGACAAGAAGAGACCTAGTAAAAATGGCTGAATGACTACCAAAGGGAAAAAACAAATAACCTAAAAGAAAATGAAACACTTTTTTTCAGAAGGAAGTCTTTCATGACTGTTGGTGTGTTTCTATGTTCCAAGCTAAACGTGTTCATACCAACATTTCAGTGGTAGGACAATAAGAAAAAACAGTCACAGAAACATTTTGAATAATCTGATCTTAATTACTTTTAGATTAAGGGTGACATTGGAGTCCAAACTGAAAACTGAACAAGGTAGTTTGGGCTCTCAGCTTGATAAATTTCTTTTGCGATTTTGGGCAAGTCAAGTGATTTAGTATTTACCATATTTTAAACCCAAATTTGCAAAGAGAGATAACATTCTTCTGCATAGAGAAGAAATCTGATGCATTCAGAAGGGCATCCAGCCTTCTTTACTAGAATTGCCTTTGTGTCCTTAAAGGTAGCTGTACTTTGAAAAATTCTCTTTCCCTGTCCTTCCTTTTTCTCCCTTCTCCCATTGATAGATATTTAATGGGATTTTGTAGGAAGAGAAAGATCCTAAGTGGTGTATTTGAGATAAGGGTCAGTCTTTGGGCAAGGAATGATAACCACCTACTGGGCTGTGTTAAGGATTGCTGTGTGCAACCCAATTGGTGCAATTATTCTTCTCCCGTGGGCATAAGTATCAAACAGAGGGTGCTGTGTCCAGTTCGATGCCCCTCAGGATGAGAAAGAATTGGAACTAGTCCAATGTAGAGCCAGAAGGATTATTAGGGAGATGGAGCACATAATGTACAGGGAGAGGTTAAATAAATGGATTTATTATTTATGGAGAAGTCTTATAGGAGATCTGATTGTTTTCTTTATCTTCATAGTGATAAAGGAGATGGAGACAGACCCTTTTCTGAGGTGCATAGAAAAGGCAAAAAGACAAAAAGAAGTTTTAACAAGGGAAAATTCAGTTAGATACAAGAAAAAAATTAATGACAAAACGGTTGCCAAGAGAGACTGGGGCATCTGCACACCTGGAGAACTTGTTAAAAACCTGATCAACAAGATTAGACCTACTTTGAGTGGGGATTTAGATCAGGTGTGATTATGATTAATAAAACACGCTTTTCATCCTCAAGATAGATGTTTGTTGTTTGTTGAAGTTTTTAATTCTATAGCATTTGAACAACTTAATTTCCACATTTTTTTCTCTTTTGGAAGCATCATGATGGTATTTCCCTGAAGTGTTACTACTGAATTTATTGTGCTACCTTCACTGCAGTCCAGGGTGTGATTAAGGTTTCTACGGATATACATAAGCAAGCTTTAAACTACTGTGCTCAAAATCTACGAGCAGATTAGTTCTATCAACACAGAGCTACTAACCTTATTCTTGAAATATTTGGTGTCATTCATGATGCTAGGTTTGCATATGGATTGTTTCACATGTTACTAAGACTGTGCATACTATCTAGGCTATCTGGTTTGTAATCACACCTTTGACTGACAGGTGTTAACAAAATTCTTCTGGCACTGCCTTCAATGAAGATCTCCCATGAAGAGTGTCTAGAAAATGGGGCTCCTGTCTCTTTGTGCAGAAGCAGGCCTTTAGGTACCAGGAGCAAGCAGATAAGTGGTCTTGTAAAGCACTGGCAGTGCCTCATCTTTGTGTGGAGTCTTTAGTTTTACTTGCTAGTTCCAGTGGCAACGCATGCTGGGTACATACTCAACAGCTGCCATCGTGACAGATGGCATCATGACAGTCTGCTCTTCTGCCTTCTCTGAGGTGTCAAAACATATCAGAGGTGTCTTCTCAGGAGCCTTGGAAAGCTGTGAGGGAAGGTTCAACACCCACTGGGCAACAAAGGATCTGACATTCCCCGAGTAAGTTCTTGACATGGCCTGGAGGATTAATGTCCTTAAAAATTTGAGAAAAATTAACAAAGTAAAATAAGTGTAAGCACCTGAAGAACTTGTGATGCACTCACCAAGAAGAAGAGATTATTTCAGGAACATGGTGGGGATTGCTCTGGACTACCTAGCCTATCAAATTGGTATTTTTATTACTGAAGTAATGAACCTCTAGATATGCCAGTCCTTTGGTTTCCACTGGATGGAGCACTGGATTTGCATCTTGACAACTTCGGTGAGTGAGGTCTGAGGTGCTTTTTAGGTCCTGGGTGAGCAATGAAATGCATCACTTTTGCAGTAAGTCACTGACCTGTGCCTTCTGGCCTTGGGGGTGCCCCACATTCAAACGGAGGCCAGCACTGCTCCCAGTGCAGCACAGTGATCATCAGATTATCTGATACTCTCCACCTGGAACCAGAGGTCTTGTCATACAACAAACCCCTGTGGCCTCCTGGTGGGTCAGTTGCCTGAATTCTTTGCTGTTTGTAGCTGCACACAGGATTCCCACACCCCTGTATTGATTTAGTCTGTGCGGGAAGCCATCAGAAATATGGAGCCATGAAAGGGTTGACCGTAGGGTCAAAACCTGTCTGACAAACCAAGTGAAATTATCTGGTAGACAGGAACTATTGGCATCATGAGGGGCTGTTAAAGCCCTGTGTGAGCAGATGTTGGATCTAGGAGGAAAATCTGGCTCTGTGGAAGACCGCAGATCAGCTAACATCATTTCACACCAATCTTATCACAAGTCACTGTGAATTCTTGATTCAGTTGGGGCCAGATTTTAGGCAAGGACTTGCAGTGCATTGCAATTGTATGAGCCCCATCGAACTCGGCTTAGGGCACCAAGTTTCTGAGAGTTGTAGGCAAAACCTGAGTTACTGTTGATCAGACTGGATTTTGTCTTTTTTTCTGACTAGATGTCCAGAATTTTCTGAGTGAATAAATAGCCAGCCGTTTTCTCAAGTGAATAAGTCAAAGCAGATTCTAAGATGCTCCACTTTAGAAATTACTATGATCACTGGATATAAAAAACTCTTTTCTTGGTAAATAGTGGCTTTTCTTAGAGGTATAATTCTGAGTATCATTTTATTCTTGGTGATGATTAAATTTTCAGATTTCGACACCTTAACAATTGACCTTGATCAAGGTTTTGAATTGCCTGTCATATGAAAAGAGCTTTAGACACCAAGCAATTATTTAGTGATATCCATCAGGATAAATATTCACTGTAAAGGAAAATAGAATGAGTGCACATCTCAAATAGCAAGTGCAAAAAATATAATCAAAGTCAGAACTTAATTTGCATGTGTCCACAACTCTGCACTGTAACTTTTCCCTCCACAATTTCCATGTATTGGAACATAGCAAAGGTAAAATTTAAGACTTCAAAATAAAATTACATCTTTTCAATAGCTATCATGAAAAGATGAGGAGCTGAAATCTAATGTCAAATCAAATTAAAGCGTATTATAGTGCAAATTCCATTTTCATTTTGCACATTTTAATACCTTGACTATTTACAAGCTAAAGAGACAACATTCCACTTAGATACAGCTATTTCTGCTAAAGAAAAGCACAATGCCCTTGCTTCTTTTCACAAGCAACTGTGGCGTATTCAGCTAAATCCAGGATACCTGTTACATTTGTTACATTGGAAGAAAGCTGGTTACAGCTTCTGTGTCCCTTTCTTTGTTAAACAAAAGTTTATCAGGTCTCAAACTGAAACTCCTCGAGGTGAAACAAGAACTCTGAAACCACTTAGAAAGAATTCATGCAAAGAAAAGTCCTGCCCATGTGTCTGAGAGACTTTTACATATTCAGCATAACAGCAGAAAAAGAAGAAAATATCACTCATTGGATGCTATAGATCATCCCAATATCTCTCTAGAGATTAGTATAAAGTATCCCCCCCCTTTCAAATAATAGTATATGGAATTAGCAATGTGCTTTCATATTTAAATATGAGAAAGGTTTTTCTCATAATGTCTTCTTGCATTTCAGTTGAAAAGAGCTACACCTCTGTTTATCTGTTTCACTGTGCAGGAAGTTTAATGAGTCTGGTGCCATATCTGAATTTCCATTTGCAAAGTGAAAAACCCAGCAGTATGTAATAAAAGGTTCATACTTCTTGTGGCAGTGAGGAAAATCTCAAGTGTGCATCTCAAGTATTTGGTGCAGTGATACACAAGAATAGATAGAGCTTAAAGAGGAATAAATTCCTTGTGTCAGTGAGTTGCTTCCTGTACTCACTGACCTAAAAGGACAGAGTAACATCCTGAAGCAAGGGGCTGGGCCACAGGGTCAGCCAGCATGGATGAATTAATGTGCGTTGTGGTGAGGGGACGCTAGATTCCTTTAGTCCTGCCCCACCTGCAAGAGACCACAGAGCAAAAACAAGCAAGTCTCACTCCTTCTGCAGGAGAAGACCAATTATATCATTTTTTATGCCATGGAGTTCTCTGTATTGACATAACAGTACATAAGTCCACGTAAAGTCCAGCCTTGCAAGTCAGAGAAAAGTGAAGAACATGACAACATGCACATCCACAGCCATCAACATGTCTGCATGCCCATAGATAGATAGTTGTACTTGTTGAACGCTTCTGAGAACTCAGAATAGGGCTCTGGGTGAACGTGGGACTCTGGGGCTCCAAGAGCACACACTGCTGATCTCCTTCCAGTGCTGAGGATAGCTCTCCCTACCTACCCCAGAGAGATGAGGACAAATGTTTAGCAGCACCTGTAGGGATTGGACAAGGGGTAATGGATTTAGACTCAAAGACAGTGATTTAGATTAGATGTAAGGAAGAAGTTTTCTGCAATAAGAGTGAAGAAACACTGGAACAAGCTGCCCAGAAAAGTGACCTTTGCAACAAGACATTTCACTTATCAGTCCCAAGCAATGAAAAAAGTTTTAGCAAAGTTTATCTGCAGGACCATATACAGACACATAACACACAAACTAGTATTTATACTTTCCATATGTTAAACCCTATAATCCGTCTATATTTACATTCACTTTTCCCTACTGATTTGTTGTACTAGTAGGTTTAATCCACTTAATCTCTGTCTTTCAGTGTCTGTGACTATAAAATAAGATAATGAGGCAAGGACAACAATGATCTGTAAGACTTATGGAAAATTCCTGAAAGTGGGAATTTTTCTGCAGAAAAAACCATCACAATCTGCTTATGATGTTTAGCTGGATCCTCCACTATGCTAGCAATGTGCCCAGTTAAACTCTGCAAAGCTGCACCATTACAGGAAACAATCAAGTTCAAGAGTTTGTCCTTCTAAACTGATTTGTTGGAGTTTGTTTTTGTTCATTTTCACCAGTCACAAGAATTGTTTCTAAACATTAAAAAGTGTATAAACTAGCTTTTAATTTAAAACACTCTTGCAGAAAAAGTATGCAAGGAAAATAGCTATTCCATGCACAATAGTGACACAGTGACTTACAATGACTAATTAATGAGAACACCTGGAGTATCTTTCAGAGCTAAACTGGAAACAAAATACTGGAGATTAGGTTTTCAAGCTACTGGTGGTCCCAACTAATCTCTTTCAGGTGTAAACCACAGTGTACGTGGAAAGCAAATTCTGACTCATTCCTGCGAGACAGGAGGTCTTCAGGCTAATAATTGCAGTATGTAGTTTCCATAAAATTTACGAGGTTGGCTTTAAATTTTAGTAGTGGCAGGCCTGCAATAAATGCCAATGAGGTCCATCAAAATGAGTATTTGTGTGTGTCCTCATAAAAATAGATCAACCTTTTTAACAGACTCCATGCAGAGGAATTTGTATAATTACAACACATATCTGCAGCTTTAGAGTCCTTTCCACACCAAAACCAACATGCTAAGTCATAAATGCAGAGGAAAAATAAACACAGGAACATAATAAAAGAGATTTGGTTGGGTTTAGTTGCTCTGTTTCAGCTGCCATATTGTAGCTAACAGAATTTCCACTAGGGGTGGGCAAAGGGATTGTTTTCCCTGTTTGTCTGCTCTCCCCTCACCTTTGCCTCTTGCACTCTTGGGGATGGCAAGCAAGTCTGTTCACATAAAGGAAAGGAAAGGGACAATCAAAAGGGAGGAAGGGTCCCACCACATACATACATTGATTTCCAGACCATGCATTAACTCTTATCATGCTGGTCTTGATGGAGATGCTCAACAAGGAATGAGAGTCACTAGGCAGCCCAAAAGAAAGGAGATACCAAGTTTACATCTTGTGCATTGTGTCTATAACAGTTCCATGGTCACAGCTGAATTGCCAGCTCCAACTAATAAAATATGGTTTATGTCTGAGATTCCCCACCATGCCAAGTTTCCACACAGTTCAGCTGAAGTGGAGAGGCAGTTATAATTCACTGATTCTCTCCCCAGCCCTGCCACAGCTCTCATCCTCATGAATTATCCACCAGCAGGGAAGAACTGGAGTGTTATGTGTCATATACAGTCCTCATCCAAGACTACCTCTGCTGCCAGGGAAAAGACCCTGCATGGAAGCAGGGGTGTCTGGAGAGATGAGGGGCAGAAGCCAGAGAAAATGCTACTTGAAGGCCTGGATGCATCTTAGGATTGTGCTCTTCCCATTAAGAGTGGAGACAGAGTTTTATAAGTGTTTATACACCTAAAAGCACAGATGGGCATTTAGTGAGATTTCCAAAAATTCCTATGGCTTTTATAGGAGTTAGATGTTAAAACTCAAGAGGCACCTCTTTACATCTTTAGTTTTCAAGCATTTTTAGAGGATCTGGTCTAAAAATCAGCCAGTGTTTTCCAAATTGGCCTTGGTTTTTTGAGCAATTTCCATTGCTGTAATATTGCATTGTTTTAAATGGACTTAATGGATTCCACTTTTGTGTAACAGCCAGAAAACAGAGACTAAGTGTGGGGCTTGGTTTGATTTATTTTAAGCATCTGAAAATGAAGTGTGTGAGTCTGAATTAGTTGCTGATCTACCTGTTGAGAGAGCAGACACACCGGATAGGGATGAGTCTACCCCTGGAGGTGCCTGTCGCCCTCCCTTGACCACAGACGGAGCACATGCAACAAGCTTAGACATCTAATTTGTAACAGCTGAAGCCAGATGAGACGAATTCCTCCTCCTCCTCCTCCTCCAGCAACTTAGCCAAAGGCACACAGAAAACAATGGGAGAGCAAAACACTAAATTCAGCCTCTCAAACCTCTAGACAGGGTTTAATCACTGAATCGAGCTTCCCTCTTGAGAGGAGGGAACAAATCCAAAACAAATCCAATTGGTACACGATGGAAAGCAATGAAAGTTGTGCTGACTAATAAGTACGGAGCTGGGAGCTGGAGGGAACAAAAGGGTGATACCCAAGCTTAAAGGCTTTCTCCACAAATTAGCCAGTTCACAAGAACTGTGGCACCACAGACGTGCGGAGGCTGCAGCCACCCAGGGAAGCACAGAGGAGCAGGACTGCCTGGGCATGGGTCCTGGCAACAGGAATCCAAAAGAAAAACTAGTTTCAGCCAACCAGCTGTGCAAGTTTTCTCGTGACATATCTATCTCACTATTCTGATCAAGGTCAAAGAGCACACATTTTTCTCTTAAAAACATAACTGTTAATAATAAGGAAGAATAACTGGCAATACTTCAAAATCCTAGTGAAAGCTGAAGATAGTCTGAAGTTTTGCAATACGCCACAATGCTAACTCACAGTGAAGCACATGAAGTAATGGTTCTTATAAAACAGTAAAGACAAATAGTATTTCTATTAAAACTTCCCGTTTCATTTGAAGATTTCATCTTTTTTCATTTTTTATTTCTTGTATTTGCTACTCATTCCGATGAGAAAACTGTTCTCCCACTAATGAACTCTGAACTATATGACAAAAAGGATTTCAAATAAACTTAAGAGGAGATGTTCTTTCTTGAAATATTTCTTACACTGCCTTCCAGTTTTTGCTGGCCAGCCTTCGCGTACGAAGATCCGGGGAAGGCCTCTTTTTCCTTTCAGACCTTCCAGCCTGCGCACTGGATTTTTTAGGTGAGACACAGGGCGCGCAGATCTGAGCCCACCCTTTAATCCCGAGGTTCTTCTGCCGGGCCAAAGCGATTCTGGACAGTGGCAGCTGAGTTCCTCCTCAGGACGTAGGCAGATTGCCCCCTTGCAGGGCTAACGAGCTCTGCCTGCCCGGGGAGTATCCCCGACCAGGAATCGAACCCGGGCCCCGGCAATTACTGTGCCGTATGCTTAACCACTACACCACCGGGGCTCCCCTTCCAGTTTTTAAATAATAAAAAATAACCAATAGCACAACTTGTCATTATAAAACCAGATGATTCAAAAAGTAATTGCTTCAAAAGTTATAGTAGAAAGATGTAAACTACTTCTAGGGGCTATGAATGACAAGGAAAGCCTTTCAAAGAGTCTCTTAATTGTGCATTCTTTCTTGCTCTCCTTGCACAGTAGATCTTGTCATAATGCTCCTCAGGCTCCTCCTCCCTCATGACTTTTAAATGACATTTGAGAATATAAAGCATTTAAGCATCTACAACAGGCACAAACTTTTGCCTTAGCAATAAAATCACTGGGAAAGTCCTAGTTGGTGTCAGTCAGGCCGGGCCTTTACTCCAGCTACAGCTTGTGAGATCCCAGGCAGAGCACAGGCACAGACGGACCGCAGACATGTCCTTCAAGACCAGGGTCTGGCAGCAGCTAGATGACTTTGCCAGTAAATTTATTATGGTCTTGTGAATGCTTATTATGGTCACACTGAGATATCAGAGGCTCAGTGTGATGTGCAATTACTCTTATTCCAATCAGAAAACCGGCAACCAGCAATTTAACGTTATTTGTGTTTCAGTTTTCCTTGTGCCTCTATATGGCTTTGATGTTCTGAAAGCTATTGGTCACAGCAGTACCTGATCAATGCCCCTTCAAGGTGCAACTGCAAACCCCTATCTCCAGTCCAACCTTGCAAACAGCTGGAAAATTTACTCATCTTTTAACTTTCTGCAGGGCAGTTTCCTACACAAAAGCTTCAGCAGAGTTTGTGCTAGCTGTTGTCAACACATAAAAATGGGCAGCACTCCACAGGGTTTATGAAAAATTAGACAAAGAGCTGTCAAGCAGACAAAATAGCATTTCACTTTTGGACCCAAATAGCTAAACAAATGTTATGGTCTTGTGGGTTTTTCCATAAGAATGAGTTGACAGTTGTCAGGTGTTTCCTCGACCAACCTGAGGAACCTGTAAAGCACCGTGCTTTGGGAGGCCAGCAGTGCAGGAGCCAGCTCTCAGACTGTTGCCCAGTTAGCAATTTGCTGAAAACCTCATCCATTTTCTCAACTTCTCACAGACCTGACCCTGACACTTGTATTGGCTGACAAAGCTCTGAATATTTTTCCCTGTTTTCCTAGCTTATTTTCCCTGCTTCTCCTTCCCAGACACCCAACTGTCAGCAGCACTCTAGGCCAGCCCCAAGCGTTTTTTCAGCAACACGTTTGCATTTGTTTCCGAGAAGTCCTTAACTTATACCTCTGTGGCAGTAGTGTTCAAAGCAAAACTCATCACAGAACAGGATTTTAGCCCCAGTGTCTGTCCCCAGCAAGACAGTGCCCTGGTGCCTTTAACCTAAGCAAGCTGGATGGTATGGGATGGTGAATTCTCACCTATTTCTCTTCCTTGTTCACCTACGTTTTCATAATTAATAACAGAAGTAACTCTGGGGCAATGGGGCATATCCTAAGTGTGTGCAAAGAATTAATTTCTTTCAATTGCTATATATATCCAGAACAGATTTGGCTTAATTAAATAACAGTATTGTAACTTCCACTTCTCTGCACCAGCCCAGCCAGTTGAGAGCTGCAGTGACTGCTGTGCACGAAAAACCATGACTCCTCAATATCATGGCACCTTTGAGGTGAGATTTTCTTTCCAGGGTATTCTGGAGCTTACTGGTAGCTAAATAAAACAGGTCTCTATATCTCCAGATCCTAAATTTCTTATTTTATGTACTCATACAAGTAACTAAATCTTTATGTGAATTTTTATTTAAATGCTGTGTGTTTTTCAGGAGATTTGAAAGCTTTTGAAGATGCCTGATGATAAGCCTGTTGATAGCGGGCATGTTGTGTCTATGGAGCAAGGCAGAGAGGTCAAGTGCTTCCTGGACCAGGAAAAACCTTGGTAAGAAGGAGCCAAATGCTGACACTCCAGCAGTGGGTTTTTCCCTAGAGCTGCCATCATAGTACCAATTCCTATGGTCCTTTTTAGTCACATAGGCTTTGCACCTGGAATGGTGTAACAGGGGGAGGAGGAGGATAGGAGACCTGGAATCACATGTAACAAGTTGAACACACAAAGCCATCAGCAAAATCACAGCCTGGATTGCATTTTTGCAAGTGATCTAAGGATGAAAGGTTTTCTGTTCCCACTGGAAACCCTTAGAGCCATCCATTCACCCTATCATATGCTCACTATCAGAGACTGCTCTTCAAAGATGAACAAAAACTACTGTGCTGCATATAATTGACAAAGTTAATTGTATGCAGCATATTTCCTCTACCATAAATATTCCCAAACACCATTTGTTTCTGGATTTCACTGTTCTCTTAACTAAAGAACAGCTACGTTATTGTTTCATCTGTAGCCCAACTGTTTTCTTTACATTTTTACCACTAAATTGAATCTACTGCCAGTAATCTAATTTACATTTAAAATGCACAATATGCCAACATGACCAGACTTCAATAAAATTTTTACTAAAACTCATAAATGCCTTGATTCTGGTGTTTATAGAAATTTTAGACTGTTCATTCCCTGAATGTTATGTCGCTAGCATCCTGAAATCATTCCCATATGAAACAAGAAACATTCTTAGATTCATGCTGTGTCAGGAAATACAAAATATAATGTCACTAGCCATTGCTCTCAAAATCAAAGATTTGTCATCTCCCAACAAAATTATTTGGATGGCATGTCCAGCTTACCAGTAGCATGGGATATTAACTCCACTCACCTGCTTTTGTTATTGATACAGCACATCTTGTTCCCTGCATTTCAGATTACAAATATTTCTTACCATCTTGCTCTGTTAATTTTTTCTTCCTGTGCACACAATTGCTTGGTTTCAAAATATTGCAGAATTTTTCAGGTATCTTATCAGCACTCTTCCATCACCACTGAATCTACCCAGAGGCTTCTTTCCTGAGTACCTACCTGACAGTACCAGGAAAGTAATTTCTTAGAGGTTTAGATTATATTTCTCAGTTGGATACTGATAGTCAAATTAGTAATTTTAGCAAAACAAAAATTATCAGAGGTTCAGGTAAAATTGGATCAAGGTTTCAGGGTGGTCTTCCTTTTTTTGTTTGTTTGGGGTTTTTTTTGTTTAGAGGTTTTGAATGTGAAAATGGATTATGTAGTAGACATAGCTCATTTTTGTATTTTCTAAACATTTTGACTTCTTGATTTAAAACAATATTTTCAGGGATATTAGATAAAGTTAGAGTTCTTAAAAGAAAAAATTGAAAGCAAAGAATACATTTGCTTCCTATTAAAACTCTTTTTTCTCTTGCTTTGAAACAAAAGTGGTGGGATGTGTGCAGGCAGGCACATGTTTGTATAAAGGGAATTAGAAAGGGTTGAGTTCTTCGAGTCAAACCCTCATTACAGCCCAAGCCTGTATGAGTTCAAGAAGCATTTGGACAATGCTTTCAGGCACATGGTGTGACTCTTGACTTCTGGCCCCTGTACAGGGCCAGGAGTTGGACTTGATGATCTTGATGGGTCCTTTCCAACTCAGAAAATTCTATGATTCTATGATTTTCTTTTTTTTGTTTGTTTTGTTTTATTATTTTACTTCATCAATCAAACCAATTATAAAGCACTTCTGAAATTCTACTCAAAGCACTTATTTATATCCTTCAGCTAATATTTGATTGTCCAAAATCATTCTTGTTTGATTTCCTGTGCT
Organism: Vireo altiloquus; assembly: GCA_013396875.1. Lineage (NCBI taxonomy): Eukaryota > Metazoa > Chordata > Aves > Passeriformes > Vireonidae > Vireo > Vireo altiloquus. The sequence goes on along the minus strand of VZRF01014334.1, from coordinate 548,752 downwards.
TATCAGAAATGTCACAAGCTACTGCAGTATGAGGATCAGTGGCCACCTCTTCAGCACCATCATGGCTTCAGTCAGTGCCCATAAGCTGTTCTACAGTGTGGATAGTCTCATCCAAAGACATTTACTTATTTAGACTTATTTATCATGGAATCATTGAACAAGGGACCATAAAGATCACCTACTTTCAGCCCCTCTGCCACAGGCAGGGATACCTTTGTTTAAATCAGGTTGCTCGGGGCCCCATCCATCCTGGCTTTGAGCACTTCCAGGGATGGAACATCCACAACTTTTCTGGGTAACCTCTTGCATTGCCTTACCACCCTCACAGTAAAAAATTTCTTACTAATATCTAATCTAAAACTCTCATATTTTAGTTCAAAACCATTCTTCCTTGTCCTATAACTATCTCCCTATGTAAAAAGTCCTCCTTTTTTTATAAGCCCCTTTCGAGTATTTAAGTCTCATTTTGCAGTTAAGGCCAAATATGGATTCTTGTATCCTTACTAGTGGCTGAGAGAGCACACTGGGCCATATTTTACCTTACATCTCATTTTAAAACCTCAAGGTTTTTATGCTGTTATTACCCCATGGAACGGGAAAGGATAATCTAGAGTTTGTTTAATTCAGAGTGACAAAAAGCTGAAGAGATGTGAACTAAGACAGGCTACTCTGTTCTTAGATATTGGGATTATAATTGCTTCAGGTAGAAGACAAGGTTGTAGCTGTTTTTTTCAAGGATGAATCAGGCTCCTCTGGGTATGCCTGCTGTCTCACCTCTAAATGCATATAATCAGCTGGCAGAAAACCTATCTGTACATTATATTGCTTTGAAATATTGGTTCAATTTTGTTTGTGCTTTCATATATTGGAGCTGAGCATTGAATTCTAATTCTGCACTTGGGTGTTTGCATTTAAAAGGCACAGCCTGGTCCTGAATAAAGAAAAAAGAGAAGACAACTAGTTTTGTGCACAACACACCATTGCTCAAGCTGTATTCTTCTCTCAGGGAATTTTAATAGGATTTTTGTGTACAATAGGATTGTTGTACTCCAGGGTGCAACTATTTATGTAAATATAATCATGCTATTTATGTAAGAAATTCAAAAGTTTACAGTAAGAATCAAGAACAATTTCATCCTGAAGGAGTAATCATTTAATTGAGAATACGGAGTTAAGGTTTAATGTTTCCTTTTTTCCTTTTCCAAGTGGTTTTTGCTAGCATTCTTACTACACTCAGAGAGTTACATAAAGTAAATACACATTGTAGCCAAGTCAAAACTGCTGTGCCAACAGAAAGCAATACCCCACACCTGCTGAAAAAATCTCCCTTCTCAGTGCCTTATTTTTGCAAAAGCCCTGGTTGGGACATGGAAGGACATGGAAGCCCTTGATTGTCCTGCCTGATGAGCAAGCACCACAGCCTTCCTGAAAACTGAAGCACTCTGCACACTGCTGGAAGAGCAACACTAGACACTTAATATCATATTTAGACCTAGCCAGGAGATGGCAGTTTGGGGGCTTTCGGCCAATTTTTAAAATTTTAAATTAAAATTTTAAGTGTATACTCTTATCCATCTAGTCTATGCAACAACATGATAAACCTGACCCACGTTTACCCTGAGTCACAGCGGCTTGAACATGACACAAAGTATGGGGTCCATTCACTCAAAACTCTTCCCTTGCTTCCCACTGTAGTCTATGTCTCCCCTGCAGAGATGTCAACAGTGATGTCTCTGCATATTAAAATGGTACCTTGAACAGAGGATTGACGATGGGACACAGTTGGCTATGAAATGGAGACCTTCCAGTGCCTGGGGAGAATGGCAAGGCAAAGAAACCTCGAGGGTGTTAAGCCAAAAAGAAAAAGCTCCTTCCTTTCTAACCATCTGCAGACTTCAGTCTTGATGTAAACTTTCCAAACAAGGCATGGAGGAAATTTTACATTAGGAGTTTTAAGGAGAAATGTGATAACCCCACCAAGGGACAGAGCCAGACAATTCTTGGAAACAGAGAATTAAATTTAGAGCACAACTCTATGGATGTCCAGTTACTAAGGGGGTATTGAAAGGAAATTGAGTGGTTGTAAGAACTTAATGCATTTAATAGAAACGCAATAATATAGAAAAACTCTCTTTTTCAGAGGATCTAGACTCCCACTTGAGCATGAGAACTAATAGTGAAAGCAACTGCTGAAGTTGACTCCAGCCATAATAACCTGTTGGTCAAAGGACAGCATGTGAGAGAAATGTACTATAAGATTGGTTTGGAGTTTTTTGCACAGACTGTGAACTCTAGCAGAAAAATTTCCTAAAAAAACCTAGTGCAATAGTCTAAATTTCCGGGTAAATTTAGCTAAATGACAGGTTTTTAGTACAGTCAGCTTGAAGAGTCAGACATCCAAACTCAAAGTGCATAGGTCTCATTTGTGAGCCTGGGAAATGGTAACTGGATGGATCTGGGGATCTTTGTGGATAATCAGACAAACATCATCTCCACCACTGACTCTAAAGGGCAAGTCCTTCTCTGGAATGGGTAGTGGTGGGGCAACTGAATGAGAGGTTGTAAAATCCTACGCCTGGGCACCCAGACAGCCCAAAGTTGTCCAAGAGACTTCTGTCAAGTACCCATACAGGCCACACACATATGATGACAGGCTTTGTCAGTTTTGCAGAGGAAAACTGTGCAAGATGAATCCTGACATTTAAATCTCAAAATGAGGCCTGTTCACCTTGTGAGGGGATGCAAACTCTGCAGGGGAAAACGGATATGGGAATGTCACCATGCTGTGGGAGGCCTTCTAACACTGGAAACTGAAAACCAAGATTAGAAGGTTGGGTTTGGATTTTTTTCCTAAAATATATGCTGTAGCTCAGCTAGCATTGTTACTGGTCTTGGAACAGCAGTCAAGCAGTCACAGTGCATTATCACAGCGGTCTCCTCTGGCTATGGAAATCTCTGAAGACAAGCAAAGCACGAACAACTTGCCAGAGGCTTATTTTGTTAAAAACCCAACAATTTCAATATACACATCCCATAATTAATTTGACTTCTTGAATAGTACGCCTCCTTGTCCTGCTGTCAGCCTACCCTAGGGCTGGGGGCAGAGGCGCTGGCATGCCCAGCATTCCATTTCAGTCCAGAACACCTTCCTATCGTGATAGAAGGGCTTCCAGCATCAAAGCCTCAGACTGGGGCCATTTAATTGAGCCAATGATTTTATATCATTATGAATTCTGTGTAACCTGCAGGCTGAAAAATTCACCATGAGAGTCAGAACAAGATTCAGATTTATTGTCTCTGAACTGAAAGCCAGTATCCTAAGGAGGTAGAAAACTCTTTCCACCTTGTTGGTGTTAATGATCCTGACACAAAACTAAGCACTACTGGCTCTATCCAGCAGAGGGAAGCAGCAAAAAGAGAGCTATATTAGTTGGTTAATCATTTTAACAATCACATAACAGAATAACTAGTTGCTGCCTAAAGAAATATATTCATAAAAGGCAGCTACAGCCAAAGTCCCATCAGGCAGATTTGTTAATTTCTATCAGTGACTAAGATAATGTAAAAGTGGGACATTTCATTTGACAGAGATGTTTCCTCTGAACCTGTTGAACACTTTAATGTAACCTCAAATCACTGCAAGGAACAAATAATTCCTGCAGATGATACTAAACCTAGACTTTTTTACCTGCCTCTGTAAAACTGAATGAAAAAGTAACAGTACCACTATTGTGATTCACACATAATTGAGTGTGCCAACTAATAATCTTTAATATCCACTGCTGACAGGATGGAATTAACTGCATTTTTCCCTGTCCAACTTTCATTTTTTTCCTTGTGGTGTAAGCCAGTATCTAATCCCATCCTTATATCATTTTGGCTATACTAACTCAATTGAGGAGAAAGTACTTAGCCTAAAGCACGTTAGGGTGAGACCTTGAAATAACAATGTTTACACAAGCTAAAGATGTCTTTTGTTGAAGCACTCCACTGATGCTTGCCAACAAAAGCTTTTCATGCGCGAAAGAGTCAATACTGAATTATAGTTAAGCCATGTAATAATTATCCTCATTAGACGTAACCAGAGCATGGATAGGATGAATTCAGTTATAAACTCTGCTAATACTCAGGAAGCATATTCTATGTGTAATTTAATAATCTTGGAAATAAATACACAAGTCTTTCTGTCTTTTAGCTCAAGATATATTTAAAGAGAGGCAATTCACTTCACAGTGAGAAGACCAATTTTTTCATTATTTGTTTTTAACTTAATCTGGGTGAAGCTTTTGAATATGGTATTTAGGTGAGTGTAACAGGGCTTCCTGAGAGCAAGAGAGCTGGGACATGCTGGCCCCCACACCTCGAGTATATCATGCTGCTGGGGAGATGGGCATGGGTAAGAACTTCTATCCTGAGCAAGGAGTTCAGATATGGGCTGGAGCTGCCTCTGTCTTCTACTGAAATTGGTGGGAGGAGAGATGACTCGCCATGGAAAGATGGAGTGGGTGCACTGAAGTTTCATCTTTTCTGTTCCTGGATCATAATTCCCTGTTCATCTTTACTTACTCCTGACAATTTTTGGAGATCCTCTGACTGCTTTTAGCAGCCAAGGTGGTTTTATCAGAAGCTTTGAACATTCAGGTTCTGGCTAGAGCCTGCCAAACCACTTCTCAGGCAATTTCTGCCCATGCTCTTGGCAACACAGGAGTAAGGGACTACTTCTCCCACCCCAGTCCCAGACCAGTTGTTCTCCCTCGCTTCCCCTCCCAGTTCGACCATTCTCTGTCTGCATGTTTTTCATTTCAATTGACACTGTAGACAGGTGACCTTAAAACTTCATCTCAAAACATATATTGAGGGAAGAGGATGGTGGAGAGCCTTTTTATTTATCTGTTTTACAACATCTTGTCTCAACAAGGTGAGCAGAAACAGACAGAACAGACAGATGGTGATTCTCTGGCCTGATATTTTTTTCAGCACCCTCATATTGGCAAGCATGGCAACTGTGGGCATCTCCTTGTGTTATTTACCCTGTGAAATCCCCCTGAACCCAGTGTGGGAAGCACGGCTGCTCTTTTCCCTGGGATTTTCCTCCCCCAGGACGGGAAGCCTGGCTTGGCTGCCTGAACAGAGCATCAAACCTCAAGGCAAGCTGGAGTCCTAGAATCAACTGGGGCTCTGATTCTACCTGAACAGTTCTCTTGCAATGTCTCTGACTTTGCTGTTTCTTCTATTACAGAGGATAGTATTACTTCCCTATCACTGAATTAACCAGCTGTGTCTGAAAGCATGAAAACATCACGTTTTCCTCTTCAACATTTAAACCTGATGCCGTTCTGAAAACAAAACTATCCAGAAAATTAGCTTTTGGAGGTTGAGAAACTTTGAGAGACAGGAGGCTCCTTCAGTGCTGCTTTGATCAGTCCTCACGAGACTCCAGCAGACCAGGGAAAAAGAGCAGCAAATTATGTCAGTTCTTATCCATACCTTGCCTCGTCTGTTCCAGCCCTGTAAGTGCTGAACACAGCAAGAGACATGTCAGTGAGAGGTCCATGGCAAAGGATGCTGAGTGGTGACACTATATGTACATAAGTATTTCTAAATAAGGGGCCAAAGAAAGGCAGTAGCCGTGCACCATGTCACTAGGAGCTACAGCATTCGTCTCATGGATGGCACAGTCCGTGGGTCAAAACCTGGGTTTTTTTATGTTACCCTCTCACATTTGAGGCAGTGGCAAAAATCCAATAATTACAAAGAGAGGAAATTCTGCTCTTTTCTAGTGATGTGATGCTGAGGTAACTATCAAAGCTGGTGGCAGTATACTGATGTGGCAATAATACAACTCTAAGCCTACCAAGGTAAGGGAAAGCAGACTGGATGTGGGAAAAAATTTGGTTAATGGATTTATTTTTTTCAAAGATTATTTACCTACTTTTGGCAAATTGCAGAGTTATTCAAAGAAGACTGATTTTCAACTACTGGCATGCCTCACAGTGACAAAGTAATCAGCATTTCTCAGAATATTATGAAAAAGGCCTATGGTCCATGGAAAAGTCATATCCAAAACAACTGATGTAAGAATGTGTTTGTGTAGTCTGAACATTTTTAAGCAATGAAGCCAGAACACTAAATTAAATATCCCATATTTCAGGTTTTCATTGCAAAATATTTTATAGTTACATTCGAAGTTATCAAATTTGAGGAATGATATAAATAAGATCTAACCCCCATGCTATTAAATTAAGCTGCTGCCAACGTTATTATTGGCAGTAAAATTGCTTTGATTGCTATCAGCTATAATCAAATATAGGAAAAGCTTGGAATGCTGATATGTTCCACAGTAGTATGTTCTGAAGCAGTCATTAAAAAAGAAAGCTTTGACATGACATATTTCTTTAAAATTATGCTCCACAGTAGCAGATAAATAGCATAATGAATTCTTGGGTTGCTCCAGCCTATGTGTTTAAGCCCAAGTTATTATATTATTTCCATTTGTCTTTTTGAGCAGTTTAATATTATAAATAAGGAACAGCTCAATATACTGAATTATTCACCAGCCTGCGGAGTGCAGATTCCTAGCACAGCAATTCTGGAGAAATCTCTCCCAGCTTCAGCCAGGACATGCATGCCAAAACAGAGAGGGCAGCTCTCCAGCACCCAGATCATCCTGGTCCATCTAAGCCCTGCCCAAGGACAGGGAGAATATCTGCTCACAGCCTGTGGCTGGGTAAATTCTTTCCATTAGGAGCCAGTCCAACGCACCAGCAATAAAAGGCAGAGCAGGGCAGAGCAGAGCAAGCTGCACAGCTTGAAGGGGAGAATCGGTGTGTGAATGGACCCCTGGGGTCGCTTCTGGGTCACCGCGCAGTCGGGCTTCAGGCAAAAACTGCACACAGACCTTGGGCTAAGCCTGAGGTTTGTTCCACTTGTGGCTTTTATAGAAACCAAGAGAACATGGGCTGAGACCATAAACACAGCTGGATACCAAGGGTTGTTCCTTGTCTGGCAAGAGCACCACAGCATAGTCTTCCCCTAGCCCCAGGATGTCTGCCTCCCCTCCTCACAGGATCTCTAAAGGCAGAGAACATGGGCCAGGACATTCTGAGTGACATTCTGAGCAGCCTCTGGGGATGTTCAAGTTCATTCCACACTCACCCTACGAGGGAAATCACAGGGCTGGGTCACTTCCCAGCTCCACAAAGCCACACGACTGGAGCAACAGGGGAGAAAAAAAAATGTCTTCCTAAAACAAATCCTACAGGATTTCCTCACAATAATCCTCTACCTAGAGTGAGGTACCTGCATTGCTTTAGTTACCTGCTGTTTTCAGGAGCGTAACTGCTGGAAGAACAGAAGGGCAGGCTTATTCAGTTATTTCCCCCACATATTCTGGAAAAACAAAGGGTTGCCTCCAGATACCCTGTCTCAGTTAGAAGTGGAAGTTAAATTCTCCCCAAGGTTCATGCTTTGTTGTTGAATTTCAGAAATAAGCAGAATTAGCTGCTTCTTGCACTTGAACTACACTACAGGCAGATTTTTGCCCCTGCAAATCTTACTGTGAAACCATTGCAAGGACAGCAGGGATTTTCAGAGGGCTTGCATAGCACAATGCCTCTGAATGCCTTGGAAAATCTCAGTCTAAAGACAAATGGCAATCAACTAATTTGGTGGGCAAAAAACTTGTCCTTTACAAGATATGCCTGTGCCAATCTCACCTCCACAGGCAAAATAACTTTCCTCCCCCAGACTATACTCAATATATGCCATAAAACTTTCATCAGATAGTGGAAAATTCAGTGTACTAATTCAATGAAAATATATATGTCATAGGGAGCCAAATATCTGTCAGTCTCAGAATAATTCCACAATAAATTTTAGAAATAGAACTAGAATAAGAAAGGGCAGGTATTTTTAATACTTATTGCTTTTTATTTAGCGTAATCAAGAATGTTGAAAGTACAAGTGTTATTTTAGATAAGAGTTAGGGGAAGTGATAGGTAAAATGTTACTTCTTAATTAATTTTATCAGTTGATCCTCTTTTCCAAAATTATAAAAGGTTGAAATATGAAGTTGCATTTTGTGGATGCAACAGGTCTTGGACGTGAGGCAGAGTGGGAGCAGCTGGACCCCCCCTGCCAGCTCTGGTGCAGGAGGGGTCACCTCCCTGCAGCCTGGGCATCCTGGCAGCTCAGCTGCGAGGTGCCTCCAGACCAGGGTTGCACAAGCTGCAGCCAGACACAACCTCCTGCCCCTACTCGCCCCAGCTGGAGCCAGCTGATCAGCTCAAAGCACCCAAGCAGCCAGTTCTGCTGCTTTAAACAATGGGCAGACACGGGGAAGTGGTGAAGGGCAGCATGTTCTTTGTGCTACTTCATGTTAAAAGGATTTCTTTACATTTTTAAAAGGCAGCTTATACCTGATCTCGTCACATGAAGGACAAAATATGCCACTTTCAGTTATGTCACTGCATGCTGTGTAGGAAAGCACAGACATTAACAGAGCCACAGCCAAGCATCGAGTGCATCTGCATTCTTTGTCTGCAGCCCAGGCTTTTCCTGCCTCGCAGTGACAGGATCAGGGAAGAATTTTCTGTGACTAATTAGGTTTTAACTTGCCAGAGTGAACATGGACATTGGCAGTCTATTGTATAATAGTGAAGCAAAGTTTGAACTAGATTGAACTTAATTTCCTTTTCACTGAAAGGAAAGAAAGATTAATGAAATATCCCCAAATCCATCCTGTTAGCTTTTATTAAATCAGCAAATGAAATTTAACCTCCAATTCTGTTATAAAATCTTTTCCTGTAGATTAAGTTTCTGCAAACATAAATGAAATAGACATATTCTCCCCTTCAACATTTTAGATATGAAAATTGCATTACTTCAATCAACATCAATGTAACTTTAGGCAAATGCCATATTAAGAAACAATTATTTCTTGTGTTTCTTTTCACAATGTTACCTAGATTTTATGAGATGCCAGAACTTTTCTAGTCTTTTCTGAAAACCGCTTGCTGATATTCCAATGTGTCCTTGTTCTTTTGGCCAATAGGACAGAGTTAACTCTTCAGGAATACAGAGTTTTCTTTTATTAATTTTATTCTTTTCGTCTGAGGGACTCTTAAGTCATGTTCCTCTCCCACCTTCTCTACTGCTTCTGGGCTCTAGTTATTGCATTAACACTTTGCCTTACCACTCAGAATTCTCCTAAACCTCTCATTGAAGTTGACAGAGTGACATCAGGAAAACCCAGCACCCTTCACCTCAGCAGAGAGGGACAGGCACTCAGGTATCCTTTATGGAGAATCAGCCAAGAGTGGTCCCTAAACTTCCTTCCAGTCATAACCTTGAAAGACCAGAGGAGGTGATCTCTGGCTGAAGCATCCATAACTGCATGGCAATGTCTATACCTTCAAAGCTATTTACCTGCAAATTGTAAAACAAACGAGTTGGGAAGCGGGGCTCTGCTATTTCTCACTGATAAGGCAGAGCTGTAAAAATGAGTGTAATGAGCACATGCTGCATGGGGGCTGCCTCTGTCCTGCTGCCTGTGCACCAGGCCCTCATTCTGCTGGGGGTCAAACAAGAGGTTCTGTTGTGCTGCTGCAAAGGGCAGAGCCATGCAGAACCCAAAAATGGTCCTGTGCTCCCCCCAGGTGAGTGTTCCGTGCTGAACAGGCCCTGCCAGCTCCAAACCTTTGGAAAGCACAGGGCTCTGCAGGGGGAGAAGGGTCGCTGCCATAGAAGTTGAAACATTAACACAGTTTACGTCAAACTGCCAGTGCTTGGTACTGCACAAGACAATATGAAACTGTATAAAATATTTGCAATGATTGCCAAGAAAGCAGACGCTGCCAATACTCCAGAGCACATCCTCTGGAACTGATTACTTCTAATCCTTTAGAAAATGTATAAATAAAATGATGCCAAGACTGATGGACAAGCCAGGGCACCTACTCATGTTTCTAATATACTGCTTTCCTTCCACCCCCTTCCCTTCTGTGTACAAAATGCTCTCCTTTTTTAGTAACTTAAGTTGACAATCATCAAAAGAAATCAAACTGTATGTAAACGAACGTTCTGAAGCATGTCACAGTATGTCAGAAACTATAGAATTCTACTAGAAGTCTGCAAAACAAGTATTTAAATCTTTTAGTAATGCTTTAGTAGAATGATTATTTAACTTACGAGCAAGAATGCATTTAGAAGGAACACCAGAGGCGTTTACCCTTGGTATTAGCTGCTCAATCACATAGCCTAATCCCAGAGGCCTAATCTGCATGTTAGTGGGAACACAGCAATTATCCACATTCATTAGAAATTAGAAAGGGGGAAGGTGGAGAGAAAACCTCAATGGGTGGATAATTAGTTTCACATACTCTCATTGTTTGCGTGAGGCCAAATCCATATTGCCATTGAAGTCAAAGGAGCTTTTACTAGCCCGTCCTGCCTTTTCTTGCCGTCCAGACCACCAGCTATGATCATCAGAACTGCTTGTCTTAGCCAAGGAGACAAGCTTGTTCTAGCCTTAAATATATTAGAAGGGTCTTTCTTTCTCATAAGTGTCTAGTAAGCTAGAGTAAGTGGATTTCAATAGCCTGCTTGTTGGTAACTGCAGCTGGTGCCTGCTTTGGGTTCTTTATTTTGTGCTTAACACAATACTGCTTTAGAACAGATGGATTTAGCAAATCTTGCTAAGATACTAAATAAGAGTAGGGTGTTCCTAAAGCAGCTGGACACAAATTGGGTAAACATATAATGGAAGACCAGTTCTTTCATTCTCCATTCCCTAATAAAGATGTAATGATTTATCACATAGCTGGAGAACTGACATTCCTCTCAATCGAAAGGTAGTGTTATGCCTCACTATGAGTCATTCATGGTTAATCCCTGGCAGGGGAGAGAACAGGCTACTCTTGCAGCCTGACTTCTGCAAGCTCATTATAACTACAGCTGTCCTCAAGCTGAAGAATTCAGACGTATTTCACATCTCCGAAGTTTTACTGTAGCTCTTTGTAGCAGCAGATCTGTGTTCATTCTCGATCAGTGTAGCAATAAGATCTTCTGTGGTATTCTGTACCCTTATGAACCTCTTTTTCTAATGGCAGAAATTAGCGAAAACAGTTTTACTGAGGGTCTTTGGACTTTTCCAGTCACTCCAAGTGACCAGAAAATTGTGCAAGCTGCATCTACAAATGCCTATTCTAAGCTCAGGTCACAGATTACTATTTAGAGATGTTCTTTCTTCATTAATTCAACACAGATATAATTCTTACATGATTTCTAGCATGAAAAGCGTGGCAAATTCTTGCAATTCTCTTTGCTTTTAGAACATACATTGAAATAAGCCTTACTTGTAGGTGAGCTGACAAAGTCTATACACAAGCAGCAAAAATGCACTAATTCAGCTTGATCCTGAGTCAGAAGTATCCAATGTGCCTTCCTCCTCATGACATTCACTTTCTCTGATCAGTGAACCTTGAAGACCTCTATTACACAAGGCAAAGGAGAAGTGCTGTGATGAAAGGAGGTTAGGGCCAAGCAAGGTGAGACGGATCTAAAAAAACCTATGTTCAAGGAAGTGTTTAATGTTGGCAGCATTGTGACTGCAGAAATGAAGTGTCTGCAGAGACCTGGAAGTGTCTCTGAAGTCATTAAGTGACTTTTGAGGAAAGGACTCTAGCTTCTCAATCCATCCACAAATGGGCTCTCAATTGTGGCAAAGACCAGTTATTTCAATTTCACTATAAGAGAAAGTAGGGAGAGATGGAGGAAACAAAAGGTTGCAGAATGCTGCACCGAAGCTGAAGGATCACTTCCCCAAGTACTGCAATGTCCAGCACGGCCCTCTGCTGTGTGATGCTTGGTAGACAGCTCATCTCCAGTGCTTAGTGATGAAAAAATGTAAAATACGAAAAACCAGAAGAAATTCTAACCTTGAGTTCATTTTCAGAAGGAGATCAGGGAGATTTTTTAAAAATGCATGTAGGATCACAAGATGATTTGATTTGGAAGAGGCCTCAGGAAGCCATCTAACACAGTCTCCTAGTAACATCCCTACTACACAGACATGTGTATCCCGTTTTACAGAGAAGAACTCCTTGTAATAGGGAAACAAATAGTTAAAAGCATAACATTACCAAAGAATTACCTTTTCCTGGAATGATGCTTCTACAATTAAAACAGGCAGTAAAAGGCCATTCTGTGATGACAAGGAGGTGCAAAACTGTCAAAGTCAGGGACTGAAATGCAAATTTATTCGGGTGAATGGTTAGTAACAGAGTAATTAATAGATGTAGAAAAATCTGAATGATATAATTTTGGAAAATCTTTATTAGGAAGCTACAGGAAACAGAGCCATGAAGTAGGAAGACAAACTCCTTCCAAGGAGCTCAAAAGCAGATATCATTTGCATGGCAGAAAACAGAAATTGAATATTCTTCCTGGAAAAAATGTGAAGAGCTCAGTGAGAGCTCCTTTCCAAACTCTGTGTTGTTCTTCCTCGCTTTCTGGGTGGTGGTGGTTCTGCTTTCTCATGTATCAACTCAGCCTCAGACAGAAACTCATTATTATGTAAAATACAACATGCAAACTCAGAACCTAAAACCCTATAATCTTAAAATCCAGCATATGGAAAATGTAAATGGGCGGTGTGGTGTGAGAAGCTGTTTTCATCTGCTTCTGCCAGCAGCTGATGCCCAGAAGAAAAAAAAGAAAGCTTTGTTTATGTGCCATTCTTACACCAAAACAATTTCCAAAGAGCCATCATGTGTCCCAAGTCAGGCCACTGATTGTTTTATTCAGCAACCTTTCAAAGCACAACTTTGACAGCGTGAGGAAATGAATTTAAAGATTTTATTGAAATACTTTTGTTCTTTCTGTGGACATGGATACAAATCCACCAGCACCCATCTTGTATCTACTGCCATCTTCTTACTACTGCTTATTCATTATGTGAGACGGGACTGAAGTGGGGGTGAATCCTGGTTCCTTCTCCTGATGGTGTCTCATCCTTAGGCAAAGGCAACAGGGGAGGGGAGGGGATGACAACAATTTCCCAGAACCATGAATCTGAGCAGGGCATGGGGGTCACCACTGAAAGAGCTTTGGCCACTCAGCTAAATGATGGACAGGGAGAGGTTCTGGAGCAGTGCAGGTGGTCCTGCTGCCTGGGACAAGGGCCACGAGGCAGAAAGACAGCAGCCTGTGATGCGATTTAGAGGAGCCTGTGGAGCCAGGGACTGGCAGTTCAGGCAGAAGGAAGGGATTTTGCAGCACAACTGGAGAGAACTTGGTCAAGACAGCAAAGGCTCTCACAGTTAAGGTAAGAGACACCTCTCTTTATGAGGAACCTCTATCCCTGGTACTCAAATCTGCCTTAAACAGTAACGTTATGAGACAGCTATTGTTTTGAGAGGCTTTAAAATGCAGCTGCTCAACATATCTAAACAAGTTCTGTTGTAAGCATGCAAAGTAATATACTTCAGACAACATGCTCCCACAGAGAGCCTGGGCTCTAGCAGTAAAGACACTGATGCAAGAACCAGTTAAAATTATCCATAAAATAACAAATGTAAGAGCCTCCAGACTTACAAGTTACAAGACACACAGCTTTAAAGGGCACAAACCAAGATTACAAGTATCATTGCTATAGCTAGGACAACACTTTATAATCAGTCTCATTTAGTGTTTAAAGATCTCTCATAGGTTTTTAATTAAACTTAGCAGATCCAATTGATAGGTTTTGCAGTTGCCCAGTATATGTTTACCATGAGATTAATTCTGGTTGATTGATGTGCATGCACTCAAGCCAGTTCAGAATACGCTGCTTGCAAGGCACGCAAAGTCTGCTTATACTGTAGCATACCTCAGCCACAATTAGCTGTCACAAATTTCTTTCTATGGAAGGACCACCTATTTTAATTATCTTTACTTTATAGTGCCAGGTAAACTGGTTTAGCAATTATTACATTTCACTCAAACCTTTGTCCATATTTAGATTTTAACAAACTTCAAAATTAGCCTAAGAAAATGAGACTTGTGCAGTCATACTGTTTCTGTGTTTATTTGTGTCTCTTTGCATGTTCCTGCCTCAGAGCTTTTGATCCCCTTAGCTCTTGGCAGAGGTTAGAGGTTTCTAAAACATGACTTTTCTCTGTTTCATTCAAACAGGCAACCTGGAGAATAAAAATGTTAGTACTTTCCTCACTGCAAAAAAAGTTGCCTTATTAGACACCAGAAAATCTACATGAGAAAGATGATATAAACATCCTCAGTCACAAGAAATATTTCATAGGAACATAGGGTATTTCAGGCTGGCAGTGCCCCCAGAAGGTGTCTTCTACAATAACCATGGGTAAGTCTTGGCCCGAAGATTGCTCAGGGCTTTGCACAGACAGGTCTGGAGAACCTCTGAGGATGAAGGCTGCACGGACCCTCCAAGCAACCTGTCCTACCTCCTACAGTCCTCGCTGTAGTGAGGAAACAGTGCTTCCCTGTACCCAGTCTGAACCCCCCAGACATGTCTCAATGTGCACTGTCACCTCTTGTCCTCCCACCCTGCAGTGCTGAGCACAGCCTGGCTTCATCTTCTCTGTGACCTTCCTGTAAGTACCAGGGGTTGCTGTGTGGTCCACCTGAAGTTGTCTTCTGGCTGAACAAGCCCTGGTCCCACAGCCTCTCCTCAGTGGGTCTGTGCCCAGCTCTCTGCCCACCATCCCTACAGGACCTTTCCCACAGAGCTGCTCAGCCAGGCAGTGCCAGCCCAGATCACTGCCAGGGGTCTGCCTTGTCTTTACCCTTGACTGAAATGCCACGAACCTTATGAAATACAAGCCTCTGGCCACCCTGCTGCTGGTGTCAGAGCCTGGCCATGTGGGATAATCCAGCTGTGCTATGCTGCAGCTGGAGTCTGGTGGCTTCCGAGCACACCAAGACCAATACAGGACATCTGCTCCCAGACAGAATATTAACTAGGCTGGCTCTCATCTCTGTGGTCAGAGCCACAGCATGGGACCATTTTAATGTCTGCTTACTTTAAACATATTTTGAAGGCAAAATTTTGCCCTCACCACTTGGCAGAGGCTAGGAAATGGACTGACACAGGCTCCTCTCTTGGCAGCCTGTCTTTGCAGGACAGGACACACACTAAGACGCTTTTCACCATAAGCAGCACGCATTGCCCCAAGATGCAGGCCAAAAGAGGAAAGAAGTAGGTTCCAGATTCAGAGTAAACGAAAGGAAATTGTACTTTGTGAACATGCAGGTAAGTAAGTGCCAAAAGTTAATCGAAGTTCAGGCAGCAAGTGGATAAAAGAGAAAAAACATTCAAAGAGACCATATGAGAAAATTTCTGTCCAACAAAATCCCTGATCCAAATATCACGGGTAGATGAGACTGTATTCTGTGAAGTATTTTTGCCTTGTCTCCTTCCCAGACTGTCAGTGGTTGGCTGCCACACAGATGGGATACCAAACGGGACAGGTACCTATGGTTAGCCTGACACAGTGTGTAAACTGAACCAACACACAGGATTCACACAGACTGAATTGCCCCTACCACTGAAGAGCCCTTTCGTGCCCTCCCATGCCATCCACTTTCTCTCCATCTCCCAGTAAAGGCGACCATGTCCCCAGATCAAACAGCACAGCACAAGATCACACCCCCATCCATGTCCAAGCTTCATTCCCATTTAGGCAGTAATTCAGGCAGTAAAGAACCCAAAAACTGCACAGTTTCAAATGGGACAAGAAGCCTGGGTGTTCAGTGGGCTAGTTCTCACTCTATCAGTGCTTTTTTTAAATACATGTAGCAATGACTTGCTGAAAAACTAGACTCTTTGACATTGTTTTGAAGTTCAGGCTGTCTTCAAGACCCTTACTTTCAATTCACATGTTGTAAGCCTTTCGAGTCTGGTATTAATAATAAATATTATTCCATGCATCCTTATTTTTTACTTAATTTAATTACAGAAAATGTAATAGCCTTATGAAAATAATGTATGAGTTTTCAAACCTAATTAACATGATACAAGTGCACAGGTCACTAAAACAGTTGTTTTATCTGGAAGCCTTCCACGCAAACAGATAAAAACAGAACTACATTTAATTCAGCAACTTCACTGTAAAGTTAAATCAAAGATGACTACTTCTTGCCTAGGGGTGCAGCCTTCCTGGTAATAAATGCCTTCCTCTTGTCATTATTTTAGAAAAAGAGAAAGGGATATGAGAACCCTATCACAGAGTTTAAAGTATGTCCAAGTCAGCCATGACCAAGGCTTAACTTGACCAGCCCTCTATCATCAAGGAGAAAATCAACCCAGATGTATCATATTATTTTATTAGTCTAACAGAAAATTTTACTTTTAAGGTAAACCCATCCATTTCTCCCCCTTCTCCACCTTGGTATATCTTCTATACCACCCCTCAATACGCCAGTGTGATCCCACAATTGATTTTGGTCTATAATGTAAGTTACCAAGAGTTGTGCGTCAAATGAGAAAAAAATAACCCTAAGATTTTACTCTCATTTTACATTTTCTTGAATATTCTTAGAGTTGTGCCCTGAAGGAAAAAAACAAAGCAAGTTTGATAATGGCAGCAGAGTCATTTGTAATTCAGGACTAGAAACCTGCATTCAACAAGCGGTTTATTGCTCCCAGTCAAAGAGAATTGACTCCCTCATTTCTTGGAAAATGGAAAAAAATTACTCTGGTATTCAGGATGTCACATATCTGCCTACCCACAGGCATTTGTCCGTCCATCAGCCAAGGAGAAAGAGCTGCCCACTGGCAGATAGGCAGTGCAGTTTGACAGACATCAAGGCTGATTCATCCAAGGACTAAAGCAAGGAAATATTTTGTCTGTGGCAGTTGAAGAAGCTCCTGCCTGTTGCAGCCTTACTTACTTAGTGCTCCTGCTCCTGCACAGCTGAGGAGTCCATATCTGAATGCATGGCCATGCTGCCCTTCATGTCCTGGGAGGACTGAGTTGGACAGCCCTCAGCCTCAGAGGGGGTTCTCTTGGGTTTTCCAAGTGTTGTGTCAGAACAGAGGGGCAAGAACAAGGTTGGAGGAGAAAGCATGAAAAGCAAAACACCTGAAGACTTGTATTCCTTTGGTGCAGTTTCACAACCCAACTAGATGAGCTCAGAAAGCCAGCCTAGCTGCTTGGGTGCCTCGAGACTTGAAGAAACCTTCATTTTAACCACAGTTTTCAGGAAACCAAAGATACCCAATAAGCCCAGATGCACACTGATGAAGGCTAAGGTGAGTTTTTACCACCTGGAAAAGACAAATCCACTTAGGGTAAACAAATCAGCTGTACCTTCACTGATGGGTATCTCCAGTTGGCAGCAGAGGTGAGGGCATGGCAGGCAATGTCTTTTAGTCAAAACTAGACCTGGAGCGATAGGAGCCAGGCTTCCCAAAATGACTCAGTGGGTACAAAACCTGCCCATGAAGCAGGCTGCCTGTGCTGGGGCCACTTTAGGTTAGATATTAGAAAGAAATTCTTTACAGAGAGGGTAATCCGCCATTGGAATGGGCTGCCCAGGGAAGTGGTGGATACTCTGTCTCTGGAGGTTTTTAAGACAAGGCTGGACATGGCACTTAGTGCCATGGTCTAGCAACTGTGGTGGTAGTGGATCAAGGGTTAGACTTGATGATCTCAGAGGTCCTTTCCAACCGGTCTGATGCTATGATTCTATGATTCTATGATTCCCTGGGCACCACCCACAGCTCCCCTGCTCCCCAAAATATCCCCTCCACGTGGCAAATATTTCTGCAACAGAGCTGTAAGTGATGTGAATGTGCAACTCCACTCACTTCTCTAGGAGCTTCAGAAGATGTCTAAGGGGCATGTGAGATGTAAAAATTCACATATGTCCGTATTCTCCATATCTCCATAACCCTCATATTCCAGTAACTTTTTCTGCACAACAGCCCTTCAGCAGATTTTTAGAAAGAGCCAATGTCACAACGCAAAGGCTATATCCCTCCTTAAACTAAAACCATCACGTTTTTATTTAAAGAGGGGTTCAAAATTTAATGCTGATTTTCTGCTTTGTTCAAACTCTTAAAACAGTGAAACCTATTCTAATGCTACCCATTAAAATCATTACCTCTGAAATCCTCTCATAAAAAAACCTCTGTTTATTTCTGTACCTCAATGTCAGGACCTTCATTATTTTTAAAATTCTGTGGAACATCTACACATAACTCATAATTAAATGACTTTTTCACAAGACTCCATAATGGCACAAGGTTTTGGATGAGTACAGAATTGCACCGTGAAACCAAGCACTTTGGGTTTCCCCAAAGAAAGGTTGGTCATGTGGCCAGCAGCTGTGATAGAGCAGGATCTCTGTGAAACATAGTAATAATGACCTTTTCCTGTGCTCCCCAATAAAATAACAAATAAATTATAACTTAGAAGAAAGTGTTTCTCTGCAAAGATTAAAAAATCAGTGAAGATTCTGGATAAAGAAAGGAAGTGAAGAATGAATGAAAGAAGAAATACTTCAAATGGAAAAAAAAAAAAGCTTTTGTACAGTCATACTTCCCCAGATGCACAGAGCAGCTTGCAGTTTAGAATTATTAGGAACAATTAAAATTAAACAATAACAAGTGCTCAGTCCAAAGCAAAGGCAATCCCCTTTCCTCCCCTCTTCCCTCTGTCTCAGCCTGCAGCCAATCCAAAGACCACAAAGGGGCTTGTGCTCTGCAGGCAGGCAAAGTTATGAAACATGGAAGGGAAAGTCACCCCAGGTTCACACCAAAGTACATCTCAGTGCAGGTTTCCCAAAGCAAGCACAGCAGGGATTTTGTGGTCAGCATCAACACTGCTAAAAATAGGCATTTCTTCCATTTGCCCTCCCGAGGCGTACCCCTCTTGAGCCTAGAGAAAAACCAACCACCCATCCTTGTCACACACAGGAGAAAGGGTAGAAAATGTTTGGACTGATTGAATAATTAGAAGCAATAAGGAATAGTTATCAACGCCCGGAGACTCCTCTGGAACAAGGAAAGAAAGACGTGACAAGAGCTACCAGCTGGGAGAGGAGACAGAACGAGTGATGACAGGACCTAAAATGGTTTGCAGTTGCTTCTGGGCTGCTGCAGCTACTCTTTGCTATATTTAAAGAGCCAATGGCCAGAGCAGCCTTTTGGGAAAACAGTCCTCTCGCCAAGACTCTCCTGCACTAGAGGATGTCGCTGTTCATCAAGGGAAGGAGGCCTTGGGAATCCATTTCAAGCTAAAGGGCTGCTGTTATGGAATAATATCCAGTGATGAACCCCAGCAGATTTATCTTGTCAAATTTTTTTTCTGTAAGCAACACAGTCTCAAAAAAACAGCTCCTAAATTTTGGGTGCAGAGAGCTACAGAGATTATACTGTCATACACTGTCATACATCACCAGAGGCACTTTCCCACCCCTGTCCTGTGCCAGTCCTGAGGGGTTAGTAGCCTTCATTCAGCACCTTTCTGTGGTACTCTCCGGCAAGACCTTGATTTCCACTGAGGGTGCCACAGCCACATGACAGCTCTGGAAGCACACAGGTTTTAGCTCTGGAGTCCCTAAATCAGTTCCCACTGTGGTCACTAGGGCAGGTGCTATCATATGGACTCAGAGCAGGACTTCACAACCTTGCATGGGGGAGTGACTCCCTGATCCAGGACAAATCATCTCATGACAAAAGTATGTTTTCCTCTGCCTATGGCACATCCTCATTTCTACTGGGTGTGTGTGAGACTGAAATATGAACACAACAGGGCCACAGTTCTTCTTCTCTTGTACCATTTCAGTTAGAATATGGCCCAAGGCAACTTGGTTTTGGCAGTTTCCTCTCCTCTCATTTTTCAAACATTTCTATTTCTTCTCCTAATCAAAATCTCTGAGGCTGGAACAGCAGGAAGGAGTGAGAATTGTGGCAGTTTCAAATCTCAACTAGTGATGAGGAGGGAAAGTATAGGGTGAATGCTGTTCGCTATAATCCACACCTGCCCAACACCCACAAAAGTTTAAGGATTAACCTGTTCTGCTTAAATTTTAAGATGGGGTGGCATGCAGAAGCAGCACGAAGGGCTTGAATTTGACAACAAAGAAACTTCAAGAGCATTTCTTATGAAGGTTGTGCTCAAGATGGTAGAAACCTCAATCTTTTGGCCTTCTTCCCGAGAGGAACTGGCTAAATTAAGTCTCCTTTCAGTTGTGGATATAACCCTAAACCAAAACCACTGGGATCTGATTCAAAATCTGCCTGCCTGAAATTGAGGCAGCTGGAATTCAAAGCTGGAATTCAAAGACTTTCAAAAGGAAGGTTCGGGCTTGCAAAGGAAAACCTAAATTTGTCAAACCCAAACAAACACACCTCAGCAGTGAGCTCTGGGCCCATCCTCTGCCTTTTGAGGCCTCGCGTTCCTCACGTCCCTCTGAAAACACAGAGCAGTCCTGTTCTCCAAGTGCTTGCTGGCACGGAGACTGGACAGGATGGAAAGAATTGATTGTGGGCGTCGCTTTGCTTTCCAGAGACCGGCACTGCCGAGGAGGCAGTGGCAGGTGGAGGATGCACTGCAGAGCAGCAGGGATGCCCCTCAGCTTGCTCAGGCACTGGCAGTGAGCATCCTCTGCTCTGAGAGCTTTGTGGGGACTTCAGCTGCTGAACTTCCCCCTGAAGCCCACAGGTTGTAGCATAGACAAGAAGTATTCTCACTTTCTTGAACTCTATAAATTAACAGTGAGTTTGACCTGGATTTCTCAGTCTTTTTCATCAGGCATAGCTGGACTGAAGAGAAGGGAAGCAAAACAGAAAGAACAAAAAAAAAAACCCCTTGCTGTAGCTTTGTTAAAAATGTACTTTGGAAGCAGTTTAGTAAAGGGCATGTGGCTGCCCTTACAGCCCCCTAGGGATGCTGTGCTTGTGGGAAGTGCAGTGATGTTGGATGGAAGTCTGCATAGCTCTAAATCTGCTGCAAACACCCTGCTGGGTCACAGCCAGGTGAGAACAAGGGCTGAGGTATAGAGTTGGAGGCCACATCCTTATATCCATGCAGGAGGGCATGGAGTTCTCTTTTTTATTCTCAAACTGATGGCCCTGACATCAAATGCACTGCACCCTTCTTTTTCTTAAATCAAAATACTTGCACTCCAGAAGGCTGAAAATATATATCTCAGTTGTGAGTCTGCATTTTGTCCTGTGGGGACAATTACTAACTGCAGTTAGGGATGGATCTGCCCCAAACCTGCTGTGTGTATTTCAAACACACCCCAGACTCTCTTTTCAGAGCTGCAGATGCAAGCAGGGTGAGAATGTGGGTTCAGCCTCTGTTTCAACTTGGACTCATTCACCACATTTCCACTTGGATCTTTTTCTAATTTTAACTACATCCATTATAACATTTAGGGTTTGCTTGCTGTTTTTTAAAATAGTAGGGCTCTCAGCTCCACAGACAGCCACTGACAAGTTTGAGTTAAAGTGAAAGCACATCAAGGTATTTATGTCTCTGCAGACAAGGGTGAAAAGGCCAAATGCAGCTGCTGAAACTCTCACCCGATGTGAGGGGAATGATGTTTCAGTGACAAAGTGACTTTAACACAGGGCTTGCAGTCCAACAGCCTGTTGCAATTCTCTTCAGCATGTCATTCTGCCAAAGTTTCATCACAGAAGAGCACCCAGGGCAGCAGCAGCTCCTTAAGGGAACCACAAAATTCGAGTGGCCAACATGAAGCATCATTAAACAAACAAGTATAAGAGAACATCCTTTCTGAGGATGGCATTGTGATAGTTCTCCCTACACAAATCCCCTAGGGCTTGGGGTTTCAAAATTTCACCCATAATGATTGTCTGACTATAAAGCCTGTCTCTTGAGTTCAGTCTAATTAGAAATCTGAGCCAAAAATAACTTAAAATATTTTCTTCTTTTAATGCAGGTATGTGCACTAAACACATCCACCAGGAACAGGAAACTACAAAGAACTTTATATTCTTGTGGAAAGTGTTACAGAGACTTTGCTAGGACAACTCCCAGTAATTTATAAAATGAACTAAAATATTTGTAAAAAGAAACCCCAGTCCTGAATAAGAAATATGATCCATTATTATACAACTCAGTAAACACAATCTATATACAGTAAATATAAAGTGAACTTACTGTTGTACTGTCCAATAACCACTCAATATGGCCCAATTAATGTCCTAAATTTTCTCACATCTCCTATCTTCTAGGACCATGTCTTTAGGGCAGAGGCCTCTTTGCTCTGAATTTTTTCAGCACTTTGTAGTTCCTGTTCACTTTTAAGCACTGCAGTATAATTATTGCACAATATTGAACTACAGTATTGCTATTGAGAAATATAAACATAGATACTTACCTAGTTTGAAAAACATGTGTTAGTACCATCTCGCCTGAAAAACTGTGATTCTACTACAACTAAAATACATAAATTTACTCAAGTGTAAAAGCACTGATGCAAGCAAAATTTTGAAACTGGCTTCAGTTTCCTTTGGTACAAAAATGACCTCTTCCTTCAGCAACTGACTTCGAGTTCTCAGGCCCAAAACTTACATGCTTTTTTTCTCTTTAGTTCCTGGGTCTTCAGCTGTCACACAGAGAATAAGGATTGTGTCAGGAAACAGGTTTTCTTGCCCAGTATATAATATTCTAGACAAACAGAAATGTCCTGGGCTGAGGTCTCGAGCACTGCCACTTGAGAAATTGAGTCTTGTGTTTTCAGATGTGATTTCTTGACAGCAGGTGGTACCTATATGTACGTCCATATATACAGACTGTGTGCTACTTCCTTTAAAGACAAAGACTACAGTATTTTTTCTAGGTGGTCTAGGCACCTCTGCTTGTATGTGACACATACTATACACTCACCTCAGCCTAAGTCAACAGGCATTAGTTTTCATACAGACTAACCTGTAGGTCATCTAGAACTTACAATTCTTGGTCAAAAAAAAGGTGTATATTAAATTCTTTCAAGGAAATAGTAGCAATACAATCAGCAGCTTTAATGGGATCTTCAACTCTGTCACACCTATTGAGAAACGAGCCAAGAAATTACACTTTTCCTTTTTTTGCTTGAGGAGGACATTATGAGGCCATGGGAAGTGATCCAGGGCTTTGCTGCATGAAACAGTGGATTTAATCATATTTCAGATAAAAATTTTAGTCTAAATACAGGGTGTGAGAAGTTCTGAGAATTGATAGTGATCCAGAAGTTTTGCTGATGGTGATCTAGAAGTTTTGGAAAGAATTTGGGCCCATGTAAAAAGCAACTGTACCTTAGGCTTGGGCCGTAGCCTCTGCAGGGACTGGAGCCACCTTGTGCCCAACACAGAGCTGGGTGCTGACAGCTTCTGCAGTCCAAATGATCAGGAATAGCAGGAGGCTGAGCCACATGAATGTGTTCAACACTAAATCTGTACATCAGAAATTACCATGTGGTCAACAGGACCATGACATGGTACCCCTTCGTTCTTCTGTGGAATATGTGCGTGCCTCTACAACAGGAGTTTCCAAGCCATTCCAAGAGGCTAGATATGTACTGAAGCTTTGGATATTTTCTGTTCCAAAGACAATGTCTTGGGTACAAAAATCTTGTTCCAAGGCTGAGATAAAAACACCTCTTTTAAAGGGAGTTTCATCTTGAAGATCCTGAAACAAAGGGATTGTGCCATTGCTGAAGAGGGATTAGAGAGATTTAACACCATTCACTACATCTGCACCTACTGCTAAAACAGGAGGCTGGGAGAGATTAGAAACCAACTAAATCTGAATTAAAATTAACATAATAAAAAGTTCCCAATCGGATTCTGTGAGTTATGCTGTGATCTTATTTACATGGTTTTTAATAAGGATAAGCTCCAGAGGCCGCCTAGAGGATAGTAATGTTACAGGATTTAAATTGCTGTAATTGGGACCCAAATCTGAATTACTGAAATTACTTCGGTTTCATACCAGAGAAACTAAGCAAATAATCCAGGCCTTCCTATCCCAATCTCCCAGGGGGACAGGAGTGTAATGCTGAGCCTAAGAAATCCACTGTATTGAATACTCCAGGAGGTGGTCAAGAAACTACACTTAAACCTTTGTTTCTTAATCTCTCACTTATATTCTCACAACCAGTTTGTGTTCTGACCCTTTCTGTCTCTGAAATGATAGATAAAAATAAAGACTTTTTTAAGCAACAGAAATTTCCTCTCAAAAAAAAAAAAAAGATGGCCAAATTGTAATTTCTTAACCTGTTGCTCTGGGAAAAATCTTTGCTGGAATGTCAAAATACTTAAACGCACATCATTTCCAAATAACTTCACTTATACTGTCAGCTTTCCCTGGATACATGAAGTCTTGGGGAACTCATGAAGAGCTTTGTTACTCTAGAACAACGGCAAAATCTAGCCTAAAGGAAGGAAACATTTTTGGATTGAAGTGCAATGTGTTGTTCAAGGTCCACTAAAGGCAACAATGATTAGTCCATGGAGGGTTTATTTCTGGAAGGCAGTGAAAAGAAGGCATTGGCATAGATCCAACCTGGTAATGTGGCATTGCTGCTCATCAGCAGTACCCACTGCTGATGCATATGTGGTTTGCTTGGTGTCAGGGGCTTTCAAGGCTGCTGTGGATGGGTGTTGTGTGTAGGCAGGTGAGTGGTGAAGAGAGATGCCAAACCTGGGCTGTGGGGTGCAGAGCCACAGAGCTTCCCCACTTCTGCCTGGCCAGAACTCTCTGGACAACTCATCTGCTGCAGAGCTTCCCTTCAGAAGAAGAATTATTACAAATCATGGAAAGGTTTCCTAATAAAGGAAAGGAAATAAATTCATCAACGTCTATTCTGTCTGGTTCAGCAGAGTCTCATGGCACTTGTTAAAGTTTGTGGCTGGAATGGGACTGTAGGTAGGTTTTGATTTAATCTTGGCTCTGCTAAAGTAGATGGCAAAAAATTCACTGAACTTGAGGAGGGGAAAGATTAATACATTAAACCTTGTCCCTTAGTGGTTCTGCTTTGCAGAAGACAAAGTATCAGCACTTGCCTGGCTCACAGGCAAGCAAACTCTTGCTGACTGCAGTTGATTTTCTAGGGTAGGAAGAAGGACTTGCTGCTCTGCTGTGTACCTCCTAGTTCCTCCATAAAATCTGCCATGGAATCACTCCACTGTGCCAAGCTTTTGAAGGCCATAGTGCAGATAGTGAAAAAGAAATAATTCTCACTGCTCCTAAGTTCCTGTTAGAGCAGTTTTCCCCCTCTGTATCCCTGTGAAGGCAGCCTGGTCTAGTTGGTGTCTCAAAGCTCCTGTATTGGTAAAACTGACTTTTGCAGCCTCTCTTGCCTTGTCCCCATTTTACAGGGCAAGCAGCCAGCAAAAGAGGTTCATACTTTTTTCAGTCCTGCTGTTCATCAGCGATGAGAGAAGCCAGCCTTGTCTGCTCACCATTTTGTGCTCTATGACTGCAGATCCCAAGTCACTCAATTGCTCTTTTCATCAGTCTGAGACTCCTTTTCAAAGAATATTAGAAATACCTTCTCAATAAGCTGTTTTGTTAGCAGGTCATGGAATTTTGTAATATTCCATGCAACAGCTGGCATCTTTAACCCAAGGATTTTCAGACTTTAGCATCATAAGCACTAACTTATTTTTTCAGACTTTCTTTCATGATATTTGGAAAAACCTTTTTTATAAGACTTTCCTTGAATGTATTGTCTTAATTGTCTGTTTGGGTACAGTCCCAGAGGATAGTATTTTCCAGTGTCTACTAAAGCATACATAAAGAAGGGGCCAAAATGACTTTTAATTCCATAAGCTCAAAAAACCTTGTATAGATTCTACTTTTCCTTGTATTCAGAAAAAGAAATAATTTTTTTCAATATTAAGAAGTCCTGGGTTGATCAAATTGTTGCACATTTCTTTCTGTGTAAGTGGTAGTGAGTGGAGATCTCTGACAGTTCTATATTAAATGCAGGTGGCTCTGTGAATGCTATTCCTGTCTGATACACTACATTAACCATAACCTGCAATTTCTTCCAAAAGAACTGGAATTAATTAAATTGTTTAATAAAACCTTACTTGCCTGGATAAACTCATTTGTAGTTTGTGTTTAGGTTCCCCTAATGTATCTTACTAGATTAGTATTTATAACATAAAAAGCTAGAAGTGTTTACTTAGAAAACCAAAACATTACATCGAGTGTAATCCTGATAGTTGTCCAAGATTTTCCTTTTTAAAATGGAATTTTCTTTTATACTTTTTCTTGCTATATTCTGAATTGCTAAATTAATTTAGCATGAATTGATAACTTCATTCCCATTTCACAGCTAAATTCAAGGCTCAAACACAAATCCCTCTGCCTAATTTGCAGTTCAATGCACCTCTATTGAGTCTGCCTATGGACATGGATTTGGGCATTAAAGACATCAAGAGGTTTGGGGATGGACATACCTGGATGAGACTTTTTCTTCTTATTGCTGTTGTTCAGTTTAAAGCAAACCCACAGAGCAGAAAATAAAGTGCGTCATCACAGATCTACACATTAACAAGATCATCTCTTATTGAAAGTAAGGTTTTTAACACAGAAGTAAAGTAAAGCAGCTACATTTTATCAGTAGTAGAAACTAAAAATATTATTTCACTTGGTGCATGCTGAATACAATAAAGTTTAAAATTTTGCTGTTCTAAAATTTATTTTAAATGCCAGAAGAAAGTACGCCTGGGAGAAGACAACAGCTTTATTTTGTTTTTATGGTTAAAGCAAGCCATAAAATTCTTTGTAACTGAGCATGGTTGAGGCAAAAAACTCAGCCCCATGATTCCAAGTGTAGCATCATTTATATCCATAAGTAGATTAAATTTTAAAAGTTCTCTCAATACCACTGACCAGAGGAACAATGTCATTGTTAGAAAACACACGCACTGGTTACCTTATAATCAAATTTTCACTGCCCTTTCTGACAGGTTTTTAAGTTACTTAAGGGATCTATTTATATGTGGAAGCATCAACATCATGCAGTAAATCCAACCACAACTCAGTCACATATTTTATTAAGTTTAAGTTCAGTGAAAGTGCAGAGTAAACTAGGGCCCTATGTCTCTCAGTTACATCTGATTTGCGGTTGCTATAAAAAGGCCCACATGCCGCTCTTTCAGATGTGTTTTGGATTGAAAATAGGATTAATGTGCTAAAGTGTGATTAGAATGGTTAAACACGATTAATTGGAACAGACTTGTATTGCCAAGGGAGCTCCGCTGTTACTGGCCAGCCTCCAGTTTACCAAGTGAACAAAGCAGGCCAACTGTCCAAGTTTTTCCATGTCTTTGCTTATGTGCCTTTTCCTTTGCATTTTCTCATAGCCAGCTTGTCTCAGAGCAGATTAAATACAGCTGAGAATGTTGGTCTAGGTCTGCAGCGAGGATCCTCGGGGAATAAGCAGGAACCTCAGGCCCAGACTTGGCTTCTCCAGTGCTGGTTGAAAACTGCCATGCACCTAGGGCAAGGGTCCAGGTGGATCGACTAGGGAGTGGGAGTAATTTGGGGTTTTTAAAATGATCTATTAAACCCCTGAACTTTAATCAAGCTGCTACCATACTGACAGCTGTGATTTACTCACACATGGCTGCGAGGGGTAAAAGGGGCAAGGACTGCAGAGCTCGGGCACTTGTCCCCAGCCTGAGAGCCCCTGCATGGGCCACACGTGCATGCCCCCCCTTCCCCCCAAATTAGCACAGTGGTGTGCTTTTGTCATGGGCAAATTCATATGTATCTGTGCCATAGAAAATCTATTTCATTTTTTTTAGTAGATACTTGGCTGGACATTGAGAAAATGCTGCCCCTCTCCAATAACTTCCCTTCCCTCCCCCTCCCCCCCCCCACCTTTTCCAAGTACAGATTAAGGATTTAAAGCTTAGGTAATCAAAGCTTTAAACTGATCCTGCCTGGAGAAGTCAGAATGGTTTAGTATATTGTTCTAAAAACAGAAATACCTCGGTGGTTTATTACATGAAGATATTAAACTTTGCACAAATTAAACTCAGGAGTGCAGACATTTTGAGCTAAATTCCTGGCTGTAAGCAACTAAAACCTTCATTGCAATTAAAACCATGTTTGATATTTTTTTTAATAACTCCAGGCGCAATTCAAATCACAATGGGATTGCCTTTCTCAATAATGAAATCATTGTACAGCTTGTGGAGTAATGGCATTTTATCTGGGAAAAGGCTTGGAAAACACACAGCATACAAGATCTCCAAGACAGCATGCACGTATGTACACAACTGTCTTTCAGTATTTAGTATCCTTCTTTAAAAACTGTCTAACCACTAGGAACAGAAGGGTAACCATATATTTATCCTCCGGGATTTGAGATCCTGAAGCAATTATTAGAGAAAAAAATGGAAAGATAAATTCAGGGATATTTCTTGCTGCACTCTAGTTCATTTACGTGACTGTACATAAATTTCCATCTCTCTGAACAATGCAAACAGAGAGGCAAACAGCATGTGCTATCTTTGCTCATAATTTACAAACTTGCCTTGGAGTCAGTTCAGTGTCACTTCCCCCTCAGGGGCTCAACAACAACCTCTTCCCTTGCTTCCTTCTGGCTTTTCCTTCTCTGCCTTCCTACCACTCATTCTCTCTGCCTCATACACATCTTCCCAAAACCAGGCAGATAGCTCCTGTGCTTGTGGTCATCGCCACAAAGCCAGCTCAATTCCATATCCAGATTTTTCTGTGAAGTCCATTGCATTAGGTAGATGATACTGCTTCAGGTGCAGAATGCATGTCCTTCCATTTTTCATTTGAAAGGGTGGTCAAACATTACTTTGTGTTAGAAGGTACCTTAAAGATCATGCCAAGGGGTCTTTCACTAGACCAGGTTTCTCAAAGCCCCATCCAGCCTGGCCTGGAGCACTGCCAGGAACGGGGCATCCACAGCTCCTCTGGCCAACCTCTTGCAGTGCCTCACCATCCACATAGTGAGGAATTTCTTCCTAATATCTAATTTAAACCTACCCTCTTTCAAGGTACATCATAGTATGCCAGAAAAAAAAAAGGGAAACTATCGACAAGCCTCTTCGCAAGCTTTCTATCTTCCCTTCATGTAAATACAAGTTCCTCTAGTGCTGTGCAGTACATGTTGGTGGCAGCAAATCCCTTGCAGAGATCCAGTTTTAAGCTGCTGCCACACACAAGTTGGAGTCCTAAGGTTTTCTTCTATAGTTAGATGATCATCACCTTTAAAAACTAACTGCAGCTGCAGAAGAGTTAATTACTATTAACAGCAGCAATTGCAGAGGTCTGGCACATTATAAGATCTGTAGTTATCCAGTGGTCCTGCTAACCTGCCATCCCAGTGTTTGCAATGAGTGACCCATCCCCATGAAGATACTCTCAGTTTTCTTTTGTTAATGCTGAGGAGTCACTAAAGTCTTCTTGGCAAGCTTGGGTTATGCCTTTCACTGACCATAGTTCAAGGTGTGCCTCTGCAGCTTGTCAAGCCTGCTGCACACTGACAGATACCCTCCCAGCTACTCTCCCTCTCTGAACACCTGTCTAGTTGAAGTTGTCAGCCCCAATCCCAGAGCACAGAGCTGAGCCTTCACCAGGAGAAAAACACATCCAGTGGCAAAGGCAAATCCGCCCCATTGAAAATGCCGTTTGAAAGTAAGCTTCCAAAGCCCTGTGCATGGACAGTCCTTTGGAGTAGTCCTTTTTATCACTGAAGTAATAAAGTCATCATCCAAGTGCTTTGAAAACCTCTCATAAGGACTTGCTTCAATCGAAACACCCTCAGTTCACAATGCTGCTTTCTTCTTTGGTTGCAGAGGCTGTTTCTCTCTCCAATACATGGATGTGGATTAGACGTAGTTCAACAGAATAGGAGCAGCCTGCGGTTCACGAGTTCTGCCAGTTCACTTGGTGGCAAATAAAAGTTTCTGCTCCATACCTGGCCAAGTTATCTACCCAAGTTATAGTACCCATAAGAAGATGGGAATATCAAGCAGCCTTCCTGTTCAGAAGCCTTCAGTGTTCACAGCCTAGAATACAAACAAAAATATCAACATCTATTCCAGTTTATATTACTGGGCTGGTCTGTGAACTGTCTCAAAACTCCCATCAGATGTAGCTGTTTTGGCTGATGAAGGCACCATTCAGCTGACTCCCTCAGTCACCATAGCCTAACCTGGCAGTGCTTGTGAGCACTGGGAGGACATTTTGGTTTTTTAAGACTTCCCTGGAAGGGAAGACTCAGCATAGCTGATGCCACATAGAGAACCCCTGGTGACCTGAGTTATAAAGCTGTATGAATGCCCCATCTTGGTTAAGAGCAAATATTTCAATAACATCTCCCAGACAGCTATTGTATTTTCAGTTCATAAGAAAACAAAATGAAAGGTCAGTGTTTATATCAGTAGTGTGGTACAAACGGGTAACACTCATTATGTTTCAAACAACTGTGGCACCAAGCTAAAAAAAGTTTCAGGAAAAGAAATTCCACTGTCAGATGGGCCTTATAGTTCCTCACCCCAGAATGGTTAACTGTACATCCATAAAGCTGGAGTTACCAGTGTGACCTTTTGCAGCACAGTGACAATAATTACACAGATGACGTAAAAGAATGATGGCAGCTGCTATTGTGCAAGTAGAATGGATATATCACATTTATTTTCCTACTAACACTTCCCAAAATAATATATTGACATTTATAATTCACTTTCCTGAGCTTTTCTCTTGCATAATGTGTAGCATTATAAAACCTTTACAGGCTGAGTACCATTACATGCGTATTTACAGACAGTGAGGGAAAGAGAGCTGGAACAAAATCATCAAGGACTGCATGGAATAAGGAACTGAATGCTCCAACCCTGTTCAAGGAAAGCAGAAGCACTGGTCACACTGAAGACAGTGAGTCCTTCTTTTGATTTCAATAACATGCTTAAGTGTTTCAAGTGTTTTGTCAGAAGGGAGCCAAGATCCCTCAGCACCTAGCATGGCTCTGCAGTCCCTGTGCTGCCTGAAGTCATGCAGTGAAGCAGTGGGAATATTGTGGGAATATCTTCTCTGGCTTCCCGAATAGGATGACTGAGAAATTAAACCTAAGAATGAAAGTCTGTCCCAGGTTTTACACAAAACTCTGCACACTCCCAAGAAGAATTTGGAGAGCTTAGTTACTGCTGGCTAAATACATATTCAGAGCAAAATTCTTTTCTCAGTTCATAAGAAAACCATGAATGCCAGGCTTGTGCATGCAAGGGAGGCATGTGCACGACTGAAAAGAGAAGCCAGAATAAAAATGACCCCTAATTTCATATGGTTCAGCAGGGAGAAAAGAGCAGCTCTACACAGACAGGTGTATATGACTTTCTTTAGATCCAAAATCTGGCACAGGATACTGAGGTCTGAATATGGTCTCTCTGGTTAACTGGAGAGAGACCTTTCAACTTGACAATAATCCTTGTCCCTTTCAACACCACAGAAGGAATATTGCCTACTCTCCCTGTTAAAACAGAGGGAGGAATATAATCAGTCATCAATTCTTTGATTTTTTTGTGTTGTCCTGTTAAATCCTCCCACCTTTGGCTAAACCATACCCTTTTGGGAAGCAGAGGACTCTCATGATGCATATGGAAAACACGCAGAGCTGGAGAGCAGCATTTGGAGATGAGGAGAGCTGACCCTGAGACCAGCAGCCCTTGGAGCCTCTGACAGCCCCACTCAGGCATCCTCTCCTCCAGGGCTCCGCAGAGCAGAATCGGGTCCTTGAACAGGGGCTGAATATGACATGCAGGCATTCAGCAGCTTTTCATACATCTTTATCTCTTCTGTTGTAAGATTCAATGCACTACACAGATTTATGGGAATTCTTTCCATGTTCACAACTTATAAGTATTAATAACCCGTCCAAGTTGGAAAATAATACACCATTCCTAACTCTATTAACTACAGAAAATCTGGCTTCAGTTAAAATAAGATCCCCTTTAGCAATGCCCAGTATCCAATAAATATTATATATAAAAAAAGCCAGGCCGCATCTTATCTGACGTACGGTAACAGTAATGTTTTTGCCTGAGGCACTGCAAACTTCTGGCTTAAGAAGTCAAAATGACAGGGTGCAGATGATCACTTGAATGTTATAAGTTTTAACTTAAATAGTTACCTTTAAGTCTTTTTTTATCTAAAAATTATTACAGACAGGCAAATTCAGCAGGTTCACAAATCTACGAAGAGATATTAAAGTTGTAGATAACATTCAAAAACTGTTTTCTTAACACTTGTGTTTCTGTCGCTGACCTGCAAGGAAAAACGGCATTAGCATTTCTGCCACTGCTATGTAAAAGTGGCTCTGAGTTTTCCAAACAAGCATTTTCATCCAGTTATCAATGGTTTTAAAGCTATTTGCCTTCAAAGTTAAGACTAAATCCTTTGGTCCTCACTGACAAAACTCCTATTGCTGTGAGTGAAGGTCTTTCATTCAATTAAGACTTCTGATTTTAGGTTAAGGTCTTCTGAGATACTGAAATGACAGATTAACAGGTTTTCAGTAGATATTTGGTGCTCGAATACCTAGGTCTGAGCCTTACTGGTACATAAAAACTACATTTGTGTGTAGGATATTTTGGGATTAAATATGCCAAGAGATGTCTTCAGAGTTACTCAGTGAGTCTTTGGAAATGCTTCAGACTAGCACAGCCTAACTAGAGCTATAACTGCACCACTTTCACCCTGTTTTAAACTAGCAGAAGTGACTTGCAGCATAAGTCAGCTGCCAAACCTATCCTATTGAAGGCTGCTGGAGAATGCAAGTTACTCCAATTATTTACTGAGAGCAGCCTGTCTCTGGCCTCAGAAGTTCAATTTACCTGATAGACAGTTAATTAAAAGTTAAAATCAACTATTGTCTCAGGTACTCCTCAGATGCCCTTCACCAAGTCCTGTGACTCTGTTACCACATTTTGGCCTTTTCCCTTCCCATTTGCTCAGGGAACACACAATGCAGCCCTGAGGACAGTACTGGGGGAATGGCCAGCCCAGGAGCTGTGCCACACACCAGTCACAGAATCCATCAGTAGCCATGATTACTATTTGCTCCATTTCTGACATCCTCAAGAATTCACAGCATTCCTTCCTTCCTTCCTTCCTTCCTTCCTTCCTTCCTTCCTTCCTTCCTTCCTTCCTTCCTTCCCTTTTTGTATTATTCTATGAGCTAGATGCCATTTTAAAGAGTTAGGACCAAAATGACCCAAAATTTGCCTTTATTTGACAGTGTAGATTTTTAAAAAAGGAAGTAAGCTCGTGATGCTAGTCACAGCAGCTCATGGACATTTCTGCACCTATGGATGTTAAACCCAGAACTTTATTTTGATTACATTTTTGTTAATCACATTGCAGCACTGGCTGGCTCACTATTGCTTATTTTAAGAAGATTTTTTCTGATAAGAGAAAGTCAGAAAACTATCTATTCAGCAAATGTTTTATTTATCGTCTTTGTCTGAGGCAGCAGTCTAGCAAGCTTAGAATGGCTGAAAATTAAAGTCAATGGAGAAACTGAAAGGTTTCACATGCATACCAGAAAGGAAACTCATTTTCAGAATGAGATCTGGACAGTTATCTTACTCTAAACATGACCTCATGAATTTGGCAGCTTCCACCCTTCAGCAGACTTTGAACTCTTTGGTGAATCAGTGGTGTAATTTTTGACTTTCTTTTCTTTATAATAGTGAGGGGGAACCCTCAATAATTTTTCAGGATTTCACAAGAACCTGTCTAATCACTCACTCATCAGACTTACAAAGAGGCTAAAACTGCTGTTGTTTTTATCCAGTTAAGGTCTAATCTTTGCCTAGTTTGTTTCTGATTATTTTTCACTTTGGGTTTATTTTTGTTCTTTTTTTTTACTTTTTGCTGTGAGTTGAGTGAGGAACTGCTCAGGGTCCCTGTGAATTCAAAGAGAATGGCACTTTTACCCCAGAGACACACTCTTGCCAGATTTCACTGCAGCTGAAATCCCCAGGGCCAACATTTTTAGTGGGTTGATGTCCCTTTGAAGTATCATTCCTGTCACTGGCTTTAGCAGTGATGGACCCACGCAGGTTACGACAGAGGCATGGGCCTCCAGAGTTACTGTGCATACTGCTCCCCGAGTGATGCTGGGAGCTCCAAAGCTGTCAGACTTAATGAGAAGCAAGTGTGGGACACCCTGGCACGGCTTCAGACACACCTCACTTCTCCCATATAAAATCTGGCAAAGAGAAAAGCCTCACGATGCTATCTTTCCACCTTTGCACCATAGAAGCAGCAGCTTAGAAAAAACGGGATTTTTCCGTGTAACAAATGGCAGCTTTCCAGCCAATACCCTACAATATTGGTTGGTATTTCTTCTCACAGGCATGCCAGTTGGGAAGAAAAGGAAAGCCTCTTGCAGATTTTGTGTGATGTTGTGGCAGTGGGATACCACTGTCCTTCCTGTGTGCCCCACAGCCAGCTCTACTACACCACGTTGGTCACTCACACCTTTGCAGGGTTGCATGGCATCGTGGATAGAGGTCCTCACACCTCCAGCCACTAAGGGCCATCATTTTAATCAAGGGAGCAGGAGATCCGAGGGGAAGATGTTTCCACTGTAAACTGGATGTTCAAGAGCGTCTTGGGAAAGAGCAGGGCTGGGGCAAGGATGGGTTGAACACAGCCTGTTTTCCTCTTAAAGTGTCTGAAGACAGAAACAAAAGACTAAATGGGAGTCTGTCAGGGTGGAGAAAGTTCTTATTTTTATTTCCCATTATAGTTTTCATCTGTGAAAGAAGTTTGGCCAAACTCATTACTTTCCAAGCAGCAGCAGTCATTGTTAGGGAAAAGATTCTCGGAAAACTGCAAAAATTGAAAAATATATTATTTCATGAAATAAAGTAGTTATTAGTTCAGTAAAGTCTGAACTAAGGGCTTGCTTGGGTCTCAATAAAATTGACAGAAATTTGTAAAAGACATGAAGAACAGTAAGAATGGGAGTTTGCTTTGATCAAGAAATCTTCTGACATTTGTATTTCTAAGCTATCCTAGACAGTTACAGCAGGTTTTGAAAGCCATTAAAGAAAGGCTCCTTTCACAAAAAGGGTTTGGACTGACATTTCCTTCAAATAGCTTCCTTTCTCAACCAAATGAAATTTTAAAGAGTGTCTTTAATTATGACAGTTGTTGTTACAGAGGCTGGATGTATCTGCAGGAAAGTATTTTATAGGTTTCAGTTTGGACTCTGAGAGTGTATCTGCAGAGTATCTTAAAAGTAGGTCAGAGCTGGCTAAGCCCAGTGACCACCTGGAGCCAAGGCTGGTGTGGGGCTGGTAGCAAAGGGATGTTCCAACAGAACCCATGCCTCAAGCTCCATGCTTGGCACAGTAATATCCCACCTCCGGCCCCAGGCTGACCACAAAGCCCAGGGACCTTTCTGCAAGGGCTCAAACACCACCTGCTTCCAGAAATATCCATTTTGTAGACAACATGAGCTAAAGATGACTCCCCTTCATCCTTGTCCACTCCTGGTTTTCCCTCGGGAAGTAAAGCAGTAGCTTTCACATTAATTTTGGGACTCAGACTAATAGTGTCTAACCCACATACTAGTTCCATTGAAGTGAACTGAAATTATTCACTTGTGCAGATATTAAATCTCTTGAGAAGCTGTAGAAAAAATAGAGTCCTGCTCTTAATAAATACTAGCAACATCCAGACTCCTTAAGCACAGCCATTTTTAGTAATTAATTTGCTATAGATGTAGCTAGCTGATTTAAAGAGTCAGATTTATTCTGATTAAAGCCTTTACTTCTATGTCAGCAGAAGGAAAATTTACTGCCTCAGGAAAACATAAATGTCAAATGTGTGCTTGAATATACAGAGTACGGCAGATAGAAAGAAGACGATGTTTTCACAGGTCATGTGCTTAAAGGTCAGTAGGGTTAAAGAGTACTTTTTTTGTTGTTTTAAAGCTGCCATACATGAAGAAGGAGCTGTGCAGCTGAAGGGAAAATGGCAAGACGAAATGTGCTCCAATGTCCACGGGAAGAGCACCAGGTGCTCAAAAGGAGCACATGCATAAAAGCAGCAGCTGAATTTGCCTCAAGACCCATAAAGAAGACTTATATATAATATTGTTCTGGTGCCAGAACTACTGTTTTCCTGTTCTGATGCACATTGCCTGTTTTGCTTTTTCTGACATCAGTAACCACAGCTACTCTTCACAGACCTGCAATGTCTAACATCACTATACTCGTGTGAAAAATTGCTACATCCAAACCAATTCTTATCCAGGAAGAATTCCAGTCTCCAGAAGACTAAGCCAGGAATACCTCACCTGCAAAAATGCAGTGGGGACATTATAGAGAAAATACTGAAATAAATTGAAACCAACCTCTTACAGCCAGAAATTCTTGTTGTAACCAAGGGAGCAGTACTGGTGCTTAGCTGTAAGTACTGAATGTCACCTGGGACCCCTGAGGGTGCCTAGGACATTAGCATAAGGCCAGCAGCAATGACAGAGGACTCCTGCAAGAGACTCATGCCCTTATGGAGTGGTGTCTGGAAGCCACCTATATTTAGGGACCTGAACATCTCCCTAAACAAGTCTAAGGACAGGAATTTTTAAAGCAGAAATTAATACAGAGCTTACGAAATTCAGGCAACTATAGACAGAAACGTGAATGGGACAATGACTTCCTGAATTTTGTGTGTTCTGGAGACCAAATCTCACCTTCCCACCACAAGTGCTGTCAGGGACTGAAATCCTGCTCTGAATATTCTCTAGAACTTCAGATCTTATCCTAAAACAGTCTAGGCTGCTGCTGCTGGCTGTGATCCGTTTTGAGGCTGCTCACTCAGCACCTCACAGGAGGTGCTGCAGGATGAGGCCATTAGCCTGTGTTTACATTGCCTGGTAATGCCATCAAACATTCTACTCCTAGTCATTAGCAGTCCATCCCTCCTGCCTTTCCTCTCCCTGAGGAAGTGCTCACAGAACCTGCCTCACGGATTTCTGTTTTTTCATTATTGTTGTAGCCTCCCCAGTTTATCTTGCTCTTTCATTAAACAACAAACCACACATACGGTTTCAACCTAACAGCCTGTTTGCAAGAAACTAACCATTCAGGAGCAGGAGCACATCCTTTCCACATCCTTCAAAAATTCACTTAACATGATTCATTGCTTTATTCTTTGCTCAAAGCATGTTTCACTTACATTAATAATATTTTACCTTTCATTTATAAATTCTAACACAAAAGTGGTTGCCATTCTCCAAATGATCATATACATCAAATATTACAAAACTATCACTTTCCAAAGGTCAAATTCTCTTCCTTCCCTTAATTAGGATTCAAGATTTCCAACAAGAAGCTTTTGCAGCAGAAGCATAACTTTTATGTTTACTAATTCACATCTCTGCTTTTTTACTTTGCCAGAAGGAAAAAGGAAATGGTTTTAAGTGGGATATGTACACTTTTTTCTAAGCAAAATAGGAAGAGGAAGTCCCAAATATGGGGGAAACAGAAGCAATTGGTGATCTGATTCTGTAAGAATTTACACACAGAGTCCTTAGTTTTTGAAAAGTTTTATAAGTCAGTCCTTCACAGTGAAGTGGTATCAGCCTCTGATGTGCTGTGTCTCACATGCCTGAACACACAAGTCAGAGTTCCTTATTAATAAAGTTCCACCGTGAAATGGAACACCTAAAATGGCAATATCAATATCTTAATATTTAAGTAATTTTTTCATGTTCTTGCAGGAGTAGACTTCATTTCGGGTCTGATTAAAATAAAGGAAACTATATGAAGCTATACCCTAATTTTTTAGATAATACCTGAAAGTAAGTAATCTTGTCTGGAGTGAAAAAGGTGTGTTAAATCAGCCAACCTGTCTGAGAGCACAAAGATAAACATAGTGAGCAGTGTGATTTCCTGTAACGTGATTTTGCTACATCTAAACATAAAAATCTCACGTAATAGGAACCATGCATTTTGTGTCCCACAAGAACCCTCCCAAGGGGCCAGAGAGAAAGTTTATAGATGTGCTCTTGCAAAAAATGTTGGTTTAAAAAAAATTAAAGTTCAATAATGTGGAAAAGAACAAGCAGTACCCACACAATGTAGTATCTTACCATTAAAAAATTTTCTTTATGAAATTCCTATTTTTCTGATTTCATGTGTATATATGCCTCTGGTGTTACCTCTAACCTGGCTGTGCTACAAATAAAGGGAGCTTTTTTGCTTTGGTTATATACCTGGACTTCAGG
The DNA here is from genome assembly GCA_013396875.1 of Vireo altiloquus. Classification (NCBI taxonomy): domain Eukaryota; kingdom Metazoa; phylum Chordata; class Aves; order Passeriformes; family Vireonidae; genus Vireo; species Vireo altiloquus. The sequence continues at coordinate 510,484 of VZRF01014334.1, read as the reverse complement.
ATCTGGGCTGATGCTCACCTCTGCTGGAAATCATCTGTGTCCATGAGCAGACGAGTTCAGTTCTCCCACATCTTAGTCAGTCATTTTCAGGATACTTAGATTTTCCTGCTACAGCCCCTGGTGTAACATCACTGCCACATCTGAGGGAAAAGTGTCTATAAAGTGGGACTTGGACCTTGTCAGCCGTTCAAGGCACAGCAGCCCTTCAGGTCCCAACCTTGTAGACAGTGATACCCTCAGGAAGCAAAGTCCTGGCTGAGGAGGGGTGGGTGAGGTTTCCCAAGGCAGATGCCAGCGCTTTGCCTGGGAGTTGCTGAGGGCCTTCTCACGGTGCAGAGGCCTTTTCAGACAGCCCTGGCATTCTGGCTCCCCGCTGCCACTTCCAGCCCCACATTTCGAGGTTTCCAGTCCCGCTGAAGAGATGACTCAGCTGCCTGTGAAGCTGCATCAAAACCATGTCATTTTACAGCCCAATATAAACCAACCCTGTCTTCAATTTACCTTCATATGCCAGCCAAAAATGGTGCCAGTTCTGATGCAAGTCAGAGTTTTGAGTCACTGCCTCATTAATTTCTAGATACAGGTTTTAGGTGCTTTAAAACTTTCCTCAAAATCCAATTCCCCCAGATTCCCAGTCACTTTAACATGCCTTCTTTGAAGTCCTTCCAGTTTTTCTAGATATTTTTGGTAATAGGGTACTCAGCACTGAATGTAATTTTGCTTCCCTATATATTTTCTAAATCCTAGCTCTTAAAGCATTAGGGGTTTATGTGTGTGTATATATTCTATTATGTATTATAGTATATCATATAATATATAATGTGAAGAATTTGCCTTCATATCAGTGATACCAATTTTATTGGGAGAGAAATATTAGCAGGATTTGATTTTGAGTCACCAGCTGTTTTTTCTTTAAGGTTATTTCTTTTTTATTGGTGTCTCAGTGAATGACTAAAATGTAAACTAAGTTAAGACTTAACAAAACACCAGGATGATGCATACAAGCATAAAATTATATTGGTCCAAATTTTTCTGAACTCTCTCCAGAATGTTTTGAGTTTACTGGACAGATTTCAGGTTGCCATCACAAAAGTGCAAAACCAGACTGAACATTCTCAGATATCAAAGCTGCCAGTGCTATGTCAAGAGAAATGCCAAGCTTGGACAGAGGATGAACAACAGCAATGGTCACGGTACAACCTCCATTTTCAAATCTGAGCAAACCTTTACTCCAGGTCAGTGCTATTAATGATGGACTTTCAACTGATTTCAGTGGGAATTAGCCCTCACGTACACATACAAGAAGTGTTTATATCAGCAGATATCCCCTTAACTGTGATAGCTAACATGCATTGACTCAGCAGATGTGAGTGCCTCTGTAAGAAAGCTGTGCCAACATGTGTAATGTAGGTGGTGGAAAGGCTGAAGCAGAGCTATTTCAGAGAGTTAAAGAAATACAGAAAACTTTTACACGAGATGCGAACCTTAACTTCAATTCTGAATACCACAGACTCCTTGATGATAGAGAGCAATCTGCTTAGTCTGTCCCTGGATTCTCCATCAAAATGGAAGTCTTCCTCACATTTTCCTATGAGGAGAGCCATAGGACACAGCCTTTTCTCACCGTGACTTTCTTTATTGTTGTAATAACAGTAATTGATTTCAGTGTCTTTGTTTCTGGAATAGCTTATCAGCATTTTTCTTTTCTTGTCTGGACACAGAACTTTCCAGGGAGTGGACTGCTTTTTTGCCAAGTGAAATGACAGCAAAGCCCCTTTGCTTGTAGCTCACTTTCAGCTGAAAGGAAGGGGATCCACAACTCCTGAGGTGAGAAAAAGTAGAGAGAAAATGGCAGCGAAAGCATTTTGGGGTGTGGAAAGGTGGCCGGAAAGCAGATGCTGCCTGTGAGTTCCATTCACAGACAGTCAGAACAAGCCTCATGTCCTCACATCCAAGTGAGCACACTGCTGGTAGCTTGGAGCTGACATCAGCTGTGCTTTGGGGGTACGATGCAGTGAACAATGAATCAAAACCATTCACCACTGCACAGACCTGCAGAAGTTTTCCTGTGCTGCCCAACACACCCAAAATAAGAACAGCTTGCTATAAACTTGTTATATGAACCTGGAAAAGGACTTAACAAACTTAACAATGTGTTTTAAGATAGTAGTATTTTGTTTTCCAATTAGCTGAAAAAAAATTCTCTGCTGTCCCACACCTTGTGAAATAGCTAAAAGTTCATGCTAATTTTGCACTGGTGTAAATAACAGCAGAGAGTAATAAAAAAAATAATTTAAAAAAAAATCACTCTGTACCAGGCTGAAAACAGATAAAACTCAATCCTTCCATTAAACAGGTATGACTGTTAGAGTAGATTCAAATAACCTCCCCAGTCCAATAAAATGCTGCATGGAACAAGTGCTGTTGTTTAGGCTGAAAGATCTACTACTAGAATCTATCTACTAGAGATAACAGATGCTGCTGATAACATCCAGGAGATAATCAGTGCTGAGCGAGATATGTTTTTTGAATGCAGGATTTGAAGGATATAAGCAATTACATCTTAAAAACCCCACTTTCCTTTGTATGCTACACAGTTACATACTATTGCAACCTACTCTGAAACTATTAAGCCAAAGGCAAGAAATAGGAAAACATGAGGACTTTTAAATAGTAAGAATTTGCACAGGGAATCAAAGAGGTTTCAAGTTCACTTAGTACAGATGTTTCTATAATTGAGACACACTAGAAAAATGCATTAATGCACAAATCAGTCTTGCCTACAGTTATCTGAACCATAAAAAAATGTCCATAGTCAGGATATAATTCCCTATTAAATCCTATAGGATACTTTAAAAAAATAACATAAGTTCTTTTTTTCCTATTAAACTCTTCAGGACTTTTTCAGCAGAGGATTCCATAGGGAACACAAACAAACCTAAAATCTGTTGACCAATTCACCCCATAACCCCTTTTCATACACTTGCCCACAGATATTAAGGACCTGAATTTTAATGAGGCCAGCTAAGTGCAGCTGGTGACCTGAAAGATTTATTACTCCCATTTAAACCAGTAAGACTTCCTTTGGAACTGGCTCGAGCTCCCTTTACTGTATGTGCCCAGCCATCCGTCCAGCCCAAGCACAGACTCACACATGCATGGGAACTTGCACCTACACTTTTGCTGCTGATGCAAGGCAAGCAACCTCACAGGCAGAGGGAGAACGTGGAGTCTCACAGGCTTTTGACTTTTTAAAACTCTAATGCTTGAAGCATTCAAAGGGAAGAAAATGTCTAGGACAGATCCGAGTCAACCTGAAAAGGATATATTTTCTGACGTTTGTAAGCGCGACATGATGATCTACTTTCAGTGTCCAACACGTATAAATAGAACTGGCATGTTCTCCTCAGCAATAAACTGTAGCTCCCCATCCAAAATTGGCAGGGACTAGCTGTACCCTGCTGTAGCATCCTTCAGAAAAGCTGTCTTTGATGGAAGTCTAAACCCCCAGGAGTGACTCCTACCTGCAGGTTGCACATCTGTTTGCTCCTCGAGAACCCCCCAGGCACACAGCCCCCCACTGTTATGCTAAATTTTAACAGGGATCTCCCAACCTCAAATCCAGAGGTCAATTAATATTATCAGGTGCTGGTTCCCAAACATATCTGTTTGCCCTGCAACGCTCCCCTAGAAGAACAGCAATCACTATTTTTTTTTTTCTTTCCATCCAGACTTGCCCTGATTGCCATGACGGACAACAATAATGATATAAACAAGAAGGAAACTGTGTATCTCTTTATCTCCTCCCAGCAGAAGGCAGACGGATAAGTATGAAAAACAAATTGCCTTGTAGCTAATCAGCTCAGGGCTGGGCTGGGCTGGGCTGGTTTAGCGTGAAACAATTCTTAGCCTTTTTTGACAGTGCTGGTTCAGGCGTTTGGCAGAGGACCCTACCCCCTAATTAAGAACCTGAAACAAATTGAAAACAGCTGTAAATAATTAGACAATTTAAGTGCTGTTAAGAAGGAATAATTTCTGTAGCCATTGTAATAAATCTTATGCTGTCCGAACCCATAGGTTTTACTTGAACTTTTTTCTGCTGGTGGGTTAGTGCATTACTCATAAAAGAAACAGTATCCCTTTTGTTTTGATTGGGCCTGCTTAATAACAAAAGAGCACATCACTATAAGTGGAAGTGTGATGACAAAGAGAATAGCTTTTACTTGCCCTAATTTTCAATCGTTGTGGTTCAAATCCTATGTCAGATTCCTGGCATGTGAGTTTGGTGAAAAAAGAAGAATTCTTGATTTGCACTGTAAATAATACCTGAACCCAAGCTACTTAACATTTTTTAGATTTCTCTAGAAAAATACATGTCAGGAAAATACTTAAAAGTTCAGCAAAGGCCTATTAGCTTTATGTAGCAGATAAGTTCTTGAAGTATTAACTAAGACCTAGGGAAATCTATTTTTCTCTGAAATTTTCCACATTTTCTTTTTTAATCTCCCGCCTTGTCTGGAGCTTGGTGAAAGAGTTTCGCAGAAAGTAATTTACAGATGGGGAGCTTTCACCATGCACTGCCAAACTATTCAGGGCCTGATTCAGCAACCCATGACTGACTTTATTATAAAATAGTTCTGTGAACACCTAAATTTTTATTTAATTTTATGTTGTGTATAGCTTTCCAGAAGGCGATGCATCTACTCACTCACTTAATGGTAAGGCCATTCATAAGTCTTTGTAGGATCCAGCCTTGGCTTGAATAATGGCATTACTTGTAAACAGGATACGGAAGGAACTGGATTATTTAGAAGCACGCTTTGGCTTTATTGCTATCTTAGAATAGCATATATTCCTCTGTCATTTTGATGGATTTACATCACATATTTCCAATCTGGACACAGAATCTGGACACACAGTTTTTTGAGGTGCTGTTTTGTTTTTCTTACATTTCCAGAGAAAAGAAAACAGAGCTCACTGTGCCAGCCATGTGTTCACAGTATTGCAAACCAGCCAGCAGAAATGATGCTGTGAGGAAATATCTGATGCAAAATACTTGGTTCTGCGCTCCAATGGCTGAGATTTAAGTACAAGGAAAGGCTTTGCTTTCTGCAAAGCCTCAGAAAATGGACCTTATGAAGGTGGTGGGAGTGAGGATTGAGATCTATATTCTCCCTAGTTCATAAGGTGGCAGGCAGCTCAGCTCCTGCTGCACACCTTCCTGCATTAGGTCCTTGGACACTTCTTGCTGCTCTGTGTCTGCCTGCACATGAGATTCGTGGCAGTGACTCCTGCATTTGAAGCTCTCCTCATCCTTGACATTGTTTTGCCAAGGCCCCGGGGGGCATTTCTTCAACTCTGAATTACCCTTTTAATGGTTTATGCCCAAAGTAGTATGACTTCATCAGGATGCTGTCATGGGATGACTCCTTACCAAGATTTCCATGACCCTACTTCTGTCCTTACACTGGCATTTGGATATTCTGCACATGGAAACAGTGGCCCCACTGGATACGAGGGGCTGAGATTTAAATTTCAGATGTTGTGTCAGCTGACTACATGTAAGATTTATGAATCTGCTTTGTACTAAAACATATTTTTAGAAGTTGTTTTGAAAAATCTAGGATGCCACAAAAGCAGGGTAACTGTTCTGAACCATATTTCCATCACTGAAGTTACTTACGATGTTCAAATTCCTTTAGAAAAACAAGAGAATGGTTTAAGTTCTAAAGATACTTTAGAAATAGTAGCACTATAAATACACTATTCCTAATTTTCCACCCTTCACTTTTCATTCACCTACTTGCAAGCACCTGTATGAATTTCTTTTTTTCAAGAACAAAGATCGAATGTGTTGCCCAGGAAAGAGATGCAGCACTGACAAGGAGGGAATTAATAGATTTCCTCTGCATCCAGCAGGAGCAGAGGAAATATCAGCAGATGCATACCTATGTATTCATAGGTGCTTCTCCTCTTTCCTCCCTGACTGCTGCTCTCCTTGGAGAACTAGTGACTAATGAAGATCCCCAGAGGTTTCCTAATTTTGGCCTAGGGTGAAGCAGGAGTTTACAGCGGCCAGAAGACCAATGATGTTACAACGATACAGCCTTTGGCAACAATGAGTTTGAGAAGCATTTGGACAACACCAAATGGCAGGATTCTTCTGGTGTCCTGTGCAGGGCCAGGGGCTGGACTTGATGACCCTGATGGGTCCCCTCCAAGTCAGCATCTCCTACGATCCTACAATAATGAGTTTAGGCAGGAGTCATCAGTCACAGCCATGCTTGGGGCTTGCTGTTAACCCCAGGGAGGAGTTCTGGATGGATCAGTGAAAGTCTTTGGGGCCAAACAGCCTGATACACAGGGAAGCAGATGCAAATTAAAACCAGCTCCTTTGGTTCCTGCTGGCCTTGATGGAGTTGCGGTAAGGAAGGAGAGGTTTTGGTCACCAAAGGAAACTCCTGCATGTCTCCCACCAGCAGCACCTCCAGCCCTCAGCTTCTCGTTCCATAAAATGGGGCTAATAATTCCTTACCCTGTTCTTATGGCTGCAAGGTTTAATCAACTGAGGTTTATAAGGTGCTTTAGGAGCCTTGACTGCAAGTTGCTGCAGACTTGCTAACTGCATTATTTCAAAATAAAATAAACACATTTTATACAATCAAAAGGAAAAGAAAAAAAAATCACTACCTCTTTCTCCCTTCCAAGTCAGCTTCTCAGAACTTCTCCAGCATAAGTTACACTGCGCTCCTTGCTCAAGGTTTCGCAAATAGACATAGCTGGTTGGCCAAGAGATTTTTTTACCCTGGTGTTTATAATTCCAATTGGTGTAAAATTTCCTGATGGTTAACACATCCCGTTACAGACACTTTTGAATGAATGACTCATTCCCAAATAATTGACTAGCTTTGTAATTTGGGAAGTAAAAATCACATTTATGAGTCCCTGGGGGGAAGGCCTATAATGTTGTGCATAAAAAGTAGATAAATCATAAAACCTGATTTTTTTTCATTTGTAAAAGCTTCCATTAGCCTTTGTGTGCACATTAAAGCAATGCCCTCTAAATGTGTGCAGCTGCTTTAAATCACTGGTGCACTTTAAAATCAAGTCTTTTTATATCGTGATGTTAAAATTACATGTTGGTTACTGTAATTCTGTCTTGTTTTTTGTGGGACATCCTTGGATCAGATCTGCTTCTGGGAAAACCTCTTCCTTTGCACTAAGTTTTCTAATCCCTGTAAGCAGAAGCCTAAGCTTTTTGCAGCCAGGGGAAATGGTGTTTATCAGGTAAACAAGGGAGACAAACTGAAAGGACCAGCCAGTGCCAGTGCAAACAGGGCCCCATCCTCACTTAGCAGATGCATGGATTTTAGACCGAGGTTTCAAATAAACGTGCAGTGTGATTCTAATGGGCTTTGACAAGCGTATTTGATGGCTGCAAGGCAAATCTATTATTATCTACAGAATATCTGGTTACAAATGTAACCCCCCAAAGGTGGTACTGAAACTACACGATATTTAAACTCCTGAATGAAATGGCCATGCCACTTGCCTTGCCTTTGCAGTCTAAAAGTCCCATATACCTTTATGCTAGCAAGGCCTTTTCCCACATTTTCAGAGTACTGTAAATTAGTTTAGTATGCTTGAAAGAACCTGTAATTGTAACTGCTCTTGTTGACACATCAGCTTGATGCCACACAGAGCACGACTGGGACCATATCCTTTGGTTTTGCAGCTACAGTGCATTTCAAGTACTTGACAGGTCCAGCGCTAAGATGTTCTGAATTAGATTTGAATTACAACCGCTAAATGCCCTTGTCAAAGCTTGTTATGCCTGAAACTAGCCATATACATTTAACTGACTATTCCTATGGAAGATATACTGCCTAAACAAAGACATACTCCAAAGTTTCATACAGAATTGTCAAAATATAATTGAGTTAAAAAAACAACTAAAGCATAAGAAGAGCAATCTTTACTGCCTTTTCCCCCCCTTTTCCTTCTTTGAAATAAATCCAAAGGACAATTTAATGGAATCTTAGTATAAAATAAAAAGAGTATATGCAGTTCCCGCAGAGACATTGAAATTTATACAAACAGCAGATTCATCCATACATTGATCCTAGTGTCAGGAAAGGCCATAGCAGAACTTAAGGATCTTATGCTGTGAAAAACATTTCACATTTTGTTGCTGGCATAAGAGAGCATCTGGTGCTTCAGGAAGAAAATGAACTAAAGCTAACACATCGATGAGAATCAGGATCAAGCCTTGAATTCTAGAGGATTCCAAATTCATGCTTCATCAAATAAGGGAAGCACAATATTTATATATATAGACATGTGTGTGGAAGAATATATCTCAATGCCCATGTGTAGTATGAAATGCATGTATGCAATGTTTATACAATTTAATAGAAACATAATAGAATCTTCCTTCTAAATAGCAGATTCATTCATCATCACATACTGGTTATCACATACTGGTTATTACATACTGGTATAATCATACCTTCTTAGGCTAGAAAATAGCAACCAAAGAGCACAAAGCTGATTTTGACAGTGTTTGAAACTCAGTCTGTGCCATGGAGATGTCAGTAGCTCACAGGCCCTGCACTGTGCTGCTGCTTGTTAACCCCTGGGCTGCTGACACCAGCTGTGTGATTGCTGGAGTGGTCTGCTGAGGCTGACCTGGCTGGAAAAGAAAGTGCTGGTTGTAAGCACTGCCATGGGCACAGGAGATGGTCTAAAGCTGAGGGCTGAGAGAAAAGAGTGAGGCCCTCCTGCAGCCAGGCTGATGGGCTCAAACCCTTTCTGAGCACAAGAAGCAGGCCAGATTTGCTTAAGCTAAACCCACAAAAGCTCAGGCAGCACAGAAGAGGAGGGGCAGTCTATTGGATCTGTAGAAGACAAGACAACCACAGGCCTGCTTGTGCATGTCAGTTAACATCATCAGCTTCTCTTCCAAATTCTCCTGTATGAATGAAACAAAACATGTTGGGGCAATATCTGTTACTTCATCACAGATTTCCTGGTTGAATTTGAAAGTCAGATAATTTCTAGACTGGAAGGCAGGTCTCCACTCTGATGTGCTCCCAGGTTGGCATTTGCTGGCCTGAGTGCAGACACAGCCCGTGGTGCCCTTGCTTACTGCTTCTTCCTTTCTTCCGTGGCGTCTGTGAGCACAGAACATTTCAGAAGGGGTTTGTTGGCATTCCCCAGTAGGGAGCCAACACGTGGCAGAGGCATATGTTCTGAAGGACCCCATGCCCTTCCATCCACAGTAGATGTAGATATAGACTCGACATCAGTCCTTTGTTTCCAAAATAAGGATAAAGGTCCTTCCTCTGTGTGCCTTGGCCTGTAGATTGTAGCTTCTCTGGGGAAGAGACTCTCCATTCCTGGGAAGTGCAGGAAGCATCCAGCACAAAGGCATGCCATTTCACCCGGGGCCTCTAGAAGGTACTGTAAGACAAACAGAGAATAATCCTCCTTTACAAGGGATAAGGCCTAGACAAAGTCCAGGGCACTGCTGCAGGGCTGTGTTCCCATCTCTGGTGGAGCAGTGGTGCAAAAAGATTGGAACACACACAATCAAGATGTCTCCCATCTGAAGCTGCCCCAGGCATTATCTCAAAAGTTGAATTCTCCAGCAGCAGCAACAACAAAAAGATTTCTAACCCAATTCCAAAGCAAAATGTGGCTTTAACTGGTCAAAACCTGCTGACAGCCTTAAGCAGCATGAGAAACCTGTTTCATGATGGCAGTTGGTTATTTTAAAACTGAGCTGAAAGATTAATGGTGAGATTTTCAAAAAATGTGGGCTCTCAATGACAGGAACTGACAATTTGCTCATGCAATTTCCCATCGCTGTGTGTGCAGTAGGGAGAAACGGGTGGGCAAAATGACACATGGCCTTTCTGTACCTATACTTTTTCTGGGAACCCTAGCCCTGAAAAAGCAATAAGCAAATAAGAAAAGCGTTTATATGAAAGGCAGAAAGACTTAGATCGAGAGATACATTGATATTCTTTGTTAATTTTTTTATTCAATTAAAAGGCACATGCTGATTATTTTTAGCAGTGTCCCCCTGATATAATTCAGATGTAAATCACATTTCTGTAGTCAGCTGCTGCTGTTTAAGCAGAAATATTTTGACACTATAATTATAGGGTTGAAACTATGCTTTACATTAGTGTATAAAACACTCATTAAATTAAAATTCTTCCATGAAATCATGAAAATAAACAGTCTGTCTGAACTAGCATCAACAAATTCACAGGATGCTTCTGCGTTTTCTCAGGGCTGGCCTTCAAGTGACTGTGTTACAAGGCCCTTATTTAACCATGAAGTGTTAAGGGTTCACATTCTTTTGAAGGTCCCATTCTGCTTATTTTTAAAATTATTGCTTTAATTGTTTTTACAACTTGTAAGATTTTAAAGCTATTAAGCCTCAAAGTTGTGGGAAAAATTAAAACAGTGATTATTATAACTTGCATAAGTCTGTAAGATGGCTGTGGCATTGCATTTTTTTTTTCAAGGTGGATTAAATAAAAGGTGTCTGTGGCACCATATGTGGCATGTCACATTGGTCTATTACAGCTGAGAACCAGGATACATGATGTATACACAGCACCTTGAGGGATGGAAAACAAACCAAAAACTCAGGGTGGTAATGTGTTAGAGGATCCTTCTTGTCCTCTCCTTTGCTCCCCACCATCTCCTTGCCTTTCATTTCCCTCCCATCCATCACAAACCTGGTAGTCCTTCAGACAACAGGTCCAGCTGCCTGTGCCTCAAAGTAGGCAGAACTTTCTGGCAGGAGGCATCGGAACAGGGGCATCCCAGTGGGGTCCATCCGCACTGCAGGAGTGGGAATGAGGGAAAGAGTGCCTTAGCCCTGCCCTGCTAACAGGAGAATTCACTTATTAGGTCTGTTTCCATTTGCTTTGCTCCCTAAGGATAAGAAGTCACAAAGAGAGGCCACTGACCATAGGAAGAGGCATCTCCTCTAGCCTGATGGTCTTATCAGAGGGATCCACTTGTGGGCAATGGCATCAGCCCAGGTTCGTCCACCACTCACCATGGGCAAAGCTTCCTGGGTGGGACCACGGTCAAGATTCCTGAGCCTCACAGGCGTTCCCTGAGAATGTTGGAAAATCTGTGCATTTTGGCACACTAATCCCTGTAAACCCTGACTGGGTTTTGTTTGTTTTCTCTTCATCTGTGCAGTATCACTGGTCTTTACAGTGCACCGAGCAAGCTGTGGCTGTGCTGGGCTTGGGAGTGAATGGCACGGGACTGCCAGAATGCAGATGATGTAATCACAGTGGTCTGAGACATTTTTGCTACATCTATATTCCACTGAAATCCACAATTATGGTTGACTTTTCTTTGATTGAAGATATTCCAGAAAGATGGACTGCAATGGTAATTGCACCATTTTATCTTAAGATACGAATCTGAGGCTGATCCCTCTGGTCTTACGAAATTACCGTCAACATGTTATTTTCTCCATTTGTTCATGAAACGTATATGCAACAGTGGTTGCTGCAATGTATATTTAGCCTTAACTTGTCAGAGCCATCAGTTACAAAATATTCAAACCCTTCAACCATTTTATTAATCGGGATTATGCACAAGAAAGTCTGTTTTAGAGTGTGAGTTTTAGTACACATTGTAATTCAATAGTAAAGACTTCTTTTAATGCTACAGTTGTTTTCTTTCAGCAGCCACATGGATGACTGTTTTTTCTGTCCCGTATTACTAGCATTATGGTTAGCCCTCCTCTACCACAGGATGACGTTTTCCACGCTGGATAGGAATAACCTTCTTTTCAGAGCCTAGATACTATAGCCCAGTGAATTAAATTGAAGAAAGTAAAACATTTTATCATTGGAAAACATTAATATTTTATTCTGGCTTCACATTACCATATGATATCCGGTATCACAGATGGTATCTGTGCATATATTCAACGTGATTTTGAGAAATCCCACTAATAACAGCAGAAGTTACCCTTTTATTTTTGTTCCAGATCATTCCACAAAATACATTTGATAACTAACAAATGTAATTTTTTACTTAGTATGTTTATTCAGACAAATTATCGTAACTCTTGGTCACTGGATTTTAGGTTCTAAACAGAATCTCATGAGGGTTTCTTTGGATTTTTAAACACTTTTTGCAGTTTAGTTGTTAAACCAGGAAAGAAATGTCAGAAGGAAAGCCCGAGAACCATTTCTTGGTTAACACAGGCTTCTTTAGAAGAAGGAGGAAGAATTTTTAAAAATCTTATTTTTCTTCTCAAAAATAGAAAAGCAAGTCAAAAAATATTTCTAGTAAGCTATTAAAAATATCCAACATTGAATTTCTTGAACACACTACTTTTACTGCCTCTATTTGGATTACCACAGGATAGGTGTAAATGAATCCTTCTACACAGTTATAGTTTGCTTTCTGTTGATATTTTCTAGTGTCTGCTCACCACTCTTTTTTCCTAAAAACATCAAGCAAAGTTCCTCTCTACAATAGTCACAGAAGACAAACACAGCTGAAGTGAACTCAGGACTTGTTTTAAGAAAAATATTTTTCTAGAAATTCTTTGCGGGGACTATCTCTTATTAAAGACATCACACACATAAAATTTAGTGAGAAGTAAACAATGACACGTTGGTGTAAGGGTGAGTGTAAACTCTGAGGGCCGAATGACTTAAAACAGTACCTAGTGATGGCAGCATAAACAGACATTAGTAAACACTTGCCATGACCAATGCCCAAATAAATCAGATTACTCTGCAGTATACATGTTTACAGAAATAGTCATTTTGGTGAATTTAAGGCACTTCAGATATTAACCTTACATTTCAGAGCTATGTGACTGCCCATTGATGTCGGAGAATTTAACTGCCTGGTCCTACCTCTTTTGGCACAGCTTTTGGAATGTTTTTGAGTAACTCCACAAACACAACTCTGTAGTCTTCATTTTTCAACAGCTATTCTACCTTCCCATTTTCCCCCTGTGACTGGAGAAGCTCTAGGGATACTCAGGAAACACAGAGCTACTTATGTTTGAAGAAGACCTGTCACTGACCACCAGAACTAAATATCCAGCCCTACATGTTTCAAGAAAGGCAGTTTGGAATGATTTTGCATTCAGTTTCATCTACCTCTTGTAGCTTCCTCTCCCTCAGGAACAACTCCATTTCTCCCACCCTATGGTAGGGTGATCCATTTGTCCTTACTTAACCAGTGATGGTTGAGACATCTGAATTCCTTTGTGTCCAAGACAACACCTGACACAAATATGACTACAAACTTCATCTTTTTGCCCATACCTACCCCACCTATGGAAGTCCAGGAGCTTGTGACTTCCTCAGCTTTTCCATGGCCAGAAAACACCAATATAGTCCAAACCACTGGGAAATATTAGCTCTTCCCCAATCTTCTACGCATCCTTCCACATTTTCTTACATTCCCTGGGAAGAAGTTTCCTCTACCTTCTCACACACAAGAGTTGGAAGAGTAAAGTAGGGACTATATCTCTGTCCTTCTTAACATCCCAAATGATGACTCCTCCTATGGGGTCATTTAGGCATCTAGGTCATCACCATCAGCTGGCTCTACTGGTAGCCAGCTCAAGGAACATGTAGCTGAAGTAGGCACAATGAGGAATTATGACCAGCGACCTGCTTATCCTCTCAGTAAAGCATATTTCTGCAGGGAATAGGATTCTACTTCTTTTTAAGTCGAGGAAGCTGCAGCCTAAGTCCTCCAATGGTACAGCCATCATCCCAGCTGGAAGGCCTTGGTGGGAGGTAGAAGTGGAGGTGACAGACAGACAACCTTTGGAAAATGTGAATGTGTCACACACACACACACACTCCCCACCATGGTGACCAAGACTGGTAACAGAGGACCAGACCACTGCCCGTGTTACAAATGGCAGCAGACTTCAGTTTAGCACTCACATTTTTCCTGAAAACTGGAGAGGTGTCTTAGGCTCCTCTTCTTCAGAGACTCAGGATATATTTAGGAGGCAAAGAGCGGGACCAGCCCCCTTTTAGTGCCCAGGACTTCTGGACTTGCTCCATGGCAGCTTAAGGCCAATTTCCATACAAGACCTCTGCCTGAGTAAAGTGCAAGGGTCTCCTACAACATCCAGTGGAGAGCAAAACTTGAGCTAGAGATGCAGTGTTGTGCTGCTTCTTCTCCCTCTTGATAACCAGCTGTGAGGCAGGAATAAACAAACATTTGCTGAGGCAAACCCTTAAGTGCCACTGTGTCCCCAGGGGCTTGGAAGAGGCTGGTAGCAGTTGCTTCGGGGCATGAAGGATAAGGCCTCCTGGGCAGGACCCACAAAGGGGCACCTGGCTGCCCTTGTGCCAGCAGGCTTTTGGCAACTGGGCGTTACTGGCCATCATCACCTCAGCTGACTGCCCAGTGATGAGGTTAGGGTATTAACACTCAGACTGACACAGAAGAATTTAAGTGAAAACATTACTCGACCTTGCAGACAGCTAGAACTCCTTCTCTCCACTACCTCCACCCTCTTCACTCTCTCTCTCTCACAGGTCCCCAGGCAGAATTGCAGCTTCTGATTGCTTTATTGGTTCCAGTGGAAGAACATTATTTGTTCTTTGCACAGATCTCTCTGCCCTCCCCTACCTCTCTCTTTCTTCGCATCCCATCCCCAATTCCTGAACATGTTAGTAGTACGAAATAAGCAGCACATCAAATGGTTTTGAAGCTTCCTCTGGCAAAACCATAAAATCTGCACTGGTAAAATATATATATATTTCTGTCCCAGATTCCCAATCTGTTTCCTTTAAATCCAATAAAATTTATATCATAGGGCTTAAGGGCAGAGAGCTTCATACAATTGAAACTGATTCAGTAAATGCAAAACATAAAAATAAAGTATTGGTATTCAGTATTCCTATGTTTCAATATTGCTTTGATATTTCACTATGAAACTTAAACTGGGTTGGGGTTTTATGCATTCTTTTTCCCCCTCTTTTGTTCCCCCCACTTTTTCCTTTGAATTTCATCTCTTTAATCACTGGACCATGGATCAGAAATTCTTGCAACTTGTTTGCGGATGGCCAGAGTCTAAAGCAACAGCTTGTTTAGGAGTTGTTTCACCATCTGTTCTTGCTTTTTCCATTAGATGCCTGGTTTTACACAGAGATTCATTTTATCGTTCTTTCTGTTGTGCATCATCTTGTTTCATTCACATACTCACACAATTGCTCACTTATCTTCCTGTTTGTGCACAGCACCTATTTGTACAGGGAGTGCCCATACCTCAACAGGCAATATTCTCCACTGACTTTCACCAGGACCACATGTAACTCCTGGGAGACAGGGCTGGGATTTCCTACAACTGTATAATAGATCCAAAGTTCTGGTGCATGAAAGGGGCTGTTGTGATTATCTAGTCTGACTTTTGATATAACAAAGGCCGTAAAACAACAAAGACCAAGAAGCAATTCCTGAACCAAACAAAAACCCTTTGGCTGAGCTGGAAAACATTAACAGAGATCTCCAGTTTGGGTAATCCCCTACAGTTTGGAGAAGTTGTTCCAGCAGTAGAGAGGTAGCTGGCCTCTTTTTGTGAAGAAAACATCACTGCCTTCTGAAGTTTCCCTTTGCAGACACTGATCTGTATTCCCTTTGCACTGATAAAATCAAGACCTATCTGATATTCAAAATCTTTCCCCCATAATATGTTCTGGGTGTGCAGGTGGCCCCCAGAGGAGAAGGCAGGCACCCAGGCTACCCAGGCAACAGTGACCTCTTGCTCCTCTTTCATCTGCAACCATGCACAGTTTCTGTCTGACAAAATAAACAGATTGCATGGCTTTCCATTTTTACTGTAAAGCAGGTTTTGAAGACTTTATCAGCTCATACATTTCTGAACATTCCTCTGAACATTTCTTACATTTCTGCAAGAAATGGTGCTGCAAAGTACTCTCAGTGCTAGGCTGAGGAAGCTTTTTCAGCCTCAAGGTGAATCACTGGATTCCTGCCTGTAGCACAGCAATGCATGAGCTCTGCTGTCTGAAAGCAAGGACAGATGACCATGTGCACAGGTCACACACACTTTTAATCACTTTGAACCCTTCACCTAGATAGGAAGATGCAGATTAGACTACACACAACACATGAAGTTTTTCCCACCTCAGCAGAGAAAGTTGAAATAACTAACTTTTTGAATTTGTTCCCAGCCCTGTTTCCCATGAGCATAAAATACATTTAATTCACAAGGCTGTGTAATTAATGTTTATTTTCCTACCATCACCTGCATTCAGTGAGTTAAATATCTCCCTATGGCTTCCCCAGGCAATTTCAAATGGCCATTTTAAATACATACATAAATATACAAGGAAAATCTTTTCTTTCCTCCAAAACCTGGGATTGTATAGCAATACGGTAATTTCTTGACCTAGTCTTCTTTCAATATTTTATGTGATATAGTGACACCATTTCCAGAAGTAAAACTGCCATAAGCTGAGGGGCTGACACCCACAGATTGCAAAGTGAGATATTGGAGCCTTGCACTGCTGGGAGGGTGAATGGAGCTGGAGCCTGGCAGGGTCAGCCAATACTTGCCCCAGACCTGGACTAACCAAGGGATTAGACATAGAAATCTGAATAGTTTTATCTTTATAAAAACTATTTTTGATACAACTTTTTATTTATTACTTAGTGAAATTTTCCATCCAAAAAGTGGTACTTGTCAGTGAGCTTTTTTCAGAACACCTAGTCTTTATCTTCTCAAACAAGTCTTTGTAAATGGAAGACATGTGCTGTTCACTGATGAAAGAGAAAAAAATCAGGAAACTTTATCATTTCTTTTTCTTGATAATCCCGTTACATTCCTGTCTTATTTACTCTTATGAACAATCCTTGAAGTTACCAAGAACAGCACCTGGACTATGATTTCCTCTTCTGTGAAGGTGAAAGGATGTGTGTCACCCTTCTTGTCATTCTTCGCAGCTGATGGAATTTTTAAGGGTTTTATCTGATGTACTGTTAATCTCAGAAATTCATTTTTTTCATGTATAAACAGACATTTTGCAACGGGGGTCTGAAAGAGACAGAACTCAATGGGAGTATCACAAATTCTGAAGCATCCTTTTAATGGTCAAATAGCTGACATCTGATTATTATTGGATAATTCAGCCTCTTCTGTTGGGCGACTGCCATTTTAAGTTACATCGTGCCTGTTTGCTAGTGCAAATTGCCTAACACATCCAACTCTTTCAAGACAGCAAGAAATCAGTTTGACAAGCATTCATTATTCTGAAATCACATGTTAAAGAGAGTAACATTTGCAAAAGTACCACAACTATTAAGGGAGAAGGACTTATATGAGGTATAACCTTACTGTGCAGTGGGTAACAGAAGCATTAATAGGAAAAAACCTAAGTGGAAACACTTGACAAAATAAATTAAAGCACAGCTCTCTCCTGAAAAGTGACTAAAAATGGCATCCTAGGGTCCCATGTTTATTATGTGTTACCAAGTCCGGATCAGATTTGCTCAGTGTACAAATAAGGGGTGAAATTCTAGCTGGGTTGAATTCAACTAGAGCTTTGCAGATTACTTCAATGGGGCCAGGATTTCATTTTAGGAAACTTTTTTTCTCCTTTTTGAGCAGTCTGTGGAGACTTGACTTGGAATATCACAAGACTGGTTGAAATGTGAAACAGAAAAATCCTAAAAAATTTCAAAATTGTTTCCATTTTGTAGGGCTGAAAACAGGCCAGAGTTTCACTTCTGTGTTTTATAGCTGAAGATTTTGTATATGGAGTTTTTAATCAATCTTCTTATCAAGGATATCACTGACATGTTTAATAGCATTCTTTTCTGCCAGAAACACAGAATTTGGAAAAATGAAAAATCTAAATTATCATGCTGGCATTGATCTTGATACACTTGTCAGTAAAAATGTTAACAAAAAAAAGAACCCAAGTCATGATGTGTAAAAGTCCACTTTTCTCTAATGATCTATTTCTTGAGAAAAAGTCAGCTTTTGAAAGAGAGGAGGAGAGAACTACTTTCCCAAAATGCAGACTTGCTATCCCCCGTGGTTTGTGTATGTGGACTGGTTTTATGGGTGCCTTGGGTGATTTCTCAACCTGCAGCCCAAGAAGGCAGATGGCTGCTTGCCCTGAGTGCTTTAAGACATTGGAGAAGCCTACAGAGAAGGATATCCCACTGTGCTTCCCTCCTCTCTGGCACCAATGCTGTTGTAGATCGGGCTGGGGAAGGAAGTTTGTTTTGCCATTTCCCATGCTGTGGTTAAAGAGAGCCTCCAGGCTCCAGAGCTGTCAATCTGGCACTTTTCACTAGCACTTAAAAACAATTTCAAAATCTATTAGAAAAATAGATCCCAAACCTGCTGTATGTGAACAGACAACAGCAAGAGCCATATCAAGGGCTTTGATTGCAGGCGAGGCTGGCTGGAAAGAGTTGGTGCTGTGCGGATATTGCATTTTATTCTTGATAGCACAGGACCTCGCTGTGCTTCTGTCATGTTTAAGCTGTCTGTTTTCATCAGGGAAAGGTCTTACAAGCACAAAACACATGGGCAGCCTTTCAGCCCTGTTTCAAATTTCTGCAACACAATAAATCCGTTTGTTTTTATTTCTTCTTTCTGTAAACATTTCTCCATCTAACATAGTAACTGCTGTTTATACAGTGCAGTAAAAGCACCGGTCAGAGTACAATAAGATTATAGTCTTACTTCAATATGTCCGATCCACAATAAAATAAAATCTTACAAAATATCCAGAGGAACAGTTTGGGGTTCTCTTCATATTAATGTATGTCGTATGGGAGGGTTGTATTGGGGCATAATATTTTCCACAGCTGTCAGGATTTATTTAAAAGGCAATATCCTTTTTCTGGGATTTTATTTAGGTTCTGTTTATACCATATGTAGGATTGTTAATCCCATGATGTATGACTCAGTGGTTTATGATTACTTGAAGGTAATATGTACAAAATGAGCTAAATATTTTGGGATAGATCTTTGGGATTAAACACACTGGGCTCACAACAGAGGGGTGGTATGAAAGAGGGGACAGAAAGGTAACTGCAATCTGCTTTTGTGACAAGTGCTTGGCCCAAAGGCAGACAACATCAAGTTGTTAGTCTTGCTCCAGTGCATTCCCCATTCTCTGTGGCCCCTGTGCTCCCTTCCACAGGGAGGCACAGGATGGAGGCTCAGATGCTTTGAAGGTTTTGAATCCTTTTCCACAACTCTCTGTGCTATACCCCTCTGGGAAGGAAGGTGCATTTATTCCCCGGTCCTGGCTCTGTTTCATTCACTGGGGCATGCCTGAAGAGGCAGAAATCCTAAAAGGCCAGCTACCTCAACTTTTATGAGTGAGTTGGCCATTAAGGTTGATAGAGCATTCTGAGGGCTATTTGACAAGAAATACAAAACATATATTATGTCTTCAGGTTTAAACAACATGAAATGTGCCTTCACATCATGGATGGTGTGAATGTACTGAGAAGTGCTTTCTATCAGCTGAGAGTCCTTTGACATGGAAAACAGAGGCATACCTAAATCCACTGAGCTAAACTTGTCCCAAGTGTAACTTCATTGGCCTTACATCAGGAATGTGTTTGGCCCGGTGACTCCACAGGTACTTATTTTTGCCATTTACTCAGGTTCTTTCCAAATGAATGGAAATGAAAGGATACATTAAAAGGCAATAAAGGAGCCGTACTATTAGTTTGCTAATTTTCTCATAGTTACTCAGAATGTTTGGTAAGCAGCTTGTTTGTTTAGAGAATTTGCAGAGACACCAACTTCAGTACTCCCAAATTCTGTGTGCCCCTGGAAAGAGACGAAATATGAAGAGATACAGCTTGTTAAGGTGCCAACAGGTCAGAGTCTCATAAGTACTTAAGTGCCTGGAAAAGCAGACAGACTCCCAAGGGGATTGTTTTATAGTGCCCATATGCCTGACTCCCCTAGGTCACACGAGTGTGGTTGAGAAGGGAAGGAAGAGTTCAAATATCTGAGTATGACTCCAGGCCACAAAGATTTAGCAGCTGAGATCCAGTGGGTTTTTTTCCATTTTAATGCAAAATATAATCAGCTATTGAAGGGTATGAAGCAGTACATACAAGTACCTACAGGTCTCTTGAAGGATTGTCCCTGAAAAGACTACTTAGTTTCTGAGTGCATCACCAGGAGGTATCAATGAAGTCTCTGAGACCTTGGCTCATTCCAGCCCTGCAGTTACCTCAAATGACGTTTTTGAGCTCTGGGCACCCATTTAGCCTTACACAGCTCACGGCTGCATGCAACTACCAGGAACAACATCCGCTGCTGTACAGTGTTCAAGTACACTGTTCAGTGTTCATTGTTTTCTCCTACCAAAAAGTACACCAAGAGAGATGTCACACCAGTACAAGGCTGCTCAGGAGGCTGGGAGGAGGCTCCAACCCCAGCCACGGGCAGGCAAGGGACAAGGAGGCAATAGGAAAGTAGGAGGAGAGGTGATGATCCCCGTGGCAGAATGGTCCTGCTGTACTCGAGATTTAGGAGGCCACCTGGAGAGATGCTGTGTGTGGGACTGGAGGGTATAGCCCCCTGCACTGCTGCTTGTCCTCCCTGCTGGGTTGATGCACAGAGCAACACGGGGGCAGAGGAAGAGAGTGCAGCTGGGAAGGGCTCATGAAATACTGGAAGAGTGTGTTCATGGGGCAGCATGAGACCAGGATACTCAGCTGTGTTACCTCAGCATGAGGGAGTCGGGACGAATATGGCCTGTTTCAGAGAAAATACATGGGTTTGAGGCACTTTCATCACTCAAAGCCAGATTCAGAAGTATTTACGTATCCCTAGATAGAGATCTAAAACCTGATTAGAGGGAAAGGCTGGAAGGCATTCAGTGCAGCACAGCTGTGGTTGGCTGTATTTGTACGCTCCCCAGGTGGAAACTCATGTTCAAACTTTGCTCTTATCATGGAATCATGTATTAGTTTGGTTTGGAAGGCACCTTTGAGATCAGCTAGTTCCACCCTCCCTGCCACAGGCAGGGGCAGTTTCCCCTAGACTAAGTTGCTCCAAGTCCTGTACACCCTGGCCTTGGACACTTCCAGGGATGGGGCATCCACAGCTTCTCTGGGCAACCTGGGCCAGTGTCGCATCACACTCATAGTGAAGAATTTCTTGCTAATATCTGATTTAAATCTACTCACTTTCGGTTTTCTGCAACAATTAACTGTTCAAGATCAAAGAGGCTGTACAGGCAGCCTTGGCACCACAGTCGAGGGCAGGAACTGAGAGGAGACCGGGGAGAACTATGGGGAGAAGTGGGGAGATGGCTAGGACAGCAGGAAGGGTGGTGAAAGTACTCCCTAGGCTGAACTGCAGTGATCCAGTCAGTCATTTCACTGCCACCCCACTGCCCACTCTTACAGGCAGCCTTCCACCAGCAATGCAAACAGCAGCCTTGGTTACAGCTGAGCAAAGACTACTTTGATGGAAAACAGCTCTTAATAGGATGAATTGGGTAACTGCAATTTTCCTCCAAACTGTCAGTATGAGACTAACTCAGCAGGGGAATTGCTCTTAAGCAGAGCATTTCTCACACAGGATGTTGAGCACAGCAAGATGCTACATGGGATGCTACTGAGGCATCTGCAGGTGAGATTCCAATCAGCAAACACTGCGCTGGCACTGGCAAATCAGGACGCATCTGCTGCCTCCTGACACAACCTCTTCTACCCTCTTATTCCCAGATGCTACACTGCTTAAAAAAAAAAAGAAAAAAGAAATTAAATGGGGAGCAAAATTACTTCCCTCATGTCACAGTGCTTGTTGGAAAATCACAGGGAGACAATGTGATTCCAGAGAGAGGGAAACAGGCAGTGGGATGCATGTGCAGGAACAGCAATGAATCCTCACAAAATTGAGACAATGACTTAAAAATAATCTGTGTGTTTGATTTGCTTAAAAATGAAGGGCAACTGCTGCCTGTTCTTCTGCTCTTCAACCCTGAATAATAAGCTTGCTTCCAGTTCTAAACTTTTCTGTGTCACCGTGACATCTGAAAGTTTACATTTCTTCATTCAGAGGTTAAGGAATATTAATTGTTTAGGCTTTCTTTTTTTTCCCCCTACCAACAAAGTGGGGCATTATGTGATATACTGGATATCATGATATGGGGTAGTTTCTGACATCGTGTCTCCAATAATGTACAGACACAGTTGGAAAAAAATTGAGAAATCTTATGTACACTTCATAATCTGACAGACTTATCCCATTTATCATTTCTATGGGCCAAATCCTGAAGATATTTATTAGCTATGGGCAAGATTCTTGTTTATTTTTCAGCACAGATAAAAGACCTTGTCTCAGAGCAGGACCTTCTGCTGGATACTGTACAAGCCTTCCTTTTAGTTTAGGGAGAAGAACATTTACATAGAATTTTCCAGGCAAACATTGCCTTGCTCTGGCCATGCTCAGAGCAGGCTAAAAGCAACTGGGTTGTGCTAGCACAGTGTGGTATCTGTGCTAATCTACATTTCAAATCATTAATAGAGCTGCGCTAACCATAACTTCTGGTCAAGACAGGTCATAGCAGAGGAAGCTTGTGTTTGTTCAGAGAGAGGTTAAACCTCTTCAGAAAATGGGCAGAGCAGGCTCAGATATAGACAAGCTCTGCAAGTGGCTTGTAGAAGCTGTTAGTTTAAGTTGGTGAAAGATGCAGGATTTTGTGCCTCAATTTAGTATTTTTTACACATAAAAGTGGCTGAAGACCTTCTGAAGCCATAAACATGTCCAGAGAAAACCTTGGAAATCAATGGAAGTTTTGTCTAACCTTCCTGCAAGCCCTATTTGATGACGAAGGCAAGGCCGGAGTAGTGTCTGGTGTTGCAAAGACTTGTGATCAGCTCTTTGGAGTTCCCTCACCACCCAAAACACATGGTTTCTACAAAAAATCCCAACACTTCGTCATGCCCCATATTCCCCTTCCCACTTTATTCTGGAGCTGACTGACCTCTGAAGAGGAGCTTGCCCAGAGAGCTGATATTTGGAAGCTGACCCTGTGACCATGTTTTAGGCCCAGTCAGAAGATACAGTTTCCAATTTTCTGCGTTGTGCAGCACAGACAGAAAATTAAGCTTCTGTGTTGGCATTCTTGGGGCAAAGAGGTTCCATGGTGTGCCTGGCATCCAAGGGCAGGGGCTTTCCTCTAATTCTCATTTCTTGTGACAAGCTCTGGTTGCATGTAAATAACTCCTGCACACAATAATGCTATTATCCAGTAGTGTCTTTTTCTTGCCTTTCAATATCATTGTCAAGTTTATTTACATGGCCCCTTGCTCTTCAGTTAACACCCTTCCAGACATACTATTTTCCTGCTCTATAATTATCTAGCCATTGTAAAGCTGAATTGGCAGACACTATATTGTAATTCTGGCACTTTTAGCCTAATTGGGGATAACCACATCAAGAGAAGATGGTCAGTGACAAATGAGCACTTTTTTCCCCTGAAAAATAATAGTTAGCTGCTGCTTCAATCACTTTTTTTGACAGCTCAACATTTTTATATTTTTCGAATATATATTTTTACAAGGAGAAAGCTATTACCAATGCACCATACAAGCATGTCCTGTCCATAAATCTGGGTTTTTTATTATTATGGTAGAGCTTCACAACTCAAAACAGTGTGGGTGACTTTCTGCATCAATTTCAGTAGGCATGTCCAGCAAGACCTACAGCCTCTCCACCTGGTCAAGCAGGACCAAGACCTGCTAGACAAGTTTTGGGCCTAAAGGGGTCATGGAACAGCTTAATGGACAAACCAGGGAAATCTCAGACTTTTTCTGGGCTCAAGAGAAACATATGATAGCAGTAATGTGAAAATTGGGCTGCTGTCCCTGGGATTAAAGGGTTTTTTTTAAACTTTGAAAAGTATTTAATCTCATTCATGACATATGGGCCTTGGAAGCCATACAAGTCTTGTGAGATATAAAATGTGCAATGCCTTGCAGTGGCAAATGTACACTGCTGGACAGAGGGTAACAGGGGCCATGTCCCCTGGCAGATCTGTCCCAGCACACGTGTGGCACCCCAGGGGTGAGCTGTCACCACGCACACTGTCCATTTGGCATTCCTTCTCTGTGTCTTTCTTATTCATTCCCTTAGCTTGGGAGAACTAGCTTTGGGGAGAACTAGCTTGTTTTGTTGTCTCTTTGTGGGGGTTGATGTGAGCACAGAGCTCAGTGCTGGGACATGCCAGGGCAAACATTCTCCATGACCTCTCCAGTATCCCACAGGCTGTCAGAAGAGACTGCAGATCCTCCAGAAACTTCTCATGACACCACAAGGCTCACTGGCATGCCAGGGATCTCCTGCCCCTCTGAAGTCTCCCTTCCCACCTCAGGTCAGCTTCAAAACCCCTTTGGTCTGTGGGAACCCAAAGTGCTCTCAGTGAAACACTCTTTCATTTCACTCTTATGTTGGTTCCTAGGGCAGTACAAAAATAAAATTACTCAAATCTTGCATAGGCTTTTAATCTAAGTGTTTCAACCTACACATTTGTACCTTTCATAAATATGTCGCTTATTCCACCTCCAAATTTCTGCATAATCCATCCATCCAATACACCCTATACCAAATATTTTGCCTTGTCATCTCCTTGTAAATAGAGGGTGTCAAATAAATGGCCAGCTCATTGGACACAGCTAGGGAAATAGTTTAGTCTTCCCAGTGGAGTAATTAAAGAAATCATCCCAACTAGCTGGTCAGCTGTAGCCACACACCTAATCAGCCAGGCTGGAAGCAGGAGACTCGTGATACACAGGCGCTGGAAGGGGAAGGACATGCAGCACAAGTAGTCATACATGGAGAATTCATGTCTTTGACACCTGTGCCCTCAAGGATCCAAGAGTGGGACTCAGTCTGAGAAAAGTGGCTCTAAATACTGGAGAGCTGTTAAAAGGCCTGTGATGGACTCTCCTGGTAACTCCTCCAGGGAAGGCAAATCTGTAAGCTCAGCTGTGATTGTGTACATTGTGTTCCCAGTTGATAAAACTGCTATCATACTTCAGGCAGTAACACTCCAGCTGCAGTCACAAGCAAGGAGTCTTGCCCACCCAAACAACAAGAAAGTTATCCATGAAATTTCTTTCAGGCCATTATTTGTATAGTATTGTTCCAAAATGTACTGCACTTCATTGTATCCCACCACAAACCTGCTACAAACTCTGAGCAAAAAGGATCTGATAACCTAGACTGGAGATTCCTCCTTTTCTCTTTTTCTTGAAGTTCCTTTTTGCCCTGCTTGGATTTGTGCTGCATATTAAAAAACCCCAAGTTCTCCAAAACAAAATAGTCTGTTGTCACAATATTCTAACTCAAAAACAAGTCTGGAATTTAATTAAAGTCTCTTATTTCAGTCCTTCTATGTACAACCTAGTAATCCTTGAAATTTTTGTGAACGTAAAGACTTTTTCAAAGGACCAGGCAGTTTGGCAGAGGAGTCAATGGGGATGAGTAAACTTGAGAAATGCATTGGCTTCATGGTACTTGCTGCATCTTCTGTTCTTGAAGAGGAGACAAGAAAAGGAACTTGGCCAATATTGGCAGACAACATTCGTTTTGCTGTGTCTCGTGGTGTCAGTGCAGGAATTGTTTCTTGTCTTTTTTATTTAGTACTAGGATTTTAATGGGCTTTCTTATTTTTCTTCTTCATCTCCATAGGGAAGAATATTTCTTTTCCTTTCCATTTTATTTCCATTTGCCTCACTAAAGGAACTCTTCATAGAAAAAAGAGGAAACTACAACAGAACTGTTCATCCTAATGTGTTTCTAGCATGGTTTCACATTTATAGATGAGACTTAGATGTGCTTCTGTTATGTGCTTTAATTAATTCAAAGTGCAAAATCCCACCATACCCAATAGAAACCTTTGGCTTGGAAGTGTGATTGAAGCCATCGAGGGAAACAAGGAATTCAGTGGAACGAGGTAGTCAGTACACTAATTAGTGTACAACATCTGCATCAGAAGTCTGAAAAATGTGATTTTTGAGCCTGCATCTGAAAGGACATGAACTGTTCTTTCCTTTGTGCTCAACCACATGTACCTGTCCCTCACTGTGTTCAAAGCAGGACTCGAGGGAGTGAGGCCATTGGATGAGGGAACTGATCTGACTAACCTAAGGAAACCCTAAGGAAAAGGACAGGAAAATCCAGTACAACCAGTATGTCTCTAGGATGATGAGGAGGCGACAGCTGGTTGTAACACTACACCCAGGTGCATGGAAAATAAGATTTAAAACATCTGATCTATGATTTTTTAGTGCTGTGCATCAGCAGAATATCCTGTTAGCATAGAATAAATTCACTCCAGAGTTCCCCTGCCTCAGCTCACCAGAAAATTTGTATGTTTAAGTTCTCAAACTGAAACACAAACATGTTTCTTTGAAGAATGAAGTCTGCTTGGAATTCACAAAAGTGTTCTTGTATTATGGGTTTCAATATTTATTTTAACTTTCTGAAGAATCAGAAGAAAAGGTTAATTTATCAAACGATTTGGTGCATTTCAGCAGGGGAAAGCTGCTTCCGTAGGGGTGTCTGTCTGCTGCTGTTAGGAGGAGAAAGGCAGCAGGTTTCCAAAGCTTTGCCTCAAATCAGATCAGTGCACCTTGTTTGCCAAAACAGGCTGCAATGAGATTCCCAAGCTGACATTACTAAAATGCTGTAACAGAAAGAAAAACTATCTGACTTGTGAACTGAGGCTTTTGATAACTGCAGAACTTAAATACATCCTATTCATCTGTGATGTTCAGATGGGTCACAGTGTAAAATACATTTCAGCATCACTTAAAAGACATATGCCAGAGAAAGGCAAGCAAACCTCATAGGAGAAGACATTTTTCAATCAGTGGGGCTCATAACACTCCCCATGGAAGCTGTTCCATTACAAACAGCTCTGTTTCCTCTGCTGAAGGTATAGTGGAAACATCTCATTTTTATTTAGCTGATCAGACAACCATTTCTTTGCAAAGTAGAGTGTGGTATAAAACTTGCAGAATGAGGTCTTTAAGAAGTTATACATTTTCTTGGACAGTTTTTAATTTTAGATCTCTGAGTCTTATTACTGTCCAGTCAGAGCTTGCTAGCACTTTGGGAGTGCCAGCTTCCTTAGTGTTTGAAGTGACAACTACATGAACTGTGACATTTTAAAAGCATGATGTCTGCTAGGCATGTCTCAGAAGTTGTACGTGTTTGTTAAGTCCATAAATCTTTATGTCCACTTGTTGCATTACAGTTTTAAATTCAGATTCCAACTTTTGCTTCTTTTTGCCAAAAAAAATGTATATGCCAGTGTTTAATGTTTCACTGCAAATTTATTAAAACTGGAAGAACTCGTGTAGTGTAACACTCCCAGACAGAGGGGGTGTCTATACTGTAGCCTAGAGGTGTGACTGCGACTTGAGCAGACAGCAGAAGCAGCTTTCCCCTGGCTTGCTGGATAACAGTGATAACAGTGCAGTCATGGCAGCAGAAGGCTGAGTGACCCAGGGAGATCTGTGTACCTTCCCATCATTTCCAAGCACTCTGAGGCTGCTAGTTTCAAGATGGGTTGGAGAGCTTTCATGAGCTGCAATCCCCTTTGGGTTTCTACACATGGAAAGACAGAAGAAAAATGAGACTATATTAGAAAAAGATCCATTTCAAAGTACATGGAAAGGTAATTTTTATAGTAGCCAATGACTATTATGGTTATCAGAAAAACAAGTCTGGAGTTAGGGAAAAAGGTCAGAAACCAAGAATTCTAACCCACTTTTCCTTACACCAAAGGTCTTCAAGGGTAAGGATGAGTTCCTCTTGCAGATTCAAAAATGGCTAGAATAAAAGGAATTTAAAAATCTATGTGAATGTGAACAGAGGAGAGCCCTGAGGGCTGTGAGAACAAAAACAAATGCAACCTCCTGGCCAAGAAGTTCCCAAGCCACAGACATGGAAAATATGTACAGAAGCTATCACAGTATAACACCTGGCTCTTTCCCTAAGACTCCACAAGCCACTATCGAGGCATGGCTGTGGCCAAGATGCATTTCTGGTCTGACTCAAAGTGGCTGTAGTTTCACTCTTATGAAAAATTTAGAACTGTTTTTCATTTGTGCAGTGGAGAGAAAATGCCCACAAGGTGTTGTCTCAAGGAGTTGTCTCAAGAAATTGTTCCTGGAGTTGTGCCCCTTAAGCAGGCTCAAAAAATGCTTAGGTAATAGAACCAGGACTCATTGTGATTTGTCCTCTGAAAGTATCAGCTCTGGGTTTCACAGTGGTCAAAAAACAAAGTGTGAACTTGGGATCAGGAGAACACAACCACCATGCTCATTGTCCCACTGTGTAAATGCACACTGTGAATCCCTGATGCTGTTTTGGCTACCCAGTCTAGCAGGATTCATCATAATTCAAAAGGGAAAGGCAAAAAAATATTGGAGGAGAGTGCACGGAGGGCAGTGAAAGACAAGGATATTTGGAACTTTTATACATGGAAGCAGTTAGTGGAAAAGGCACTTTGAAAAGAAATTACTTAAATTTATTGGGGTGGCAAAGATGAGCAGATACAGTAGAAGTGTGTCAAGTCACAAATGCTACAGAGAAAGTAGACAGCAAAAACTTAGATCTCTTGCAAGGTCAAGGAGGAAAGGAAGTCAAACCTATTGCCTATTTGCAGTATGAAAAACAGCAATTTGCAAGCCTTCCACATTCACTCAGCCCTGGTGAGGTGCATCGGGAGTGCTGTGTCCAGTTCTGGGCTCATCAGTACAAGAGGGACATGGAGCTCCTGGAGCAAGTCCAGCAGAGATCACAAAGATGAGCAGGGGACAGGAGCACCTCTCTTGTGAGGAAATAGTGAGAGACTTGGGCCTGTTCAGCCTTGAGAAGAGACAGCTGAGAGGGGACCTTATCAATGTATATAAATATCTGAAGGGATGTCAAGAGGATGGGTCCAGGCTCTGCTCAGTGGTGCTGAGCAATGGGACAAGGGGCAATAGGCAGAAACTGAAGCACAGGAAAGCTGCAAGGAGGCAGGAAGAAGGAGGTGCAAAAGATGGTAACTTGCAGGAATGACATCTCACTCTTGTCCATCCTATGGCACTGGGCCGAGCAAGCTCAGAACAACCAAGAGGAGGCACCTTCTCACCCAGAAGGTGAAACAACATGGGATGACACTGCCTACAGCATGTAGAGAAGGCCAAAATATTAAAAGCACTCAAGAAGGAATAAAAATTTAAGTGTCTATTAGGTCCTGTGATGGGGGACATAACCTGAAGATCCACAAGGAATACACAAGATATGAAGTGCCACAATTAGATGGTTTACCACAAAGGATAATTCTTCCGTTTCTCCATTGCTTACATCCTTTCCTCAGACACCTACAGACCACTGCAAATGTCCATCCTGGGCAGAGCAGCCTTCAAGTCTGCTCTGTTCTGACAGTTTTATGTAGTTCACTCCCTAAACAGACTGGCTTCCTCCATATATGTGTTTTCATTTCTAATGAACAACTTGCCAGTGAGATGAAGTGACAATGAACCAGTCAAATAATGGCAATATACAAGAGTGACAGATCTGGGATACAGTAAGATATTGTATTTACATCGTTGTAATAAGCAGTTATTTTCCAGAGCACAGTAAGAACTAGGGTGAGTGCTGCTCTAATAGCTCTAGAGTACAGCTGCAACATCGTATATTTAATAGGAAAGGTGCTTGACAGAGTGGATCAGACCAGTGCTCCACTGTCTTCATCATTAGTTCTTCCCAGAGAATTCACAGGAATGTGAGAGATATCCCACAATAGACCACTAGAAAATAATTTATTCATAAGAAAACCATCTCCCTAACTCACTTTGGTTAATGATGTCCTCCCTACTTTGAAGGCTGAAACCTTTTCCACTTTGGACCTCTTATTATTCATATAAATTCCTAACCCTGTAGAGCGGTTGGCCTCAGTAATACTTCCTGGCAGAAAGTTCCACAGGTTAATTATGTGTTAATTATTTCCCATGTTCCCTTTAAAATACCTGCATCCAAGTCAAAGAAAATGCTCACCTCCCTTTGGTTTCAGCAGACTCAGGGGCTCTCAGGCCTTGGCAGCTGGGGGTGGCACTGACAAGGTGGTAAGGAATCCAGCTATACATGCAAGTTTACATTAAATGGAGCATACTCCAGCTGCCCTCATTTTTGATAGAGATCTGAGCACTGCAGAGATTTAAGGTTCCCCACAGTGATCCATCACGGCTCTAGACGCAAACAGAGCTGCATTCTGGGATGTGCAGCTCCCCGTGGAGCATTTCCCCACGCCAACAAAGAAGTCATTGTGCGTGTATTTGTGTGTGCGTGAGCCTGTGCGCAGCGGATGGGGAGCGGGGAGGCAGCCACAGCACACACACCCGCGTAAATTTCTTCTGTCTCATCCTCAAGGTAAATCATTAAATGCTTGCTTGTGTCTGGCATGAGGGTGCTGAACTGGTGCTTTGATTCGTGCCTCTGCGCAGGTCCAGTTTCACACCACACTTATTCTGACCCACAGTCAACCTGAGAGAAATGGCCCAGCGCTCCCTCGCCTGTCCACTGCCAACCATTTCCAATGAGTTCCTTGTGCTGGCTCTGTGCAGACACATCAGCTCAGCTGTGTAACCTGAGCACCAGGTCAGCAGCTGGTCCTGGTGATGCTAGCATGGCTGGTGTGACAGGACACACAGGTTGGGAGCACATGGCCAGAGGTCTCGCAGAAGCTCACAACCAGAGGCAGGGGAGATTGGTGTCAGCTCGTGCTTCCCCTGCCTCCTCCCTCCTTTTGGTGCTGGTGCTCCTGAAACTATGCAGTAGGTCAGATGAGGAACCTGATCCAGCTTAAAGCTAACATGACCTTAAACCAGAAAAATACCTAAATACAGGCCGTGATGAGAATTGTTCCCTTGCCCAGCTCAGTGAGCAGGCTGCAAACACTGCTGCTGGGGTGGCAGGGGCAGGAACAGAGTGCTGGGAGGGCAGGAAAGCAAGGTTGGATGTCAATCTACACAGTGATTAGATTACAGGGATTGAAAAATGATAATCTTTTTCACCTTTTAGTCCTTACATTTGGGAAACTCTAAACATGCTACCGACAGCCAGCAGCTTTGGGTTTGCACAGCATGTTGTGCACAGATGCTGGCCCGTCAGTGAGGCTGAGTGCTCCCAGCACAGGCTGCACTGATCCCAGGTGCCCTCCCCAGCACAGGGGCAGGACGTGAACGGGAACATGAGATCCAACAGGAGTTCAGATAAGGGGAGCCTTGCAAAGAAAATGAAAACAAGCAGCACAAGAGAGTTCAGGGACATGAAATTGGAAGAGAAGGAGGTGAGCGAGAAGCAGATTTGCTTTTCAGGGTATTCAAGCTTTATCACAAGAGCTCTGAAACATCATATGTTCACCTCTTCTCTCCCTCTGGGGACAGTAGCTGCTCGGGCATGGTGGGAGGTGACATCTGATAGACTGGAACCTCTCACCAGGTCTGAGAGACCAGACCACACAATGGCCCTTCTAGACAGGATGGGCATTTTTTTGCGGACCACAACACCAAAGCTATTATAGCTGTGCTTAATGTCACCAGAGTTTCAGTCTTATCTTAATGGATAGGAAGGCCCTATTTTTAGAATCAGTCAAGAATCTAAGATCAGCTCAAACAATTTCCTCCAGCATCCAGGTTACGTTGCTCTGACTCTGAGGAAAGAGAATAAACCCAGAGACCAAAATTTCAAAATAGAAACACATGAACAGGGATATTTTAGGATATAATTTTCACAGGTCATGGAGTGCTTGATGGATGCGCCTGAATGTGTGCTAGCCTCAGAACTGCTGGCTACTGCTCCAGTAGCCATTTCCTTCCATATTTGCAGATGTAGGATATTTTTTTTCCATAATCTTACTGATACATTAAGGATGGCAGCAAAGGGACAAGGACCATTTGCTCTGCACCTACTGGAGCTTTCCTAGGGAAAGATGCAATGACAAATTTACCTGTTCCAGCCTTAAAGACAAAATCTGAAAACCTAGCCCTCGTTCTTTCCCTCTGTAAATGTTGGGTTTTCCTAGCAAGCCAAAATTTACGGCACCTAAACACTTGAGAGAGAACAGTCATCAAGAACAGTATAAGCACTTCTGCTGCACCTTGGCATTAGCAGTGACTGCACTGTTTTCTTTAGAAGCTTCTGAGTGACAGGAAAGGGGATATAAAATAGAAGAAATAGTTAGAAATTGTACAATATTCAAGCAGACTGTAATAATGTTAAATACCATTTTAAAGCCCCTAAACTACTTTAAAACAACAAAAAAGGCACTGATTTACAACCTGCTTCACAGCTGAAGGGTGGAGTCCAGTAGGAATATTATTTGCCTTTGGATATGCCAGTAAAATAACAAACCTATATTAATCCAGTCTTGAACATAACTGCCAACATTTTGAGTATATCCGTCTGTTAACGGTATAGAAAAACAGTCAAAACAGACTTTATTTTAAAAGGAATAAAAAGATGAAGGCACCACTAAGACAGAAGTCAGATATTCATTATAATATTTTTTGCAGCAGTGCTTCACTTCAGAAGCTGGAGAGCTGGTGGCTTTCTTTGCTTTGTCATGAGATGTTTGACATGAAAATCGTAGATGAACAAGTCATATACACTCCCACTTCTACTGCTTATGTATATACATGTAAATATATAGAGATATATGTACTAAAGATTGAATTAGTAAACTTTTTTACTTGGGCAAGAAGCATGAGGTATAGACACAAGTTCTAATACACAGAAAAAAATCCTATTTTGATGGTGGTTCATGGGCACCCCGGTAGAATAAGGTCACTCATGTACCCTCTTGTTGACTTATCCCAATGTCAACAGCTAATGAGCATGAAGCAAGAGTGCAACTACCTTCAAAGCCATTGAGCTGAAGAGGCATGTACGAATTGAAATATTACATGGTGGGGCACAATCATGACTGGCAAGCAAAAGGGGGAAGAGTTTCCTTGCACCAGCAGGTCCCACATTACGCTGCCCTGAAGAAAAAGATGATCTGCCAGAGGAAAGTGGCTGTGAGAGACAGAACAGCTCAGCAACGTCTCTGCAAAACCCAGCTGATCAGCTCATGGTGCTAACAGGCTCGCTCAAAATTGCTAACAGATTGACGATTATTCACACCACACAGGCTATTACAGGGAATGAGCCGAGATATCTCTTATGGAAACCATTACAGAGCAAACCACTGGGTCCTATCTTCTCTGCATAAATTAACAGAGCTTGACTGAGTCAGCAGAGGTTCCCCTTTTAACACAAGCAAAGAATGTAACCCCCCTGCTTCAAGCCCTCAAAATGTGCCAAAACTGTCACCTTTATGGTCTGAGTGATCAGGGTTTGCTCTTTGCCTCCCAAACGATTCTTTCACCAAGTCCTTCAACATAGGTAAAGCAAAATAAATTGAAATATTCCAACTCATACTTGAATGAAAATTAAGTAATAAAAAATACAGACTTACAGCAAGAGAACAGGTTGTGCTTGATTTTTGGTACCAAACTCTTCCTCAGTGAGAAGTTTGACTTTTGTCTATTTGGAAGGTATTTGCAGACAACGTGGTGGAGACACAGGCCTGCCCCAGGACCAGTACCTGGCAGATGATATAAGACATATGACAGGAGGAAAACACCTTTCTGTGATGTTCTGGAATCTTGAAGAACCACACCACTTATTGCCCTCACCATTGCCTAAATAATAGCAGTGACTAAATAATAGCATCAAAAGATGTCAATAATAGCTTTTCACTGTGGAGGTTACTCAAAAAATGAGTGAGGAAACCTTCCCTTCACCATGTAACTTCAAACAAAAAAGCAGAAGTCTAAGGGCAAAACCATTTTTTATAAGAAACAGCTGACCTACACACCTGTCCCAAAAAGTACCTGTGTGGCATCCCTCATTTTCCATGGCAGAATAGGAACATTTTGGGTTGAAGACAAGTGCTGTCACCAAGCATTTGTTTTGCTTCACTGTGCAGAAAAGCAGCCCTCTACCTCAGCACCATTCTCCAGTTAGCCTTCTTCTGGTACGTCCATGTTAAATTCAGGGTGACACTGACACCCCAGCTATCTCTGTCAGTCAGCTCCAAAATGACAGCTCTCATTTTAATGATAAAAGTTTATAATTATGTGATAATTATCTATGACTTAGGCTTCTGGATACTAGCTTCATGTACAGCAAAAAGAAATGCTAGTGAGCTCCTGAGTACACTGAAGCCAAGGGGTCTGATGGTTTGCTGGACTGAGGCCAACAGCATGAGGTTCAAGGCCAGTTGCTACATTTGGTCACAACAACCCCAAGTAACACAAAAGGCTGGGGCAGAGTGGCTCAAAAGCTTCCCAGTGAAAAAGGACCTGGGGGTGCCATTTGACAGCAGCTGAACACGAGCCAGCTGTGCCCAGGTGGCCAAGAAGGCCAATGGCATCCTGGCCTGTGTCAGCTATAGTGTGGCCAGCAGGACCAGGGCAGGGATTGTGCCCCTGTACTTGGCACTGGTGAGGCCACACCTCAAATCCTGTGAATCCAGTTCTGGGCCCCTCATGACAAGATAGACACTGAGGGGCTGGAGTGTGTCCAGAGAAGGGCAACAGAGCTGGGGAAGGGTCTGGAGCACAAGTCTTGTGAAGAATAGCTGAGGGAGCTGGGGGTGTTTAATCTGAAGGAGGCTTAGGAAGGACCTTATCACTTTCTACAACTACATGAAGAGATCTTTTAACCAGGTGGGGATTGGTGTCCTCTCCCAGGAAACAAGCTGACGCACCACAGCCTGGCCGCAGGGGGTTAAAAGCCAAGAGAGCTTTGTGCCTGTCTCCCCTGCCCGGCTAGGAGGGGTTGGTGCCAGCTGCCTGCGCCTGGATAAAAGGGCAAGCCAGCAGGCTCAGTCAGAGGAGCAACCCTCCTGCTGCTAACAACAGTGCTTGCTGCTCAGTGCCGCAGTTAGAATAGTGGTCGAGGAGCCGGAGTAAGGGAATAAAAGGAGGGACTCTTCATCCAGTGCAGTCCAGGAAAGCTTTATTCCATAAAGGGGAGCCAGGTGGAACAGTGCTCCTCGCTGTACCCAGTGGAGCTGGCAAGAA
Organism: Vireo altiloquus; assembly: GCA_013396875.1. Lineage (NCBI taxonomy): Eukaryota > Metazoa > Chordata > Aves > Passeriformes > Vireonidae > Vireo > Vireo altiloquus. Next base: position 475,306 of record VZRF01014334.1, on the reverse strand, counting down.
GAGCCCCAGCACGCAGCTGGCACAGGGATTTTAAGGGAGGGTGGCACAAAGGCAGGGAACAATCTGGGGACCAATCGGGGCCAAAACAGGGAGGAGTTGGGGGAGGGATTACACAACCTGGGACCAATGGGACAAACATAGGGGAGATTGACAACAAGGGGAACCAAAGGGGCTTCGAGGATTTAGGGGATTTCCAAAGGGGGAGGGTACAGTCTCAAATGGATTGACAACCTGAGGAGGTGGGGTTGGGATGATGGATGAAGAAAGAGCTGGAAAAGCGGAGGAGGCACACCCATATACAGGGTCCAGGGGAGGAGATTAGGAGGAGATAACAGGGTTATGGCACTTATACATAACTCGACAGGGGGGGTGGATTCAATAATTTAAAGGGGGATAACAAGGAACATTTTACAATACAATAAAGTCAAATGGAACACCCCACAAACAGCAACAAAGTCCGAAACCACACTACCACAACAAGTGATAGGGCAAGAGGACATAGTCTCAAGCTGTGCCATGAGAGGTTTAGATATCAGGAAGAATTTGTTCTCTGAATGAGTTGTGTATTAGGCTGCCCAGGGAAGTGGTGGAATCACCATCCCTGGAGGTGTTCAAGAAATGACTGGACATGGCACTTAGTGCTGTGGTCTAGTTGACAAGGAGGTGATCAGTCCAAGAGTGAACTTGATCAAGGAGGTCTTTTCCAACCTAAAACATTTTGTGGTTCTGGGATTCTGTGACTTTCACCACCAGTATCAAAGGATCAGGATATTAATCCATACTCTATCTCAGTCTATAAACTTGGCTGGGCAAATTACTTAACAAACCATTTAACAATTCATTGCTTTAGGGAGAGTTACTTATTTTCCCCTGCCTTTGTTTTCTCCTCTGATAGAACACTCAGAACTTTTTAAATTATAATTAGCAAGTTTTGAAAGCACTTAGAGGTCTTGAGAAAACAGCATGCTACAGGTGCACACAGTATTTATTCTTAACACTTCAGGCCAGTGGTCCTCAACCTAGAAGCTGCAAAGCCATAGCCTACAGAGTTGGGTTGCAAGTTCATTGGAAGTAAAAACAGCTCACAAGTAGAAACTGTGACATGAACCTAGAAGTGGTATTGGGAGTGAGGTCATGAACCTGGTGGTGAAAGCAAAAGAAAGGTCCATCAGTTTTGCTAGTTCCAGAAGAGCTTAAAATAGCAGGCTTTGTGTTGATAAATATGTTTCCACTCAAGGCTACAATGCAAAGTCCCACAGACGTGCTTTTCTGTTGATCTCTCCCTCAAGAACAACAACAGAAAGTTCTGCCTACGCCAGTGATCTACTACTCAATTAGATTTTACTTCAATATGTGTTAAGAGATTGGAACAAGATTTTAAACAAATGTTTACCCCCAAAAAGAGCCTTAACAGACTCAAACCTATATTTCCCATGTGTATACATCATCTGAATAATAATAATAAAAAGGCTCTGGGACATAGTGTGAATATCAGTTTGGCTACCAGCTTTACTGCATGGAAAACTTCCCAGCAGGTGGTTGTAATCCTTCTAGAAAGGAACACGGCTGGATCAGCAGCGCCTTGGGGTGTTAGGTGCCCGTCTCTTATTGGATTTACACTGTGATAATCTAAGCACAAAACCATTGCTTCTTGGGTTACTTCATTAAAAAGCTGACATTTTGGTTAATGAAGCCATGTCTAATCTAAGCACTTGGCTTGCATTCAGTTTATCAATGGTAAACAACAGTTGTCTTCAGGTTTTACAAAGCTTACTGTTTTTTCCTGGGATTGGACTCTCTCTTTGTCCTAAAAGTACATTTCATTTTTCAGGAACATTTTTCATATAGCAATAATAAATAAATAAAGAAATGCCCCTCCAAAGGATTTTCATTTGTCACATATAATTTATGCCCACGTAAGATTCATTCCTTAAAATAAGTACTGAAACCTCAGAGAAAGCCCTTGTTCAGATCTGCAAAGGGAAAAAGGGCCGTGTAAATGGGAGTGGTGGTTCAGCACAGCCTGAGCCCCACTGGTACCCTCAGAGAGCAAAGCAGCAGACTGGGTTTTTACTGGCCTCTGTTGTGTCTGTTGAACTGTTGCTCCGTCTTTAGTGAAATCTCAAGCAACAGAAATCCTCTATTAAAACCACCTGCACAGCTTTGTCAGCCGAGCTCCGTGCTGTCAAATGACTTAGCTTCTTAAGCCAATACAAGTCATTAAGAAGAAGGTGAATTAGAGATTTAGACGTTGCCGATAGTAACTATCTCTGATCAATTGATATCTTCCTCTGATAAAGCGGCGCTCCCCGGCCGACCCCCTTCCCTGCCTCATCCACACAGACCCTGGCCACTGGATCTAATTATGGGTGAGGAACACCAGGCCCTCGTCAGCGCTGAAAGGCCATCAGTAGGCCTATCCATTAATAACTCTCCTGTGCGCTGTACATTGTAATTGTCAGACTGCAATTTACAGTAATCCTCCGATGCAAAAACTTAAATAGCTGCAGCTGATTTGAAATTCATACAACCAGTTGAAAGAGAGAAAAACAAGATGCACGGGTTAAAAGGCCAAATTGTGCAAGTGTGTGCGCTGAGTGACAGACATTTTAGTACTAGCCTGGGACCATATTTTAAAAGGTCACTGAAAACTTTTGGCTTGGACCCTCTGACAAACAATGAACTTTCCATATATTTATTTGCCATCTCTTTGTTTTTACAGCAAGCAGAATAAATGAGTTAAATGACGTTGTGCGGGTCTGCACATTGTCAGCACAGGTTATAAGTCATTATTAAACTCCATCAAATCAGGCCAAACCCGGTCTAGGCAATGAGACTAAAAGTTATTTGCATTCCTTCTGTCATAAAAAATCATATCCCCTTACCCAAGACTTTCGTTTCTTTATTAAATGCAGCCACAAGAGTATTTCAGGTCTGGCAATGTGAGCTCAGGAAAACCTACTCTGTATAACTCAGTGTAACAGCTTAGAACCGATTCCACTAAAATGTCCCAGTTGAGCGTATCTGGGCACTCAATCAAGACACACATATTACTTTTAAATAAGATTAGCCTTTATATTTTGCTGCTTAAGTTAAAACTTTTCATGTCATTCTCTCATTTTATGTAAACTCCAACATAATTCTGTTTTAGAGAATACTTCAAACAAATTAAAATCCTCAACTTGAATGTGTCTAGCAAAACTCACCTAATGGCATAGCAAGCTGTTTGGTGACACTAAAACACTTTTAAATAAGATGAATTTTCCCTGCGTTGCCCTGGCTTTGTAATTACTGCTGCTGAACAGCAGACGCCTTTGGTTACAATGGCAAAAGCAGCGGCCTGTGCTCTGAAACTTATTTGACAAATAACTTACGAGTGACCTGCAACATCTGTTTAAAAAATCCTCCTTTCGTATCTGCCTCAAGTCGAGTTCAGCATCAATTATGAAATGCAAACATATCATCTGGGGCCAAGGGCAGCTTTTACACATACACAAGGCACGGTGCGGGGAGGGGACGGGCTGCAGGCGCCTTCCTGATGCCAGCCAAGGGGAAAGAAAATGTTTAAGTAAGACTCCATCTGAGCTACTGGCTTGTAGCGTCACGCCAGTGAGATCCAGTGACACTCAGCAATGGGCCTGATACCAGTGGTGCTCAGCTCCTGGGCACTCAAGAAGGCACGAGCCATGGTGGGATGGGACTTGGAGAGGTGGAGAGGGATGACCAGGACTTTCAGCCACCCTGGACATCAGCTGGAGCAGTGGGACCACAGAACCTCTGAAACCTAGCCATGAGTTTCGCTCACCTGGAAGGTGCCAGCAATGGCTACGGAGGTGTCTAAGTCACGTCAACCCCTCTGGAGCTGAAAACACCTACTTAGCAAGCAGAGGACTGCATACTCCAAAGAAAACCAGAAAAAGGATTTCAGAAAACTAATGACAGCCTGGTTTACACTCACAAAATCCTATAGTGATGGAGATGATGCTCTTCACTCTCTGAAGATCTCCTCAATCCTACCTCTGAATGGTTCACTACCATGCTGCTTGACATAACATCAGCTCAGGCTGAGATTTAGCTCATGGTGCAAAAGCAGATGGAAGAGTGAAATAGAGCACTTCTCTCTTCTTCAGAGATGGGAAAATTTTTTTCAAGGTCTTATAAGTCTTTTTATGTGGAAGTCAGTAAAAAATAAAAATAAGAAATTCTGACTGTATGTAATCCTGAATTACCTTATTTTGGATCTGATTTAAAAGCTATACAGTAAGGTTTGATTCAAATAACATGTGCAGTACAGATATCCCTTCACATCAATAAATATAAATAGCTTAACTATTGAATATAAACTTTTAGAGAACTATTTCATTATTACAATCAAAATAGTCTGCTTCTAACTTATGTGGAAGCACATGTAAAATACAGATTGAACAATACTGAAAATATTGATTTCTGCAGCTTTAAAAGATATTTGCTTGTAAGAGATCAAAGGCAGATCTAACAGTTTGCTTGTGCAGGTCTCTTTTTCTCTCTGCTGCTTTTTTAATTTACTTTCTTATACGTTAACTTAATCAGCAACCAAACTCAACCATCAAGTGATAACATTTCTGCAGCTAATTGTAGCACATTGGAATCTAATAAGAAATACTATTAAACTGTCCTATAACTCACGTTTTGTGTGAAAAACTGGGACTTGAAAAACACCTGCCCAAACAATTCATAAACACACAGCACAGAAATACCTATGGTAATTCACTGGATTTACAACCGTCATATTATATTAAACATACAGTATCAGAATTTATCACCTATTACACAGATTCCTGTTTTAATAATATCTTGTTCTTGTACAATTGCACCTTCTATCCCAAAGGGTCCCAAAGCACTTTAAAATCATACGTACAGGAATTGCTTCATTCACTGTGGAAATACAGCTGCCTCTGGGGTGGAGTGGGGGTTCGGGGAGCAGAGGAATTGTGCACAGCCATTATAAACACTGACAGTCGAGAGAGATGGTTGGGGATGGGGAGGGGAGAAAATTATACCCAAATCTCGAGAGCATCGTATAAAAAGCATAATCACAGTTGCAGGTGAGGGAGGTGCACAGGCAGCTGTGACAGAATTTAGCAAAATTCAGGGCATTCTTGTTCTAACCATCGCTGGTAAGCAGTCCTACAATCACTGTAGGGCCAGCCCGCAGCCTTCAGCTCCAACCCTCAGGCAGTGGGTCATGGAAAGGGATGAGCCTCCCCATGGTGCAGCTCTGGCTGGTGAGGGAGGTGAGCTGGAGGCTCGTTGCACTGCCTGGATTCCACAGAGATAACCCCAGCTGTGCCTCCAGGAAACCACAGGAAAATGGGAGTCCTCTGAGAGGTATCTCTATGGGAGGCAACTGGGTGAAATTGGACAAAAATAATGCAATATTGGAACAGATTGCATGGATTTTTGGTAGGCCGTTTATCCAGCCAGAACTTGGCTGTCAAAGACTGCAGTTACCTACACTACTGACAAGTGTTTGTGCTCCTCAGCTGCAGCTTCATCTCCTGCAGCTTCATCTCCTTCATACTTGCCATAATTGCCAAAGCAGCCTCCTGCACCTTCCTGTCAGGCCCAAACCTCTTCAGCCTGGTCTCATTCAGGACCTTCTCTGACCCTCTTTGATCAAGACAAGGAATCAACTCCTGAATTGTTAGATTTACCTTTACAATGAAATCAAGTGAGAAGCTTAAAACCGGCCCCTGAAAATCACTACAATAGACTTACTCCTGCCTAATAGACTGCTCTGGTTCTGCCTGTTTCCATCACTGCCCAGCTCTTCCCCGCGATGCTCACCCTTTTCTGGGGGCATTATTTATGTGCTGGGTTGCCCAGGTCTTTTTCTTTTCCTCTGTATATTTGAAGTGTTTCTGAATCTTGGCATTTCTTCGAACATATTTTCAGTCTACAGCTTTCTCTATTTGTTGATATATTTCAGGTGTTTACGCAGGTCTCCCATCACTCCTTGCCTCAGTAGTTTCTGGGATTTCCTGGCACACATCAACACACCATATCCTAGAGAAAGAGCAGCTGCTATATATCTAGCATAGGCTACTACTCATATCTAGTTTGGTTCCTACAGCCTATGTGCCATAAGGCTCTGCTGCAATTTATTTAGCTGCTGCATAAAGTAACAATTCACCTTAGCTAACCTGTCTATAAACCAACACCACTTTACAAGAAACCTTCCACAGAGCTTACTGTATGGTTATTTTGCACTAAATTCAACAGCTTGCAATTAAATGTTAAGTAAAATAAGGATTTCCCTCTCAATGTGCATGCACAAGGATGTGTGTTTGATTCAGCCCTGCAAAGGGGATGGGGAAGGTCTCACTTGCCTTTCTCTGCCTTACAATACCCACCGAGAGGAGTGGCATTCTTTGGGAATTCAGCCCTCCATGGCAGGCAGTACTCAGTGCTCCACACAGGAACCCTTCTAGCTGACAGATTCCACAGAAAGATCAACTTTTTTCACCCCAACAAAGGCATTTGGTCCAACAAAAAATGGTGAGTAAATCTTTCATAGATCCCATCTCCACCACCAGCAATTTCAACACAGTTGTTGAGGCAGAGTCTCAGGAACTTTTGCCCTTGTTCTACGTGAGGCTTTTGCTGGCACAGCACTGCGCAGCAGCCACTTGGCCAGACAGGGAGTACAGCTGCCTCTGCCATGCTTGTTTGTATAATGAGATCTCTTTTGCCTAGAGCACATGTACTATGTAAAGCTGGGAAAATGGTGATGAGTGTTGCTGGCAGGAATATAATGCCCTGCTATTCCAGCTATAATCACCTTGAAAGCAGTAATTTCTTGACTTGAAATTGGTGCTGCAATATAGCATTAATTGTTATAGTTGTGTGAGAACAGGGCAGATCTTAGAATAGGCAGAGAAGTTGTGGATTCCCAGTCCCTGGAAGTGCTGAAGGCCTGCCTGGATGGGGCTTTGAGAAACCTGGTCTAGAGGAAGGTGTCCCTGACCATCATGGGGCAGGGTGGAACTACACTTGAAGATCCCTTTCATTCCAAACCATTCTACGACTCTAATCTTAATTATCAAGCTAACAAGGCTCTACTGAATTCAGGGAGGATTTCATTCAGACACCTGGGTCTTGTCTAAAGTCAGGTGGTGACTGGAGAATGAATACACAAAAGTAAAAATTACTGATTTAAGTGGCTGTAGTATAAGAACATGGAAGCAGATGTCTGTGCTTAACGAGATGTGTTTGCTGCTTTTTACTAACGATGGTAGTGAGACAGGCAACACTTACAAACTTAGTGCTGCTCTCCTCTTTATGTTGCGGTATAGATGATAAACTTAAGTAAAGTTAAAAACCTTACCCTGAAAGTGATGTGAAAGTGCCACTCAAGTACTTCTGTGACAACTGCCTTTTTAAAGGAATATATAGTTGAGGACTGGACTGGTGTTCCTGCTGTCTCCTCATGGAACTCAGAGGTGCTTCAGTTCGGTAAGTCTGCAACTTAGCACCAGTTTATTACTAATGCTGGGAACAGCTGCAGCAGTTCATTTTCCCCACTTCAGGCCAAGTGGCAGTAAAGAAGAGAGGATCATCCTCATTTTGGCCAGAGATGAGAGTGACCCCAGAATAACGAGTGATTCCCTGGCCATGCTGCAACCTGATGAAATCTTTTTTTCTCCTCGTTCCATCACTTTCCCTGGAAGAACATTTTCAGCTGCAGGCTACTGTGTGAGATCCATGTCAACAGCTTAGTGCCATCCCAAGGTTCGGTAGGGAGAAAGGGACCTCCTTTTCATTCAACTCACCTCATTTTGAAAGGGTGATCTCAGGGCAGGAAAACCAAATGATACCCTGCAGCTCCACTGAAAGCAGAGAAATGCATGGGAGTTAGCCCCAATGCTGTCTGCAAAGGGCATGCCTGAAGCAGAATCATCATAGAATCATTGAGTTCTTTAGGGTAGAAAAGATCTCTAAGATCATCAAGTCCAACCATTAACCCAGCACCAGTGTAGTTCATCACAAAACCATGTCCCCACGTGCCACATCCACATGTCTTTTGAACACTTCCAGGGATGGTAATTCCACCATTTCCCTGAGTAGCTTGTGCACTGACCTGGTCAGTACCTGACCACTCTTTCAGCAAAGAAATTTTTCCTAATAACCAACAACTTGCCCAACTCAAGGCCATATCCACTAGTGCTGTCACTTGTTACTTGGGAGAAGAGACCGGGTTATCTCAGAAATAGGCAGCTAGTAAACATGCCACATTTTGTTTAAAAGCCTGAAAAACAGAAACAGAACCACAGAGGCTGCCTTTGCACTGTGTTTCTCACCTTCTGCTTCACATCTGGAATTTACACTTACCATGTCTGAAGAACTTAAGTGTTAAGTTCAAATGCATCTAAGTTACATAGACCAAGTGGATGTCTTCCCAGTGACTTCAGTGAGAGCCAGACAGGAACTCAGAACTACAGGAAATTTTCAAGCTAACAGAAGAAAATTACTTCAATTTAAAAGCTAGCATGAGACTTCTAATAAAATACACATAAAAAGTAATGTTAAAAATACAGTATAAGCCAGGTAAGTGGAGATGGTTAAGCAGCAAAGTAAATGATACGGTTTCCATAAAACTGGGAAGGTTCTTGGTTATTTTGCTCACTAAAATGAAATTATTGTTCACATTCTACAATAAGGAAAGACCTAAGCATGGCTATGAGGAAAATAAAACCCGCTTACATGTCAGTACTGCCTGTATCCACTGACATGGAGATTTCCTCTAAGGAACAGATCCTGCATCTGGACTCAAGCAGTAGTGTTAAGGGAAGCCCATATGAGCACCAAACCTACTCCTCTGTGTTTCTTGATTTGAAGTTATGATTAGCTGTGTTACTACCTCTTTTCAGGACAAGTATTGTCCAAAACTTATTCCCCTCAGTTTTCAAACTCCTTTTATTGTATGATTTTACTTGAGAGTAATAACAGCTAAGCACATACATCTTAGTTCTGATGCAATTATGAAACACGTTTTTTCTTGTAATAAGGAGATGAGAATCAAGAACCTGTAGGCTCTTCCTCAGGTAAAACAAGGGGTATTCTCTCTTCAATTCCTATAGGGTGAGCACTGAGGATTGTCAGAAGGACAAATAGCTTTAAACTAGCATCTAAGGGAGAAAGGGGCAAAACCAGGCTCACCAGTGATGAGTGATGGGATGGTGTGCCATAACTTGAGGAAATGTGCACTAAGGGGATCCCTCAATCTGCTTCAACAGGTGTTGGCTAAAATGCACCACACCTGAAATGTAGAAACATCGCTCCTCACCCTGAGGAGCAAAGAAGAGGAGCTCAAGGTGTTGGCTCAGTCACAGAGATTTGACATCACTGACATAAATGACAGGTGTGATGAGTCCTGTGACTGGAGTGCCCTGCTGGAGGGCTCCAGGCTCTTCAGGAGGGAGGGAAGAAGAGGCAGGGGGATGGCAATGTAGGTAATAGAAGGGGTAGAATGTATGGAGATCACACTTGGCAATGGCACAGTTGAGAGCCTCTGGGTAAGAATCCAGGAAACAAATGATGTGGATGTCATTGTGGGAGTCTGCTATGGACCTCCCAGCCAGGACGATGGCAAGATGTCATTATTCTTTGAGGAACGAAGGGTCGCTTCCAAGTTACCTGCTCTTGTCCTTACGGGGGACTTCAACTTGCCAGAAATCAATAGGGAGCATTACACAGCTGGTACAACCCAGGCCAGAAGATTCCTTAAAAACTTTGATGACAACTTTATGAAACAGTTTCTAAGGGAGCTGACTCAGAAAGACACCCTCCTTGATTTGCTGCTTGTCAGCAGAGCGGATCTCGTAAGCCAAGTGCATATTGGCGACCACAAAGTGATCAAGTTTAAAGTCTCTGGTGACAGGAGCAAAAATGCCAGCAAAACCTCAACTATGGACATGAGGAGACCAGACTTCAGGATGCTCATGGAATCAGTAAGTAAAGTCCCTTGAGCTGGCAGACTATGACTGTGAGAATGATCCAACCCCAGTCAACCCTGAACTTGTGTGGGATCTGCTGCTCCACCTGTCTCCCTATAAACCTATGGGGCCTGATGGGATTCACCTAAGAGTCCTCAAAGAGCTGTTTTATGTCATGACAAAATCTGATAATTTATGAGCAATCTAGGAAATCTGGCTGACTGGAAGCTGGTGAACATTGTCCTGATTTTCAAGAAGGGCAAGGAGGACCCTAAAAACTACAGGCCTGTTAGTCTCACTTCAGTGCCTGGTAAAGTCATGACGATTATTCTGGGAGGTATTGAAAAACACCTGGAAAGACAACTCAGTCATTGGTCACAGCTTCATGAGAGGAAAGTCCTGCTTATCAAACCTGATCTCTTATGGCAAGGTAACCCACCTAGCTGATAAAAGAAAGGTGATAAAGTAGTTGCAATTGTTTTGGATTTCGATACTGTCTCTCACAGTATTCTCCTGGTCAAAATGTCCAGCACACACCTGGAGCCCCACATCGTGGGATGGGTGAGCAACTGGCTCACAGGTTGGGCACAAAGGGTTACTGTGAATGGGGTGACATCACACTGGGGACCTGTCCCTAATGGGGCTCCACAGGGCTCCATCCTCAGCCCTGTGCTCTTCAACGGCTTTGGAAATGACTTGGATGCAGGACTGGAACAGATACTAAGCAAATTTGCAGACAAAAAATGTGGTAACCTGCCTTTGAAGCAGAATCTCTACTCATTTTACACTCTGACCTTATGGAGAACTCAGTTTGTTTCACAGGGCTACCCAGCAAGGGATGGACCACTTTTTCCCCAAGATGAGGCAGCCATACCTCACCCCATTTTGCCACAATTAACAGGATATAATGGCATCTTCAATTAATTTTTATTATTATTATTTTCACACCAATTTTCCTGCAGACATTTTTTGGGAAAAAAAGCTTTCTAATTTGACTCACTTGCTAGAATTGAGCTTAAAGGGCCTTACCCTTAAAGGCCGCTCCTCCAAATCCCAGAAAAAGCTATTGCTGTGCCTACCAGCAGTCCAGCAGGCTTTCCCCTGTAACATAAGGCAAAATGTGTAGCAGAAGTTGCCCACTGCAGATGCCAAACAAGTGACTGCTTCATTGTGAAGTTCTCAGAAAGGAAGACTCCTGATCCTTGTCTGGCAGGTCTGACTTGTCTCCATAAGACACAACACCTGTGCCAGTCAGAGCACTCTACAAGCACACTTTCAGTATTCAGGATATGCAAAATGCTAACAGAAAACAAACAGAAAAATAACGAAATGGATGTTATTAGTGCTGAGACTATTCGCTCACATTAATGTATTATTCTTAAAACATGTGCCAGTCATGCAAACCTGTGTTACAGAACCCTTGTGCTCTGGGGCCTCCCACTCCAACAGACATTTTGCAGGTATAATGGTCAACACAGAGATCAAATTGTACCACATACACCATAATTTTTAGCCTGAGTCTCCCTTAAGAGTCTTCACATAGCTATGAAGACAGTTCATTCATCAGAGGAAGGAGACAAGCAGACTTGTCTTTAAACAAGGTCAAGAAATATTGTTTTCACAAATGTTTTCACAATTTTTTAAAATTTAGACTGAACAGCATTTTTTTTGTAAACTCTAGAAGATTTATGAAGAGATTAACAGGAATTAAAAGAAAAGCAAAACGACAATACAAGGTGAACAGACCATAACTTTATTGGAGATATACTCAGCTACAATTATTACAAAAAACTATTAAAGGTAATTGTGATCCATAAGGTGCAGATTGCAAACTTCTGCAGCATGATTACAGTATGAATGAATTACATTTTATGTCCCTTAAAGACAGCTGCAGCATGTGATGGTAAATATTTTATTGTCCATCAAATTATATTTGTTATACTTTCTACTTGATTTTAACCATCTTTTCAGTCACACTATTTACAATAAAAATGCCTGCAATTTCCAATTATTGTTCACATACATTTTTCTCCCCAACTTGCTGCTGCAGTAAATTCTGAGTGCATCTACAAAGCAATTAGTCTGTGGTTGCCATTCAAATAAAAGAGGGAAAACCCCAAGGACTTTATTGGATGAAATTTATTTTTAAGAAATGTAGTTAGCTTTGATAGAAGTTAATTTTAACTGCCAGTGGAGTATACTACAATGACCTCTAGATACTTGCTAATAATAATTCATATTGAGTTACAGCTGATATTCAGATTACATTTGATGGTCATGAACTGTAGTGTTTAAAGTTTAAAATCTAATATGAAAGTAAAGAAATTAACTTCTTGAATATTAGAGCAACTGAGAAAGAATCAACATCAGTAATTAAGTACCAAAAATCAAAATGTTTCTTGCTTCACTCATGTAAAAAATACAGAGATTTCCATGAGAATGTGTGCACGGGGAACCCCATCCAAAACAAACCCAGAATACTGTCAGAATCAAGTGCAGTATCACAGCAGACCACAATGTTATTTGTCATTTTTGGATTGCATGTGCTGCTGTGACTGGGATACAAAGAATTCATTTTCTGTACAGATAAATGCATAGAATATGTAGCATATGTTATGTCATATGCAGTAACATAAACCCCCACATTTTCCAGTTGATGGTTCTGTATTTGCTCACAAGGAGGAAAAACAAAACTCTGCAACATACATACAAGCACAAGATCTTCAGGTACGTAAATGAATGCAGTTCCATTACCAAAATGGTACTACACCAATTTGCACTAGCTGAGGATCCAGCACCTCATCCCTGGGCCACCACTATATTCCTCCCCAGCACCGAGACTGGTTCTTGTTCAAGTTCTGTACTTGGCAGTTGCAACACACTACTGTGTAATGAGACTTAAGAATAGTAGGCTTTTTTTTTGTATGGACTTTAGCAGCATCAAGCTGAACAAACACTTCAGAAGTCACTACTGGGCACTCAATATTCAGACTGAACAGAGACTTCGTTAAGGTTGACCAAATTACTAGGGACTGTCTTCTCCCAAAAACTACATTTTATGTGTAAAATGTTGGTTTGTTCAGAGATAATTACTGGAGTGTCAGTCAGAGGTCATTCTAATTTTAATTACTTCACATAACAGTAAAATGATGTAGTAGAAAAATAATAGCTTTAAAATACAATCAAGAGTTGTTACACATCTTTGTTGTATTTTTCCACATACAGTAAAAATGCCACAGACGTTACAAATGACCTATTTAAGTTGTGCAAGTAAATGACACATTGCAGGCATTAAAAACTATCTTTTTCAAAGTCATTAAATCAGAACAGCAGCAAGGCCAAACCACATTTTTCCTCTCTGTTAAGCATTTTTTCCTTGAAATGAGGTAAAGCATGGTACCAAGTGCAATGCTTATTTGTGCTACATGAACAGAACAGCGCAAAAAAAAAGCCATAAAAATAAAAACGCAGCATAGTTAGGAGGACTGTTTAAAGTACAGTATAACAGGACTTAGATAAAAAACCCCCAAAATTCATGCCAATTAACCTCCACACTATTTATGATGAGCCTGTGCGGTTGCTTTTGAAGATGGGCTGCAACAGTCCACTTACACTTGTGCTTATAGCATGTCAAGTGATTTCTATCCCAACCTTCAAATGATCAGATTTAGGTCTTTAATAGCATATACTGTCCAGTATAAAAATCATATCAACTGCAGGGTAAAACACACAGATGTATAACATGGAAATTAATATGGATTTTCTGTCTCAAAGGATAAAAAGTATTTCAATGAGGTCACACTGGAAAAAATTGCGGCATTTAAAATGCATTTAAAAATGCATCAGCAGCAGAAACTACTTTATAGTCAGCCACTACACATTTCAGATGTCCAATTCATACGCTTTATCTAGTAACAAAGTGATCATTAAACTGTTCTGAAACACAGAGTAAGTTCAGCTGATTTTTCTGCACTCAAACACTCTGTAACCACTTCACTGCTAACAATTACCTGAAACCCCTGAGAATCTATTATCTTGTAACAATCAGTAAGAATTTTAGGCATTGAAAGAATAACTGAAATTTTGTTTTTCATAATGCAATTAAAACTACTTAAGACTTTCTAGCTGGTCTTTTTTAATCTGCTGACTGATGTCTGGCCAGAATTGTTGACATCAGTAATCATGTACTTTCACTAGGGAACTTCAGTCCTACCACAAAGAGCGAGCTATAGCTTAAATCAGTGATTTATTTTTTTTAGTTTTTGAAACAGCTAACGCAAAACAATTTACATTTGAGAATTTGGACTGCATGTTTTTATTGTTCCAGTTCACCATATCATTTATACTTGCAGTTCTTATACCTCTTTGTTGTATTTTCATGACTGAAGTACCAAACAAATACTAGACTTTTTTATAAGCTAGTATTTTAATTCTTGGTCTGACTCCTATAACAAGCAGCTTTCAAATATAAGAATGGTCCTTTTCATAGATTGAAAAATGACTGAGATAGTAAATATACAAACTTTTGAAAACTGTATTTCAGAAAAGCTTAATGTCTGTCCCTTGTTACTAAGGCATTTATTTTTTTTGTTAAGAAAGCAAGAGCTGACAGTTTTTGTTTTGTTTTAGTGTGCATTTGTGAGGAAAGGAATAGGGTTTAAAAGCAGGAAATACAGTATTTGTAATTTAATTCATAAGACACAGCATCAAGTTCAAACTATTGTGTTGGAAAACGTTAAAACACCTTGCTCTGCTTTCTCAAACTTCAAGCATAATTAACAGGGCAAAATTGCAGCAAACCTCTACTGATACTGGTGGGAATACAAGACCCACAGCTTTTTTTAAAAGGTAAATTAAGAGGTATTATAGTTACAGTGCAAAAAATTAAAATTTCAAGCATAATATATAAACATAGCACCAAAACAGAAAAAAAACCCAATGCATGCAAAAATAAAAAGGAAAAGAAGAGAAAAAAAGAACTGAGGTATTTAAGTGAAGAGTGCCTACAAAAATCTAATTAAAGAAGTATAGGCAAAGCCTAAAAAATAAAAGTATGATTTCCCCCCCACGCTCCCAATAGACCAAAACACCAATGAGCTAGTTTCTCTAAATTAAGGACCTAAATCACAGATGTATCAAAAGTACGGCAGTTATATCTCAAACATCAACTTTCATGTTATTTAACAGCACAGCTTTGGTAGATGACATATGCATGCAACTCTGAAAAGTACAGTAAGAAATTTACGTGGAAATATCTCTACGTGTAAAGGTGCTCTGTTTGTTAAATACGTAACCAATTGACTATAAAATCTGCAGCATATCTTAGGTGTGATATGTCTAAGGTTATTTTGTTAGTGACAGTTTGCACTGTGCAATTATTTGTTGCTGTTTCCAGTATTGGAACTATCTAGCTTGCAGGTTTGTGTAAAATTGGAATTTTAGCCAAAGACCATATTTCGTTTATGGTATAAAAAAAACTGTAGACTAACCACCTCCTCAGAATTGTTAAAAATAACCTAATTACATATATATGAATATAATTTCTATTATAATCCTGTAATAAGTCACAGCTATAGTAATGAGTTGTACTGTAAATATAGAGCTGTATCATTGTAAAATGCATAACAAAATGAAGGGAATGTAAAACAGTTTGTTCCAAAAAAGATCAGAAATTAAAGATTATTAATGAGGGTTTATTTATTTTTAAGGCAAGAACCTTTTTTTATGCAAGACTGTGTGGCATAAGGAAACCAAAGTTTCACTCTACCAGTATGCCAGCCATTTCAATTAAAATCTGTCCCTAACAAATAAGTGCAATAATGATTGGGAATGCCATCTTAATGTAAAAAGATGACATGGAGAGAAAAAAAAAAACGAAAATAAAAAGGAGAATACTGGCACACTTAATCTTTCTTATACCCAATCATCCAGAACAGTTTATCAACTGCTTTATGACTGGCACTAGTGCACAGATTGAAGAATTTCAAGATTACTATATATAAATCTAGCAACTGCATTAGGCATAAGCTCCCTGGCCTTCTAAGACTAAGCAAAGCTGTACTGACAAGAAAAGTAAACCAAAAAGACCTGACAACAATTATTCTGAACACTTGCTAAATGTCATCATTAAAGCACTCTCGTGATTAAACAAAGCAGAAGTGAGGAAAGAAGACAAGATTGTGTTTGCGCAAAAAACTATAACTACAATTAGTTCCAAAATTTTATACATGTTAAATGTTTTGTTATCTATTCTGTTATCAAACAAACTTTAAATTCTGTCTTCCAATTTGTTCCTCTCAACATCAACTTTTTTTTAAATTTTGCTTTATTTGTATGTTATTTTTTCCCCATTTCATTTATTTTTAAGAGGAGTCTCAGCTGTTTGGGACCTGAGGTTGATTTGCTTTGAGGCTTCGTAGTGCTCTTCTTGCAGCTGCAGATTTGGCAATCCTGTAGCTTCTGCCAACACCTTTAAACTTTCCCTTTCCTACAACTTCCACTGTAACTCTGACCTTTCCATCGTAAGTTCTTTCCGCAGGACTGCAAAAATATACACAAGAATTACTTACTGCCTAGGCAAGTTAATGTGGAATAAGAGACCTACATTCTTTTTTTCTACAGAAGTTAAAGCAGTAAAGTTAAACAGAAATCATTACATTTCTCAGAAAGCTATGCAAGGAAAAAAAAATAAAGAACAGTGGACACGATGATGTTAGCTGCTTAGTGCAAAAGAAATTACAAGTACTTTGTGACATTTAAAAATTCACAGTAGTTCATGAGGCACAGCTTAGAAACATTTTCTGTCAGTGTGTATGGAAGAAAGCATATTCTTACCTAAATTTGGCTGTCTCTGGCTCCATCTCCAGCAGCTCTCGCACTGGGGAACGGGGCACATTAGCAGAAAACTTTTCTATTTGGAAGAAAAAGTAAAAAACAAAAATCAGTTTTGTTCTTTTCACAGCAGATGGCATTTAATTATTAATAACTTTCTGAAAGCTGGCAATACCTATTAGTGGCCTCATCATTGGATAGTACACTTGCCAAACCATTTCCAAAGACATTCCACTATCCATATAAATGGCACCAGCAAGGGACTCAAATATATCCCCCATGGCCTTTGGTACTTCAATGTCTTCCTCTTTTTCTTCATCTTCTTCAGATCTTCTGAGCTGTTTGCAATTAAAAAAAGACAAGGGTGGGAAGGAAAAAGAAGGGGAGGGGAAAAGAGAGAAACAATTGCTTTACTTACAGTAAAACAAAGATCTTCAGAAATGTAAGCTCTCTTACATCCTATATCCTGCGCTGCTTCCTTCAAGTTTTTAATTGACAACTTCCCACAGCAAAATTCTTGTTTTAATCCCCAGTGAAACCAAGCTGCTGGTTACATCATTTTTCAAATATGAAAAAAAAACCCCAAACATCACTGTGTACAGGGAACTTTTATGCTTTGTAAACTCCTTCTGTAATTAATTCTGTAGGACTTCACCATGTGAAGCTTCTATCAGTTAATAATAGAAAGCTAACCAAAACAAAGGAAGAGTTCACACATTATGTATCTCCCAAAAAGAGACTTTTAAAAACTGTAAGTCCAGTCTCTGGATGAAAGTTGCATGTACCTCTCCATATCTTATTTACCCCTGAAGACAAGTACAAAAGAAGCACTAGTAAAATACGACATTAATAACTGAAAACACCACCACCAGACTGAGCTAACAGGCACACTGAGGTATTTAAGTGCGGCAGGCAGTCTTTTCTTCTATGCTACCAATTTTAGAAAACAGTCTATTCTCATTATCAAAAATAAACTTTCAGTGCATGTCTTAAAGGTCTTGAGCTAATCTAATCTTTAGTAAAATACTTTCAACACAAGTAACATATATTTGCCTAACTCCAAACAAAGTAACTTGAAAACAAAGTTTTTGACCATTATGCTACTCTGCCTGAATAGAAATAAGTTTCTGTCAGTCTTCTCCCGCAGCAGCTACCCTCTCACTCCATTTGGGGTTTAAAATCCAATTCAGCCCTCTTAAAAGTGACCATAATACTTCACAAATGTGTTTCACCCAATATTTCTACCTGAAATAAATGAAACAAGTAGTCAGACCTGACATATACAGCAATTGAAGTGGGAATTTCGACGTTAAAAACCAAGTTAAACTGTTTTGAATAGTGTACTTCATACCAAGTGTAAACTGAAGCACTTTTGCATTATACTGAAATAACAGAAGAAGAGAGAAACTAAAAGCTCTAAGGCAAGGGACAGATGTTTCATGAGTGAGATTTGAAAAAACAGAAAAGCAGATGATGTGAAGACACACATGGAAACCAGTCTAGCTGGCATGAACGGCAGAAACAAAGACTCTTACATTAAGTGATGAAATAGAGTTTCAGTAATTTAGTGCCAGACCAAGATAGGGAGCAGGCGTAGGGAGAGTGAAACAAGGATTTTATTTGAAACAGCTATCACACAATTTTGGTTGCAACTTTGGTGAAAGTTTCTCTTTGCATACTAGCAAAAAGTGAACAAAGCAAAAAACACCACTATAAGCTCTTAAGTAAGTTGCTGGCCTTTTCACTCATATTCTGGAGAAAATAAGAGAGATAAGAGTCGGATCCTCTAATGTAAAGTAATCTATATTACTTAAATTTCAGTGACAAATTTCTTTTTCAATGTTTAAGGAATTTTTCCCATAAAACATGGTTTTCACTCTGCAACAGAGTGCAAGGGCTGTAAGCACATGTATGACTGAAGTATTTTGATTTCTAAAGTTTTAAATTGTCTACTGGAAAAAAAATTACTAAATACAAAAAAACCATGCTTATTTAGTGCTGGCATATTGTCAGACAGAATATTTTTTAAGAGACTGGTCAGTTTTTCAGAAGACAAGTTATTACAGACATCAATTGGGTAACACTTTTAAAGAAGGATAATGAGAAGTTCATCTCTTCCAGATCCTGACTAGAATTCGACTCACAGGGCCCTTGGTCCCATAGATGTCCTAACCAGCTTATGTAAATGAATTACTTTTACCACATTCTCCAGAAAATAGAGGTTCATTATCATCAGCTTTCCTGGACAGAACAAGATATGACCTGTGTTTGCAGGTCTTCAGTTGAACTATTTTTCAAGTGGCTTACTCGAAAGATGCTTAATACAATGTTTCCCTGGCTAGCAGATACAAAGCCTTTAGGAGCATGTCAGACATATTTGAGTACAGAGCAGTAACATCTCCTCCAGTAGAAGTTATAAGAAAAAAAGCAGAAATCTCTTGTCAGTGTACTACATTTAATAACCCCAGCATCGTGCCAAGGTAGCTTTGTTTGTGGTGTTGTATGGATACCCCACCCTCAGTCAGCACTACGTGATTTAGCAACCCTTCATCACAATTTTATGTTGCAGTAGTGCTTCCTATCAGTTGGTGAAAGCAGCAAGGTGTGTGTGTGTGTCCCACATTGTTCTAACAACGCAAGAGCAAAACAACGACTAAAATCAAGTGCCACAGAAAAACCTAGAGGCAAATGGCTTTCAAATTATTTCTGTAAGTTCTAATCGATTTTATACTTTCTGAAGGATGTATTTTACTTTGCAGATTGCATCCTTTATTACTGGGAGCCTGCTTCTTTGGCTGATGTGTGCATAAAACATTACAAAAATGCTAAGAAATCCAGTGACATGCTTCAAATCAGATACTGAACATATTTCTTCTGCTTCCACTAACCTCAGAATCCATTCCTTGCATTTCATTCTTTTCCATTTGAAACTGCACAAAGTCATCAATAACATGAAACAGTTCAGGAGAGACAGCTTTGAAGTACTTGTGGTAGTCATACTTTACAGCTAATGATGCAAAAATGGTATTATTGACTAGAGCAGATCGTAGGTCAGTAAGAACTCCTGGAGAGTGTTGCCGTGGGTCTTCATAAAGGTGCTTGGTTATGAGGTAGTCCAAAATTGCATCTCCCAGGAATTCTAAGCGCTGGTAACAATCTTAAAGCATTGGAAATAAAAGAATGTACAACACCACAATTAAGTTTAACACACACATTCTTTCCAGGCTTTCTGGATAGAAGTTTTGTACACTGCCATGTATATTCCACAATCTAACCAATGCTCAGAGAAGATCATCTGTTTTTTAAAAGAAGTATCCTTGTGTTTAAAGAGATTGCTATGAATTACTAAAAAAAAGAAAACAGGAAAAACAGGAGCTGTATCTAATAATAAAGCCAATTTTGAACAAAATGTTAATTTGCCAGGCTAGAAAAACAGCTGTGTTTATAATCAATTAGTGCTTTTACTCAAGATTTTCATGTGCGAAGAAACATGAAAAAGTAGAATTAAAAGATTCTGCCAGCAGGCTGATCTGAAAACTGTTAACAGTTAAAACTAAAAAACAAAATTAGAAAAAAGTAAAAACAATTAATACAAAAATCAATGTACTGAGAGCAGGAGAACACAAAATCTGAGTTTTTTGTCTGATTTGCCACACGTTAAGACACCTTCAACAAAGATCCCTATTTAGAATATGTCTTTTAAACTGGAAATTAGAATTGTCAAGCCTTTGCTTTTTTGACAATTGACAGGGGCCATGGGAACAGAGAGCTAAGAACACCTATTTTTAGTATACAAACAAAAGCAAAAACCCTCCTGAATGCAAATAGGGGTAGGTAGGTTGAGAAGGAAGAAGACAACTACTACAGAAGTTACCATGAGCGTGAAATGACTAGCACTAAGCTGATTTTATAGCAGCTGTACCTAAGACACTGCCAGATCTCAACTGCTAGCTACTCCTTAGACAGAGACAGTTACAGGTAACATCTGTTCACACTTCTCTCACCTGGTAAACAGAAATGAAATCAAAAGTTTTCCTACAGTTTCAACAATGTAATTTAAACCAGTAATTTCAACACTATGCCTCAAGGTTTCTGGTAGTGAATATAGATATTTATGTATGTATAAAAATAAAGGAATCATCTACCTTCAATAAGTTTTGTGAAATATTTATAAAAAGTAAATACATAAGTGGGTAATATCATCTACAATGAAAAACCAAAGGAGTGCTTCTGCATTCTGCCAAAACTGTTTCTCAATGCAGTAGCGTTTCAGAATTACTTATTTCTTTAATGAAAGCAGAGCTTTCTCAGTCCTTGGAATAAGAGATCACTATGGGGAAAAATTCAGGCTGCTGACTGCAAAGAAATTTGCCAATCACTACAAATAGGGTTGGAATTTTACCATGGTTTGCTTCTGATTGCATATTATTGTAGGAAAATATGCAAAGTTCTAGAATGAACAAATATTACATTAATTAGCATAAACAAGAGCAATTAAAGATGACAGAAATACAAATTTCTACTGCCATAACATCTTGTCTGAGATCATGTACAGAAACATTAAATGTTAATCTGAAACTAATATTTAGTCTGATTTAGTCAATTACTTCAAACTTTGACTTTAAATATTTACTCAATAAAATGCCTAGACTTAAATTAACACTTTGAATTCACAGCTTCAAAGTGAAGTCTCCCCATTTTGCAATCCTATAGATTATTCAGCTAATAAAAGCTGTAGTCTACAGTTCTTCCTCAGAAGTACAAAGCATAACATTCTTGGGATTCAATTACAGAACAAATTTGCTAAATATATTTGCAAAATATGACTGCTATTTCCTGAAGTAGATGGCAATTTTCCAAAGTTCTACAAGAACTTATTTCCGTTAAATGAGGATCTAATGTCAGTCATATACAGCTTGTGATAGAGCATTTATCACTGATGCTGTTTCTTGAAACTTGGTGAGGCCTCAGTAAATAAATATATTCTATCTGCATCCAGTCAAAATACGAACAACCACTGAGATGCAAATTGAGCAAGGATCCCCCTCTAAATAGCAAAATACTATTTTTTAAGATACTGTATTCCAAGACTATTCTAATAAGTGATGTCTAAAAAAAGTGTATATATATTTGGGAACGCAAGATACTCTTGCTTTTGCAACACAGGGAGAAAAACTATAGAGCTTTGTGAAAACAACTTACCAGTAATGGTATTATAATGGTAAGAGGCATGAGTAAATGCCTGAAGAAGATAAGCCTTGTTCTTAAAACTGTAATTTATTTTCTTCTCAAAGTTTTCAAAACCAGAAATAAGGTGATTTAGGGTTTTTTCAGCATCTGGGTGATCAAACATACACCTTGGTGGAATCTTCAAACAGCCATACTCCAGATCTTTACACAGAGAAGGCTCTGAATTAGCGACAGAAGCAGAAACAGAATTCGGTGAAAGATTTTTCTGCTCAGTGTTACAGTTCTCTCTGGTAGCACACAAAGTGCCTTCCCAATCAGTCTTTTTAATTACAGGGAGCACCTTCAGCCCCAATGAACACAGGAAAAGCTGAGCAGCTCTTTCACCACAGCTGGTCAGATAGCAGCCCAACAGGGCTTCCACACAGTCTGCAATGCTCTTGTCAGCAATACACTGCTCCGTATGCAAGTCATAGGAAATCGACTGTTTTCCTGCATCAACACCACAGTTTTCTTCGGATGGATTCCAGAAGCCCACTACAAAATCATCCTCTTCAACAGCCTTGCTAGGATCCAGGTAGCACATAGCATCCCAAGAGCTATAGTCGAAATCATCAAAATCTGATGAACACTGAACATTACCCATGGATGACTTTTTGGGTGCTTTCCATTCATAGTTTGAATCAGTGGTTGAAAAGTGTGAGAGTGAAATTTTCTTCACAAAAGCCCCTGATCCCATCAACATATTATCAATGAATTTGATATGCTCCTGATCATACTCCAGAAAATCATCTTCAAAGTCTGTTTCTTCCTTGGGCAACCTCCACATTAGGTCTTCATTCTCTTCATCATCATTATAATCATCAAGTTTACCATTAGCCAACATGTTTTCCTTTGTCTATGAAAGAACACAAAAAAAAAATGGTGCTCAAGAGGGAAATGAGGTACTTTTACTTCAGAAAGATCAGAAAAGCAGGATTTGAGAAGTGTCTGCTAACAATAAGACTGATTTTTTTATGTTCCTATTTACATTGGCTAATCAGATGCAAAATACAACCTCAACTTACACTAGCATTCCAAGACTACAATAACTGTCCTGGAATACAAACGCTCTGTTACTAACCTACAATACCGTGTGATCTACACATAACATATGCATTTCCTAGGAACCTGTGCTTGTACTTGAATGTGATGCACAATGAACTTTATATCCACTAAACATTATACACTTGGATACCAAAGTAAACAACAGAAAATTCTAAATTAACAGATTTTAGAGAAGTGTAAGAAAATCCTGGGTGCATCCTTCTCTCTAGCTGCTAAGCAAGACTATTACAAATTTTGAATCAATGCAATTTTGAAGATTCTTTTTACACTTTTCTACATGGTAAACACATTCAGTGGGAGTTTTCTTAGTCTTTTTTTTCTTTTTACAGGCTGTACTTCTAGCCCTAACTAATAAAAGAGAAGGCAAAATTGTCACAGATTTTCTAATACTTACATACACATTCACAACAGCAAAATTAACGATGTCTCATGTCTTTTCCCTACTCATATTGAACAAATTGGTATGGACTGACATAAATTACAAAGTGAACACAAATATTCCCAAACTATATAATACTTTACAATTTGCCATGGCTCCAATCCAGGAAAGCACTTTAACATATTAGCTAAACGCAATAGTAGTCTTCCTAACATCAAAAGGACTATTAACAGGCTCAACACAGCAACACTGATGTCAGTGGGAATTCTGCCACTGAATTTGACAGAAGCAAGACCAGATTCAAAGCACTTTCCTGGATTGGGTCCTGAAAGCCAACAACATTTTCAATCTAGTGAAACAGCCTTTATCTGCCCTGAGCCTATGTATGTCGTATTGTAGGGCTCAGTCACTAAATCTTGCAAATCTGTGAACTAGATGCTACCATGAGGGACGCTCCCCTTCGGGCAAAATGCACACCCATCCAGAGGTGTGGATGGGTGGCAGCTGTAAGGGGCACTAGGCAACATTAAAACGGTCTAAGGATCAAACAGATCTCAGTGCTCCTCATCAGGATGGACCAGGCTTAGTCAGGTTTAGTAATGAGAAGAGAGGAAAAAAAAGTGGCTATAGAAGTTCAGAGTTTAGACATTCTGCTGTAAGAATTTCTGCTGCTCTAATTACCCATCTCACACACACACAGATGAGACTTCTGTAACTTTAATTGATCAGAAAGAGATATCAAAACTGGATTTAAGGTAGTTATTTTGGATACTTGTAGTAATATAATACCTATGATTAATTTTATCAGTCCCAACAAGGGCCAGTGCTGCTTTGTTTCTTGTTACACAACACCCATCACATTTACTATTGAAATAAAAAAAACTCTCTGAATGAGACACGTCTTTATGAATGCTCCAAAACATTTTGGCATCTGTTTTTACAAAGATGTAACAAAATATAAATTTTTAATGTCATTTCATTCACAAGTTTCTTAAAAAAAATATTGTAAGTAGCAGGATAGCTACATGAACTATTCTAACGTTGTACATTACAAAAAAAGTTCTAAGGGATAAGGATGAGCAGTGGCTAAAGAAGACAGCCACTCTGATCCTCGATTTTTTTTGTCAGTAGAATTTGAAAAATTAATCAATGTGGAACCCCAGAAGAAATAATTTTTTCTTAAATAACATCTGACTAATTTTCAGGAAGTTATTGCCAATTAAAAGGCGAAGAAAAATACACGTTAAGTGCTTTTTTCATGCTCTCTTGAAAATCAGCCATTTGATAAAATGAATAAAGAAAGACTCTTCCCCTTAACAAAGCTTGATAAATACTAACATTTGACTACAATGTTTTTTGTTATAATTTGTCACAATGAGATCTCTATTTTCAGTTATAGACCATCAGTCCATGGACGGAGAATGAAATTTACATCCAAGAAATCAAAATATCTACTTGGCACAACCTCCCCCCTCCCTCATTATTTAGTTGCATCACTCTGCATTTTGGTCTGAAACCATGTTTCATTTACAAATAAACAGTGACTATCAAAGAGGAAGAGTTCACTTAAAAGTTGTGGAAAACTGAAACCTTTTAAAAACCAACAATTAGCTCCAGTCCCAAACCTACTACCTCATCTTCCAGAAAGGTACAGCAGGAAGTCTCTTTGAAATGAAATCTTGGCGCAGTACAGAACCACAATAATCAGTCTGTTTTACTCTGCAATAAACATTTATTTGCACAGCACATCCACCTAACAGCCCTCTCATATGCCCTCTGGTGGTTCTACAGTCTGAGTGTGGTCTTCAGAATCAGGAAAAAGAAAGATGTCCCTCCACCTCCTTGCCCTGAACTCCAAACCATTCTGAAACACTTCAAGGTCGTACTGGTGACAGCTATGATCGCTGGTATTTGTGAACATGCCTTTCTACTCCTAGTATGCCAGAAAATAGTGTGAACCTTTCCTGACTAAGATTTGTCATTGTGAAGCATTTGGTGATAAGAGAGTGAGGGTGTCAGACAGTGAAAGAGCCTCAGCCAGCACTGTATTTTACATGAGAAGCAGCTCTCAGTCATACCCATGGTGTAGCCACCAGCCATCAATATTGAACATTTTCTCAAGCCAGTTCTACTCTTCAATCTGCCTCAGCACTATGAAAAACAAACTCTTTTTCATATATTCTATAATTGTGAACTTGTTATTTATTAAAAAGCAGACAGTGCTCTGCCTGAACATATTACAGCTAAAGCAGTGATGATAATACCATTTAAAACTTCCAACAGAAACTTCAGAAAAACTCCTGGGAGCAGGCTAACTATCAGCAGAAATGCTTTTCTTCTCTGCTTCTCCATTCGTATCTACACTCATTACTGGATGATGTGCAATAAATTTCCTTACTTCAGGTTCTAGTTAGAATCAGTTTTCCTCTCATTTTCTTACAGAGAACTTTTAGAAAAGAAATACATGGATTTACTTTTTTTTTTCTGAAAACAGCAAAATAACTGGGGATGGTGGGATGACGTAAGGGTGAAAGAATACAGACACACAAATAGCTACTCATCAACACAGTTAAATAAATTCATACCATTTCATCTTTCTCCCACTTGTCAGTGTTGCTCTTGTCCTGATTTACTATGTAACCAGGAGGAAGCCAATTGACGGGGGGATCAAAAATCGACACCACCATGCGACTTGGCAGTCCTTTCTTTTTTCCAAGGCGATACAAGTTACAGTTGCTGACCTTTAAGAAGAACATTCTGATAAACCTCTGGACATACATTTACATAAATAGGCTAAAATGCAAGAAAAGGAGCAAAAAATGTTATGTGTCAAGCTGGATCTTGCACAATTATGCATTTTCTCCAGTTCTTAAAAGGGAGTTCAGCTTTCATAATATAGTAGAATCAACTCAAAGCAAGATACACATCTTCCCTTTTTTTATTTTGAGGCCAAGCATATTAGGTGTGACTGTTTCAGTTTAAAAATCTAATATATTACATTTTCCTCATAAAACAGATTGCTACTTTTAAAATAATAGTAAATACAACCTGTACAAGTGTCACTTATTACCAGTATAAATAACCATCATTCAGACTACATTTGGAATGAAAGATTCTTATTTACAGGTAGACCGACCTAAACCTTGGCAGTAG
Source organism: Vireo altiloquus (assembly GCA_013396875.1). Classification (NCBI taxonomy): domain Eukaryota; kingdom Metazoa; phylum Chordata; class Aves; order Passeriformes; family Vireonidae; genus Vireo; species Vireo altiloquus. The sequence continues at coordinate 448,675 of VZRF01014334.1, read as the reverse complement.
ATGGTGTTACAACAGTTCCGTATAACGCTTAAGTCATAATCCAGATGTTATTTTGATAGCCTCTAAAATGATTTTAAGTATTTTAAAGGGAAGGGAAAAAAGCATTCTCAGATACAAATGTTTTTTCTTTTCAGCTGTCAACTACTGATCCTTTTTTCTCCTTTTAAATGCACTTTGCATGTTCGAAAGCCTTGAAATTTGAGCTTGAATATTCAATCACTTCTTTTATTTGAACAGTGCAAAGTCATCACATCATGTGGAAGAAAAAACCAAACAAACGAAAGTTTTTACATGATTGATTATTCTAGCAGCGGCAGAACTGAAGACCGTGCTCACTGCTCTTCACATTTACTCTAAAATACTTCCAACAAGCATTGTTGCTACAGTTCAGTAAGATTTTTTTGTTGTTTTGTTTTTAAGTACAATCCTAAAAAATGCAAGGGAAGTATCTTCTTGAAGAAACAAAGGAAAGGTCAATTAAAGATGCATCCTAAGGCTCTGTGCTGCTAACTCAATCCTTCCTTCATTCAAGCATTCATGTTAAAGAGCTTCTACTCAATAGAGCTCTAGAGTTCAGCGCACCAAATGTTCTCATTAATCCAGAACTTTTAGTTCTGTTCGATCCTGTCCTTTCTTAGGTTCATAATCAGCCGGTTTAGATCTCAAATTGAACTTCAGAAAACACTTTTAATCAATCACTGGTATGGCAACATTAAGCCCATAGTCTCATACTTTCATTATTAACATGCATGATACTCAACGAGTAATGAATAAAGCTGTGGAATTAAATCAACCTGTTTCCATTCAAGCTTCCAGCAAAAATTTCATATATATGGCTTGTTACAGCATGCCTTTTACATAGTATGACTAGATTGTTACTACTCACTTTTTTGCTTCTCATGTATGACAGGCGTCCCTCGTGAGCATCAGGGTAAGTGCAAAACAAGTATGTAGTGATGGCATGCTTTAAAAATGAATCACCAAGCATTTCTAGCCGCTCCAGGTTAAATCCATCACTAGCATTTGACAGAGTCAAAGCTTGAAGAATGAGACCAGGATTAGGACCGAGAGTTTTTGAGGAGTACCCGCTGCAAGGGCTCTTTTCAGAATCTGCTCTGTCTTTTGAAAGATAATTAGCTTTTGAAGTACTGGTGGTCACTGCCATTTTGGGGCATCCATCTGAGGTAGATCTGTTAGCATTTCCATCAAGGTATTTATTACTCGGTAGAGTACATTCATTGCTGGGCTTGGGCTGGTTCTCACTGTTGTATAAATTCTGAATGGGATATGAGGTAGTTGGTTGTACAGGTATTTCCTGCCTGCAGTAATTCAGCTGATTTCCTTGGCAAAAGTCTCTGTTAACTAAATCACAATTGCCATTGGCAAGATTTTTATTGTAAGAAACACCATTAATTGCTGCAAGTTCTACCGAGACATCAATTTGGAGTTTACTGGGTGACTCATTGAGCAATGTTCTGTAACTCACAGACATTTGGTCATGGTTTTCTGCAGAAGAGGTTCTATTAGCACCTTGATGTGCAGCATTTTCAGGGACTACAATTGTGCTGTGCTTACAGTAATTTTCATTCTCTACTACAGAGGAGTTAGGAAGAGAGATGAAGGACTTGCTGTCAATAGACTTCTTCCATCCAAAGTCCAAGTTAGGATATCTGTAAAGATACACGTTTTGTTAACAAAAAATATTAGCACAAAACAAGAAGACTCTACACACACATACATGTTTAAAAAGAGCCACAGCCTTCTGAAAAGAACAGTAACTGCAACATGGTAACTTCACCACTCACAATCAAGTAAACCATGTTTCCATGAGAAGTTACATAAGTTAAACAAGAGTTCTTAGTTTTATAATTCATGCAGTAATAGTTAAGTTTCCACCTTCTAAGTCAGATATCATATTGAAAAATACCTATTGAAAGAGTACATGCCTGAAATCTGCAGGAAGTGATTTCACCCCTACACCAGCATCAGTAGCTGTTTGAGCTCTCAGTTCCTCTGCTGTCAAAAGGCAGTGCAGGCGGTAAAGTATGCTGGGGAGGCAAACTGCTTTTCTCCACAATGATGCTGGAATAGGATGTATAGCACAGAGCTCAGGAACCAGTATCTGGGGGAGGAGGGAGGAAGAAAAGAATTTTCATCGTAAAGGTAGCCACCAGATCACTATTAAGAGAAACCACTTGAATTAGATGCTTCTATTTTACCTGTTTATTCTGCAAACTTTCCCACTTTGCTTTCCTCTTCTCAGCACTGCTTAGCGGAAGTGCTTTTCCCTTCTGATTCAAATGGCGAGGAGTCAAAAGATTAAGTCTAAAAACCATGTGAAAATACTGTGATGTAAGTACATAATTAATGAATAGAACTGCTACCCTAAACTTTCTAAAGTTCCTTAGTATTCAACTTCAATGCACTGTGAAGTGACAGCATCATTACCTCTAGGAAAAAATTGACTCAATTTATAGGTTTTATTATACAAGTTAAAGTACCCCTCAAAAAAAAAAAAAAATCAGTAATTATTTTTGGAAGACGCAAGCCCTCAGCTTTATCCCATATTTTAATGAAAAAAAAGGCACTTTACTGTCAAACTACAAACATCAGACACAAATACGACTGTTGTTACCTTGAAGATGTGTGGTCCACATCCAGCAGTGGCTGGTTAAGATTGGTAAGGTCAAGATTATACTTTGTTTTGTAATATTCAGCAAAAGTTTCATATTCAGGGGAAGGGAATTTACTGAGTGGAGTAAGATCAGTGTACACATCAGCTACGTAGAATCGATGAGGCTGATCAAAATTTCGATATCTAAAAAAAAAATATTTTAGCATTACAGTAAAGCCTTTGTTAAATTCTTCAGGTTCTAACATGGTCAGGAGATAAACAGTCAAATAGTGCACTTGAGATTTTTGGTTGATGAGAGGACTTTTTAGAAGAAATCATTTGTCTAGTTAACTCAAATGCTAAATGAGAAATGTGCTTTAAGACAAAGATGAATAAAGTCAATCTATAATCTGTGAAATTCGCTCTACAAGATAAACATTTAAATTAAATGGAGGATTTAGGTCTTCAGTATGCAATACAAAATCAAGCTCTGGACAATAGTAATGCTACAAATGACAATTTCTTAATTCAGAACACCTAACAATTAAGTTTGATAATTTGGCTTTTTAGCATCTCGTCTCCTATGTGGTATTCTACATCTGGAGGAACTGAGTTCCTCTGCATAGGAAGACTGTATTAACTCATGTCTAAACTGGCATTTTAACCAAGTTATCCTCCAGATAAAGTCAAAATACAAAACTTCAAATATATAGCAAGATAAATTCACAAGCTTTTCAAGGACAGTGAAGTTCTTGTATTACAGGCAAAATATTAAAATTAAAACCAGACTGCTACAACATCTTTATTGTGGCTACCAAGGCTCACTGGAAACTATGGTGATAAACATGCCCAGAAAATAATAATAACGATAAAAAATCATGAAATCAATATTCAACAATTAGATTTGCATAGTATTTCATACTTCAACCTGCTGCATCTATCATTTTAAGTTTCTACTGAAATATCTAAATAGAAACTCTAAACAAGTAGTATCTCTAAACAAAATTTACTATTAATGAAACTTTTCATCTTCTTTCAAAAAAAAAAGTCTGAGACAGATGAAGCCAAACACCAAAGTTTAAACTTACATTTATTCTCTCTATATATTCAGCAAGTACATTGTTTACAATATACTAGGTATAACACAAGCCAGTTAGTCCATAGGGAATAATTAAGCCTCCACAAAGCCTACCAGTTCTGGAGAACCTTTTCATAGCCAGTACATTAAATGTGTACCACTCAATATAAAGATTCTATGAAATGGCCTTTAGCACTTGTAATTTTCACATTTACCAACATGATACCCTCCTTTAGCAGGCCTTTGGTGTGCAAAAGCAGTAACCAGAGAACAGGACTCTCATGCAATCTTCCAAACTGAAACTGGTTTTAGTAGACCACTTCTTGATGAAGTTGCAGTGTTTAATCAGAATGCTACATAAGTTTTGTGGTGATCTCTACCACTCCTTATAAAAAGGTAATTAATCTTAGGATACCTAAACACTTAAATCGTACTAATATAAAATTAAGTTTTGATTTAAAAAATCTTTAAACTATTTGAAACACAACCAGATCCCTTCAGACTAAAAGCATACAGTTCTTAAAAAGCAATACTGTTGCAGATAGTAACATGCCCTTATTACAAGTTTGTGTAAGTATAATAGGTACATACCTAAACTATGTAGAGTACTCACCGTGGAATGATAACTGCATCCTGGTAATCTTCTAACTTGAAAATAAAAGGCATTTCTTTTGTATACTGTGTACTGGGAATGCCTGTACGTGCCTCAGATTTCTCAATGTCTTCCATGAACTTAAAGTCAATGTCCAAAGTGCTGGAGTCATCAACTTAAAAAGGAAAATGCGTAACTGAGTTTTCTAGGCTGAACTTTTCTAAGAAATTGCAAATTACAAAATTTTTGTTCTTACCAACATTAAGAGGTAGAACACAATAGGCTGAATCAGCTTCTGTAGGTTTGAACTCTAGTGCAGGTTTCTCAAGACGAAGAATATGTGAAAAAATGTACTGGTGGAGTCGCGTTATCAGCTCGAGCATTTGCAGAGACAGAGTAAAACCAGATTTCTTAAGCTCAATGGATATTGTCACCTCTCCAGAGCGAGTATACACAGGAAAGTGAGGAATCTAAACAAGAACAAAACCCAATGAAATCACAAAAGAAAATCCAAAGTGGGATTCCTCTACAGAGTACTGGCTGTTTAGTTCGGATACCAAGGTAATGGTTGCCTGACTCTACAGCAAATCGGATCAAATAGGATCAGAATTCTGAACAGTGATGATGTTTAATTACAGATGAGAAAATGGAAGTTAAAGAATGACTGATCTGGCTTAATTAATAGTTTTCCTTGTGTTTTACAGCTCTTGTCTTTATAAAGGTTGAGTAGAAAAGGAGGTATTTTCTCTTATGAAGGAAGAAATGTGAAAACCAGAAATATTCCTGAAACGTTTTCTTACATGAACAACAGAAAATACAATTTGAAAAAATCCTCAGCTGAGTATCACCAACAGAAGATGTCTATTAAAAATTTTCTGAGGCAAGAGGTGCCCATTTCAATTAACATGGCCTACTTTTCCTGCTGCTTCTACAGACTAGGAATGCGGAGAGGACTTATTACCAGAGCTTTTGTATAGATAAGGTAGTGCAGTGCAGGGCACCTCTGTAGCTGGTATGTCTACTCCTATCATACCTCATACAAAGAGGAGGAACACCTTGAATTTGCCAGTGCAAAATACTAAATAATAAAAATTTCTAAACCAAAACTTCAGCAAAAATAGAACAGATTTTTCCATCCCTGAGGACAGAAAATGAAGTGGTGACTTGACTGGATGGACAGTGCTGCTTATTTTCTGGAGGTTACTTGATATAAGGATCATTTATGGTCATTTCTAATGTGGAAAAGAACAGGTTGTATGGCATGCGGAATAAGGAAAGAAAATAGATTCCTTACTTGAGGTATAGGTTTGGCTGTCAATATGCCAAAACATCTTGTTGTATCCTCAGGAGGATACAGCTTTCGTCTCCTGAAGTTGAGCTCATCAGGTAGAGGAGTCGTTAATACCATTCCTATTACATACAAGTAACAGGGCTGATCAGGTTTGGGATAACTATCCCTCAAACACTCTGGAATCTGAAAAAAATCAAAAAAAGAAAAAAACATTAATGTGACAAACATTAGCAAGGTTCACCTAATTACTATTCTTTGAACAAGTCCTCTTATGTTTATTTGGAAACATATTGCAAAAAATAAGGAACAAAAAAATTAATTCGGGCTCAAGTAGTGTTTCCTTTCTCAAGCAAAAATATTTGGCCAGTAGCCTAGCATGAGATTTTCTTAGTCCTCAGTAGGTGAGCTGGGGGATGGAGGGTGGCTTTTCATAAGAAGACTTACCAAAAACTCTAAAGCAGACTTACTAATAACCTGCCCTATTGGTCCACATAAAGTTCCTGTAACTTTTCTAGTAGATTCCGGAGCTCAAATGTCTGCCCTCAGAGTTGAAGATGCCTCTTCACATGGAATCATTCCTCCAAATAAAGGTATATTTGTGGTGGATGCTTTCGGATATGCTCAGCCTCGAAAGATTGCTAAGGTAAGGTGCTGGTTGCTGGGGAAGGAGAAAATGATTGAAAATCTAGTACTTTTGGGACACTTCCCTGCAAATTTATTAGGACTGGACCTCCTAAAGGGAAAGTTGTGGACTAATGGAGAAGGTAAAATATGGACTTTCCTTGGGAAAGAAACTCACCATCTACACCTACTAGGGGTTGCCCCAACTCTTCCTCTCACCCTCTCTCCCTTCTAACTAATGTCAAGCCTTACCCCTTACCCTTGGGATCAAGTACAGATTGCCTCAGTTAATGACTACTTGAAAAACAAAGGGATAGTGATTTCAGCACGTTCTCCCTGTAACACTCCAGTGTGGCCAGTTTGCCAGCCAAATGGCAATTGGAGACTGACTGTGGACTACCAAGACCTTAATGCAAATACAGGAGCCCCGAGTGCAGCAGTCCCAAACACAGCTGAACTGACAGCCACCATAAAAAACACGCACACAAAATTATGGTCACCACTGGTATCAAAGATATGTTTTTCATGGTTCCCCTGCAGGAATCAGACTAGGAACATTTTGTATTTACATGGGAAGGCCAGCAGTATACCTGTACCTGCCTCCCACAAGGATTCAAATACCCACTCACAATAGCACACCCTGCTTTGGCACAAGAACCATCACTTATTCCTCCCACACCAGGGGTATATAAATAGCATATATAGCATATAGAAGTATATAAATACATTGACAATATGCTAGTGGCAAGAGATGAAATTGAACCAGTTCAAATGACACCAAAGGGCATTACTGAACACCCAGAAACCCATGCTCAACAATTCCAAGATCTCAGTACGCTTTTCTATGGAAAAGAGTGAAATGGAATTTGACTCCCTTCACAATGAGGTCTTACAACTTTTAATTTGTGAAGCCAACACCTATCAGTCACTAGGCCCTATAAATCCTACTGATCCCCTACAAACTGGGGATTTGCCACTCCAGGACTGTCCATACATTAATGGCAGCAAGGGCCAGATGATCTTCCCTGGCCCACTGGATTTTACACCTGAAGCTTTGAGGGACTTTTGTATTTGCTGGGGACATCCCTCAAAAGGCTGGAAAAATCAAGATGAGCACTGTAATACTACCAGCTCATGCCTTGCTAGATGATGTGGGATCCTCATTACCATTTCCAAGTTCAAGGTAACCCATTAGATACTAAGCCAAAAATCACTGCTCTGATTTTAGAGAGAAAACCAATTGTAAAAACACAAAGTATTTAGCTCCCTGAGGAATGGCCTGGGGCTGATCCACTGGGAAATTTAATTCACACCTGTCACTGCAACAGCATGCTGGACTAAGGTGTGGAATCAGAATCCCTTATCTTTGCCCCAAGTGCATCTTCAGTTGTACTAAAATGTCCAAAACACACCAATACTGTACCATCCCCATCTCCGAAGCAACACAAAGACCAGAATGGTAAATTAGTGGGATTAAAGTTCCAAATTATTATACCACCAGACACAATATCACTGACACTCAAAAACATCTTCAACCTTTATGTTACTTTAAAAAGGCATCAGTTTGCATTTGAAAATACCACTTGGTGATTGAATTTATTGAGTAACTGGACACAACATGCATTTGGGGAACTTAACACACAAGTCCAGCAGGCTTCCAAAATAACATTACAAAACAAGTCAGCCCTAGACATGTTATCGTTGAAGGAAAAAGGAGCATGCAGAATGTTGAATTTATCTGAAACTGAGTGTTGCATTACCATCCATAATGCTGCATCCTCCATTGAGGAGGTATGAGTCAAGATGAAAGAAATAAGTGATCAAGCTGGAGAACTACTTCAATCTATGCAAACACGAGACTGATTTGATGGATTAGAATCTAGATCATGGGCTACTACCCTCCTAAAGTTTTTAGAGCTTACAGGATGGAGAAAATGGTTAGCACAAAAGGAGTTGCAATTGTCACTGGATTTGTATTTTTAATTGTTGGCAGTAGCCTGGTTAAGTGCACGATAAAATGCTTATTCATCTCGCTTTCCCCTTTTGGTCACTATACTTGTATCACCACCACAGGAGAAGAACACTAGATCCACGTTCCTCAAGGCAATGTAGAACCACAGGGTGGAATGTTGTGGATGAGTAAAGAGTAAGGAATGTTTCTTCACTGCCTCTTCGAAGATTAAGGTGTGAAAATTCAAGTTTTAAATTGCCTCTAAAAAAAGCTTTAGAAACTGGGTTTTTTTAGAAAACGAGGCACACTGTTCGAAAATTATTAAAATAGCTTGCAGTTGATACATCTAGCAACCAAGCAGCAGACATTTGATGAAAGCCAGCCAATGACCTTTATGAGGTGTTTGTGTTGTTGTCACTCAAAACCCTCTATAAGCAAGTGCCCAACCTGCCACAGGTGCTGCCCAATCTACACAGTGCTGGAATCTTTGCTGTCTGTGCTGTCCTATGCTGTCCTGTGAGGCTGCTTGTGCTCCCCATTGGTACCCCCTACTGGTCCGGCTATGGTGGCTCTGCTCCCTCACTGGCAAGCTTGACTGTTCTGGGAGGGACTTCACTGGAGAAAGACATTGCACCTGATGCAGATCTCCCCTATTGCACTTTATAAGCCAGCACTGGACCCATGGTCGCAGTAGCCTCCTTTCTGAGCTTCTCGTAATTATTCTGGGCAGCTTCTTACTTTCCTATTTTCTCTCTTTCCTTCCTCTTTTATCAAATATAAAGTTGTATTATTGCTTTGGATCACACCATTTAACCTTGTTTGTGTTTCAATCTTGCTTTTGGGTATGCTTAGAAACTGCCTTTTCACAGTAGCGGATGGAGGCAAAACATGCCTTACCTCACTTTAAGCAGATCAAAACTAGGTTTGATGTAAATTTCTGCATTTATCCAGTAAGTCTGGAGCACATGTTATGTTCAAGCTCTTTGGAACTTAACAGCAGAACAGGAAAAAAAAAAGGTAAAAAGAAAAATGTGTGTACTCAGGAAAAAAAAAAAAGCTTGACTGAACTTATAGCTTCATTAACACAGATTTTTTTTTACAGCAGAACTGTTTAAAAGTATCAAAAATGTTTTTATACACTAGGGGCAAACACATAAACAAAATTTAATACACTGCCTCTTTGCCCAGGCACTACACTGTATGAGTTTTCTCATTACAATTCTAGCTTGCAGATGTGAATACTCACAACAGCCACAAGCACTTTTAATTCTGCTGCTTGTATTTGTCATAGACATTAAGAAACCATGCTTTATGTTTGGTAGAAGTTCATTACTTAGCAAAAATGATCCTCCTGTTTATCTAAAACTAAACTGCAATATATGTAGTCCTGGATTTTAAAGTTACATTGTAGTAAAACTATGGCCTTGGCTTAACAGAAAATTACTCATAAATTTAATAACTACATTAAAACCAAGAGGATCTTGCAGACCTTAACCATTTTCCAAAACTTCTTTCCAGATGTGAAAAGTTGGGACAAAGGCAAGGAAAAGTATTCTTAGATTCCCTACTAAAAAAAAAAAGAAAACAACTGAGGAAGAACGATGCATCACTTAACAAATCAACTCCTGTTAATGAGAGCTATCATAATCTTTCATTTTATAAATCACCCCTTTCCAACAATCATTAGTGAGGTAGGAGGACAGAGAAAAGCACTTCTAACAAGAAACTCTGTGCAAAGATGCAAACTGTGCATCTTCGTGAAATGCAAAGATTATCAGATTCTGAATGAGTTACCTGTCCTATTCAAAGACCCTTAGACAGAACTCAAGCAGTAACAACTGCAGAGGAAAAAGGAAGTTTCCAGACTAGTTGCAAAATACTCTGACAAAGCTTCTTTGCTCCATTTACTCCTAAAGTATTTGCATTTCCCCCATAAATACCATTTAAGAAGTCCAATTTTACAAGCGAGGTGTGATTGAAACCTGTTGTAACAGACTGTGAATTCTTTACTTAATACAGAGCTATAGTTTCTTGTGTGACCCTTTTAACAGATCAAGTATTATATTAAGTATAATATTTAAAGCTACTTTAAAAGTAAAAAAAGAAATTATAACTACACTTATTTGGTATTCTAAGATTTAAACCAGGAATTATCAAAGTCTGTGTTCAACCAGTAAACTTGCCAAACTAAACCAAGCATCCAAAAAAACCCCCAAACATATTTCTGTGTTTCGCCTGGGGCACATCCTTCAGTGTTCAATTATTTGTTAAGGAAGTCAATAAGGTAAATATTTTACAGATTATTAATGCAGGACCATTTTCCTCAGTTATTTTCATGCTAGGTAAATACAGCCAGCAAGTCCTACAGAAAGTGCATGTTCTGTGAGCTTACAGGTATGCTTCTCAAGTATGTGGTAACCATAAACTCAGGTAGCACTGTAGGCTTCCAAAGAATTAGAACAGCAAAGTATTTCCACTGTAAATACAAGACTTCTAAAAAATTCTTATCAGGTACGATTAAGAGTTGACAATTCTGTCTAATCAGTACATAAAGCATTGGATGAGAGATCTGGACAGCACCAAGTGATACTAACAGCTTTAGGATAGCACTGTCTTCGTTTTGTAGAGCCTGGCCTTCCTGGAACACTGGTTTCTTCTTCATCATGTAAATCAAGTTCCTCCTCATATTTAACCGTTTCTTTACCAACTGGCATCAAATGATCATCCAGTTCACCTGAATATTACGAAAAAGTACAAAGAAATAGCATTATGAACAATCAAATCTCAGTTCCTTCATATCCTACAGAGTAGATGAGATTCCTCATGAAAACACCTCACATGAAAGGTTTTAAAACAGATGGACTACTGCAAGGCTCCAGAAGTGCAACTTTGGGGAATGAGTGATAAAGACTGAATTTTGGGTAAAAATGCTGACTTGTATTAAAAAATCTCTTAAATTTAACTGAAAAATTGAATTCTATAATGAAAATATTCAAGAATTCTTTTTGCCCATAAAAAGCAATCTTTGACTGAAACACTTACTTTAAAATCACTCACCTGGAGTAATACCAAAGAAGAAGGAACATTTATATTTCTCTATCATTCTAAAAAAGCAAATTACTGCTGTTGAATGTGCACTTTCAACATTGAGTTGAGCCACCATCAGGGTGTTGTTCTTGTATACATTTATTAGTATGAATTCAGTGTTCAAAAGGTTTAACTCAGAAAAAAAAATACAAACCCCAGACATACATACATAAATAATTCTGTACTTCATCAAAAAACCCGTAACACGGAATTATCTTTAAAATGTTCCTCAATGAAGAACATGCTCCATTATACTCACTAGAAACAAGAGCTGAAGTAGTCCTGCAATGGCCTATTTTTGGAACATGACTTATGATACAGTGGAGAAAGAAATAAATTTAAGGTTGTGTACTTCATATTTTGTCACAATTCACTTTAAAAACCATGTTCTTTTGGCTGCAGGATGTAGTCCCTGACCTATAATCAGTATCTTCTAGAGAGTAAGACTCTTTTCTCTTATTAAGAATATTCAATGCCAAAATCTTTGTCTCTTGTACTAATGTTGCTTTCGCTTTTTAATATAAAATATGTTAAACAACAAGATTTCCCTGGAAAATTAACTTCTGCTTACAAGGTGTAAACTAAATTACTAAGTATATGACCGCATCACAAAACAAGGCAAGTGAAAGGAAGTGGCAATAGATGGCTACACCAGAAGGGCATGTGTATTCATACCATATGCAATTTCTCCACTATAAAATATACTTCAACAAACAGGTTGTTTCTCCAGTTCTTACCAATTTTGTGCAGTTTTTCACAGCAAATAAGAGCTACGACTCTCTCAGCCAGTCTTGCACAACTCATTGGAGGGCCCTATAAACATTTAAATACTTCATAAAAACTTTGTTTAATTAGCAAGTTACTTACTATATACGTTTAATTTAACACAAGCATTTGAGGCAAGGAAAATTTTTGTAAAAAACACACTGATCACGGTTTTGTGAAGATATTTAGGCTTGTTTTTCCATGGAAACCAAAATTACAAGAACTCAACTATACTATTGATCAAAACCAATAAAGGACAAGAGCAGAAAACAACAACAAACAGGGAAGAATACCTAAATATTTTTGCCTTTCGCATAAACAGTAACTGATGGAAAATGGATTATAATAAAACCAGACAGTAATCTAAAAACAGACAGTACAATAAAGAAAAAACTAATTTTCATTAACAACAACGAAACTGGCACAGACCAATTCTTAGCCCAACATGTTCATGTATTTCCATGCTTTTCCTTTCCCAAATACCTACCACAATTGAAGCTCGAAGAGGTGAGTTGATTGGCAAGTAGAGAGTAGAGTAGAATGTATGGTCAGGTAGTTCTCGGGTTTTACACTTGGGAGCCAGGTGTGTAAATGGATCACTTGGTAATCTAGCACAGTACCTAAATCAACAAAACATTTTATATATCATCAAAATATGCAAATTGAAACCTAAACACATTTCAGTGCAATCTTGCCTTACTGGTATGAATGCTAGAGAAGATGATTTCAGGCATACTGAGCACTGTAAAGGTACAATGCTGACTCATATTCAACTAACTTCTGAGCAGAAGACCTCCAAGTCCTTTATAATAAACCTGGTCTCCAGCAAGGTCACTCCAGCTTGTAATGATGCACAAGACTATTTCCTGCTAAGTCACAGGGCTCACATTACATCTCCTGAGTTCACTGTTCTCTTATTCCTCCTGTTTATCATGGTTCCCCCTCCTGCCTTTCCTCCCTGGTACTGACCTTCCTCTCTCCCAACTTGGTATTAAAGGCAAACAATGCTGATGTTAAACTGTGCTGGACCTCCTAACAGTCCAAAAGTAATGCCACATGTAACCAGCTGCCAGATTGCCTTTGAACCATTTATCATCTGTCATTCATCCTTCAGATCTGATTGTGTTGAGAGGCTTTATTTACTAGTCCATCAAAATGGTCTGCATCTCTAGAATTTAGCTATTAAGGTAGTATTTTGGCAATTGCCTCAAAAGCTTTACTCAAGTAAATGACATTCACTGCTTTTCACAGAGTCAACCACTTTGTGACACTGGAGATAAAGAGCCCTCAGTAAAACCTGGTTGGTTTCTGCCAACCCCCTTTCCTTATGGGCCTAAAAACTGTTGCCATGAGGACTTGGTCCATAGAATTCCACCTGACTATAGTTAAATTGACTGGTCCACAGCACCCTGGATCTTCTTCTCGTCTTTTTTGTCTTCCTATCACTGAGAACCTCCTCTAATTGCCATTGCCTTACAGAGTAGGTATTTGACTAGCTCCCTTGGAAGCGTACCATCCTGTCTTGTGGACTTCAATTACTGTGGTTTTGTTTTTAAAGATGACAGCAGATCGCTATTCAAATGTGAATACTAGAACTAGAAGATTCAACTACAGTTTTAACAGTTCTTTTATTTATATTTAAAACTAGCTTGACAAGAGCAAAAACGCAAACTTACTATGTATTTTGAAGCTGAATGTTTTCAGGGAAGCTTTTAATTAGACAGGAATCAACATCACTACAGTTATTATCAGAGCAAGAACCTCTGGTAGGATAAAGAAAGCAAATAATCCCTTCAAACTTTTGTGACCACTTCCTTTGGGAGAGAAGATTCTGTCACAATGCCTAAGAGGAAAGGTGTAAAATGCCCCAGCCCATGCTTCCATGTTGTGAGACCAACTAAGAAACTTTTTATTCAATTACATGAAATAAGAAGTGAATATGGCCCTTACCTATTTATGTGTCCAATAGCAGTGTTAATAGTAACCCTTGGACTGTTCTCATCCGGCCTCAATACATAGGGTGGAAAGACATCATCATCATCAACAATGGGTTCAGTTTCAGTTTCACTGGCATCAACAGATTTTGAGCATTTGTTTCGGAGGATCTTAACATTTCAAGAACAGAACATGATGAGACTTTTCCCTTAAAAAATACTACTATACACTTCAAAAAACCAGGCCCATTCCTCTGACCTCATACCTTCTCAATTGCTTTGTATGTCTTAAGATCTTCTTCAAAACTTTTGATTTTGTCTGTATCTGCTAACATAATGTAGTTAGAAATGGGTGCTCTAGCTCTTCCTTTTGACTGCACATAGGAACGGTACTCCGTGGGCAAATCAAAACGCACCACCAAATTGCATTTTGGTATGTCAACACCCTCTTCCACAATACTAGTAGCAATAAGTAGGTTGGTCTCGTGTGCTCTAAATTTTCTAAGAACCTGCAAAAATAATGAAGACAAATTTCACATATCAGTCCAAGATCTGTTTCCATCATGGGATTCAACAAAAGGCAGTAAAACCAAGATGAGTAGCTCAGACACCCCCAAAACATGTCCAGACATGAAAATACAAAACTATTACAAACCAATCTTTTCAGAAACATAACAAGACAATTTATCAGAACCAGCAGATTTCTAGGAATAAAATCTGATACATGGAATCACATGTGTCTAAGAAGCTACTATAACCTCTAAAAATGGAGAGGATACCCCCTATTTACTTAAAAGTTTTCAGCTGTGGTATTAAAAAAAAAAGCTGCTTTCAGGACACCATCTTTTCCCAAACATTTCTGAGGCTGAAGCATCCTCAGAGGGTAGGGGACATTCTAGAGCTGGCTCTTCTAATATTTATACTATATATGAAACAATACTAAGGAAAGGTGTTGTGTCAGGAGCACAACTCAGCCAGGATGAGCTTTACATGATGTAAAATCAGGGCTTTTTTTTAATATTTATAACATTTAATGATTAATCAAATTCACATTTAGAAACTGAAAATGTCATTAAGCCTGACATTCTTTACAGTATTATGATATTACCACTAACACAATGCAGAAAAATTAGATAATGATCTGACTAGATATAAACATGATTTTACATGAAGTTTTAATTTCTATTTGTGTAATGTGACACAGCAATGTCTTCAAACATGCTTTTATTGTTTTACAAACAACATCTGTATCTCCAATAAATATGCATAATTGTCAAAACAAAGCTATTCCCTGAACTTCCAATGACTGTGCCCCAGACTCTGTATGCTGGTTTGTTTTGTTTTTAAAGACACACACACACAAAAAGGGTTCTGAAGGTACTGCCAGTTTAATTTTTTTCTTCTCGAAGTTACCTCTTCCTGTTTTCTAAATTCTACTTCCATCTGCTTGTTACGAGGCTGGTTCTTGCCAATGCCATGTCCAGTTATAAAATTGCTACTGATGTAAGCCAGTTCTGGATCTTGCTTGCCAGCTTCTTTTATCAACCTAAAAATATTACATGTTTTTAGAAGTTACACAACGCACAAAATGGAAGAAAATCTTTTGTTTGTAAGACCTATATTAAAAGGAAAAGTGGAAGCATGACAATGAAGTCATGCTAACACACAAATTGACTGCAGTCTTTTTGAAAACCTCTGGAAGGTTACAAGACAGACTGCATAAAGAAACACAAGGAGGGCTCATGCATCACACATAATTCAGATCTATCATGGTAAAAACAAGTATTTTTAACCAATCTATTACTCTAAGGCTCTCTGTTGTTAAAGCACCCTACTCAAAAATACTTTCTTAATCTTTTTTACTGTAAGCTATAGCTGATTTTATAAGAAAGACCTGCAACTGCTTCCTCAACAGAAGTATAATTTCTTCAGTATAAAATGTTAACTTTTAGGTTAAAGTGTAGGATTGTAATTCTACTTAATATTAGAATATACATTCTGTTCAAGTATACTGGTGACAAAATGTTGACCTGTTTTTCTCAAGAGTGATGCTCAGGCAATCCAGTGACATGTTCACTACTTGTGAAATTAACTCAAACAGAGGACAAAATAAAATTCTTTAAAAGGAATACTCAACAGGGATGTGAGGAGCATTCATGTCCTCACTTTATGTCCACTCAGTTTATTCTTTATGTTACAGAAGCAGAAAAGGCTGGCTTCTGCAGTGTTCTAATTTCACAGATAAGGTAGAAGATTGCTCCTATATAATGCACTAGATCTAAGAATGAGGCATGTATGGATTTAAAGCCACAATTAGAGTGTGCAATCAAAGCAAGTATGTTGGAGCATCATTAGTTGATCAGTTTTCAGGATGAACGGAATTGGAATTTCTCAACTGTAACAGGCTTTTGAGCAGCAGAGCCAATAAAAACCAAGGTGTTTTACAGAACAAATAATCCCTTGCATGTGTCACTACATGCCACCCCAGCACTACTCTGCTTGAAGCATATCTGTCATGTCCATTACCAGGTGCTCCTCACAGCCAAAGAACAGCCTGCCTCTCTACACTTCAGCAGTAACTCCAACCTTGCCCAAAAAAATCTCTAGCACTTCTGCCTCACATATAACTAGATGGGCACTGTGCCAGTCCACAGCTACAAGCCTCCCATCTACCCAGCAAGCTGCTGCCAAATCAGATGGAAAATGGCAAAGTTCTCCCTGCTCCTTCTATCCTTGGAAAACTACTGAAGCCTTGCCCCCTTTCCTAGTCCCCATTTTAAACAAAAGTTATGGGAACATAAAACACCTTGAAGTCTTTCCTCCTCTGCAATCTGTTAAAACTGGAATGAACAGGGAGATAGGCAAGAGGACAGAAAAGAGGCATACAGCTTTCCATCCTTAGGGAAATAGACTAGAAGGATCCTCCTATGCCAAAATGCAAACGTGGTTTTTAATTCAAGGCCAAATGGAGTTACATTTCTGTATGCAGTCTAGGTTCTCAAGACAGACACTCTTAAGAAAAAGCATGGGTTAATAACTGGACAGAAATGCATTTTTCTTATATTTCTTTTTCAACATGGCATTTCTGTGAGGTCATTGAGTACCTACTAAACATCTCAAACATTCTTACTTTAGTTCACTTGTATAGAAATGGACAATTAAAAGCATCTAAACACTTCATTGCAAATCTTCAGCAAGTTCCTGAGAAATATTCATGACTTCAACTTGTGACTTAAAGTATTTGTGGTAGGTAACAGGTGGTGTTTTTCAAAGATATAGGAACTTCTGCTTTCAAACCCTTCTCTTAAGGGAAATGAGAGGCACTGCAATGTAAATGAAAGGAAACTGGTCTTTTGAAAAATCTCTTCTATTCTGAAAAGGAGCTTATAGGCACCAGGACTCAACTGTATACACCAAATTAAACAGTGAGCGAGCCACAACATCAACAGAATGTAATAATAAAGACCCAGAAAGTACAACTCACCATGAATTTTGCCCTTCTTCAGTCATCCCGGATTTCATAAAATGGTATTCCAAATACTACCATAATAAATATATTTTAAGAAAAATTATACTTCTGTTTTAACTCAGTTCCATTTAATATTCCATACTGGATTACTGGAAGCTCAAGTAGCTGTGATATACTAATTTAATCACTCATGACTCCCCCATTCAGGAGAGCATCTTCTCCCATATATATAGCCTAAGTATAGCTATGATCAGCAGAGGCCCTTGAACTGAAACCACTCTGCTGAAGATGGCCTACAGTGAGCTTCTCCACTAAAGGCTTACAGTCTTAATTCCAACAGCTCAAGTCTGATGGTCAATACAATATCAGGTATTCTGAAACCAGGTGCTACATGAGGTACAGGAGCATTTTGAGAGTCTGGCAGCTAGCTTTCAGAAGGGGATAAAAAGTTACATATAGTTTCATATTTTGCCACAAATAACCTCTGCTCAAGGTTCTTAAAGCTCAAAGATGGCAGAATTTGATCACTTTTTTCACCTAGAGACCATATTCTGTCAGGTTCAACAGCAGTTAGGACACTGTATAGTGCATAAATCACAGAATACAAGAATGCACAGTGGAAAACCAGTATGATTCAAATCACATTCGTAATGGAACAGAGAACAAAAAAGTTTTTAGAATTCTGCTCATTCCCTGTAGCAAAATGAAATACTCATTTCAGCTCAGCAAAAGACTGTTAATGTTATTTCTTCAGGACTTATTAGTAGAATATGCTCATTTTGCTGAACAGCTTGGTTTGCCTCATACCACTGATTTATGTGAGCATATTTAAAATGCAAAAAAAGAAAAGAGAAAAGACAAAAGTTGACAAAAAACACATAGGCAAGTCTGTGGGTCAAAGGATATGTTATGCACTTATTGACTCAAGCAAAAATGTACCAACAGAGGGGTCAGATTTAGAACGCAATGAACATCTTGCACAGGACACTTACTACGCTATCAGAGAAACCTATCAAAAAACCAAAACCAGGATAGGTGAATCAATCATGTCATTCACAGGTTGTAGCAAATAGCTTTTAACACTAAGTGTTAAACGCTAACTAACTAACATGTAGCACATTCAAGAATATGAAGTGATAAGGAACTATAATATTGCCAGTTGGCAAATACTCCCAAGTTCATATTTTTCTTGGTGGAGACTTTAAGAAAGCACTTAAGTGTTTGACTAAACAGGTGCTTTATAAACATCAACTGTGAAAGCAGTACTGGTAAATTTTGAGAGATCATTTGTGCAAGGGTAAATTTGATTTTCTTTAGACTTGGATCAATATTGTGATTTAGGACGGTAATGGTGAGATTTCCAGAAGTATTGCACTCAGTAGGCTAGAGAAGTTTCCAACATCCACTGCAAACATAAATCTAAAGACTGATTACAATGAATCAGTACATGCTTATTTTACAGGTTTAGTACAGTATTTCACATTTTGCCTTCTAAAGGAATCAAATAAAAAACTTAGGTCTGAAACAAGTCCTCAAGTACAACTTTCAAAGACACATGCTCTTCCCATATGCTTTAGAAATATTCCGAATCATCTCCTAAACCAACTATTTATAAATAGAGTTCTGAAAATACAAGGCAATCTCCTACACATTCATGATATTAACATCCTGGCAGCTGAGTCTGCCTTCTTTCTTCAGAATATATTTTTTTTAAAATAAAAAGCTTTACCTATTTAGAACAACTGCTGTGTATCTTCTTTCCACAAAAATAATTCCACATAAAATATTAGTAAAGGGAGATGGGAAATTAGTCTCTGGCTTCTCTTTCTCCTCAATTTCTTCATCCTCATCATCATCTTCAGAATCACTCCAAGATACGTAATTATCCTGATTCCTATTGTTATACCATTCAACACTTTCAAACTGCTGCCGTTCATATGGTTTGTATTTGCGCAAGATTTCAAGCAGCTTTATTACTTTTGGGGTCACAAATTTCAGGTCAAGTGAGGCAGGCGAGAAGTGCTCTTCACAGAGTGCATGTATTTTCCTTAGGAAAGTGTCTGTAAACAATAAAAATTTCCTGTGCAGCTCCTCTTGTTCATGTTTGATATACTTCTGCAGCTCTCTCACCATCATCCCAGCTACCTTATCTGCACACCACGGTCCCAGAACAACCAACACAGCTCGACAGTCTGACAATATCTACAACAAATGAATTCAAGTATCAGTTCAAAGAGTACATTCATGAACTATTCATTTAAGACTAGGGGCTTTTTTCTCTTAAAGCACAATATTTGTAAGGATTATGACAATTTTCCTATTTAAAAAAATGCAGAAGTCTGCTTTTCTTATTTAGATGACCATGGGAAATTTGGTGTTTCTAATGGATCAAGTTCCCCCCTCCCCCTTAAATTACTACCAATCAACTTCAAACTGTACATTTCTGAATCTTCAAAATAGCCCAAGCCTAATCAAAATTTTGCCATTTTGTAGAACTGTAATTGAAATTCATACTAAAAAGGAGAATACTTTTTGAAGCAGCTAGATAAACAAAGCAAAAATTCTCATTTTATTATATGACACAAAACTAATAGAATAAACACTTTACTGGGCATTTTTACTTTATTTACTACTGAGAGTTGGCAGGGTTTCAAAAGTATATAACCAGAAATTTGCATGGTGGCCTTAAGGTAGCCTTAGGAAGCCTATCCTTTCAAAGGAAAAACAGCACAGTGGTTTATATGTGTGGGTGGAATAGTAAAAAGAGAGAAAACTATATCCTATTCAGAGAAAACAGAACAGACATTAGAGTACCATAACAATATTATCTGATGAGAAATTGTTTCCTCCTGAAGAGTGAAGTTGTCAGACAAGAAACTAAGAATTCAGAAATGGGGTACATTGGTAACGCTATTAAAAGGACTTATCATTTGGATGCCCTATAATGAACCAGAAGAATTACAACTGAACTGTAACAGACAGGATGCTGGTTTTCAGCTCCTGCTTTAGTTTCTCTTCCTTCTTCCCTTCTGTGGGAACAGAAGGGAAGAAGGAAGAACAGGCTATCATTCTCTTGATGCTATCATCTGTGAAGTTTATTAGCTCTAAGACTTGTGGGCAAAATTATCTAGACACAATTGTAACTGCATACAGAGGCTTGATACTCTACACTGCCAAGACATAAAGCACCTCAGTCTGAAACTCATTTATTTTCTTAATACAGGTGCCTCCATCTTTGCAGAGATGCTTTCGATGTATAGAAGTTAATCCACTCTTCTGGACTCTGTAAGTCATGAAGACTGCCTCCAGCTGGAATTCCTTATGTATTTTAGCCTATCATGGTTTAAGTTTAGCACAAAAGTAACCAGGGCTTCCAATTCCCATGCACTGTGATAGGCTGCCTTATGAACCTCTGGCATAAAAAGTATTTTAGGGACAGTGTCAGAGTCCTCAGTTTCTAAGAATGCTAAGGAAACCAAATTATTTTGGGCTGAAGGAAGAAATACATTCTCCAAATTTCTCATGGACTATTACAGGAATAGTCACAGTAGTGACTCACTACTGACTTCCTGTTCAAAGACTTACATCTACATAGTTCAAAGACTTACAACTACATAGTTGTAACTTAGGAGGCAATTCTAAACCAGGAAGCCCAAGCAGGGTGAAAAAAGGTGCCTGGACCCCCCTGTGTGAGAGGTCTCTGATAAACACTCAACACCTTCTGTACCATCCTCTACCAAAGGTCAGGACAATGCAGGGGCAAACACAGAGAAAGTTAGGGGCAAGCTTGAGATTTAAATTCCATTCCGGCAAGATGTGGCACTAGTCCAATATTGTTCTAAGATAAACTACAGACACTGTACATCTCTGGTTGGAATTTTTGCCTGAATTCTTCCTTTATCAACTTTTAATACAACTGGGTACAGCCCAAATTCTTCCTGAAGCATTATTTCCTCTTCTGTACTAAATTATTCAAAGGTCATAGGAGATTGTGGAAATGTTAAATTCTTGACTTCAGAGATAAGGACTCACAACATCAGGGTGCAGAATTGTTTTAGTGCTTTAAGCAAATCTGAATCTCAAACTAAATGAAATTCTAATCAATGCCTGACACTGAAGCCCCACTTGCAGAAAACAACTGCATGTAAATCAACACAAAAACCAGAAGTCTTTTTGCTTCAGATACTCAAGGATGGCTAGTTTAGGAGTTTTCAATTATGTAATGTACATGGCAAAGAAAAACAGTAGCAAGATTTCTGTTCCCCAGGTTTCTCACATTTCTTGATATTCTTACCTGCTTAGAAATTAAGGTAGAATCTCTTTCTTTTGAATGTACAGATATGTTGCAGTCATTTAGAAAAGCAAGTGCTTCATCCAATTCTTTTAATAATCTTCCATACAACCCACTTTTGTCAGTATATGGTCCACAGTCTACAACAATCTCACATGGCTGAGAAGTATATCTTAATGAGGGCAAAGATCAAGTTAAACACAGTTTCTGAAAGCCAGGGCTATTTCAGCTCATAAGGTTATACAGTAAACACAACAGCAACATGATGTGTATTCAAGAACATTTCTTTCCCCACCATGAATTAACAATTATTAAAAGTTACACAGTTAAACACTTTAGGAAAACCTTCACCACCCCAAATATTGAACTACTTCATTCTAGATACTGTTCTAATACACTCCTAAAAAGGAGGTTAATGTTGCTATCTTCATTTAAAATATTGTAAAATTTAAGTAAATTGAATTTACTTCACCAACATCTTTACTCGTTTTTCCAGTGCACTCTCTTGATACACAAAAGAAAACTAATCCACATAATGTAAATTTACGTCTACATATACATTCACATAAGCAAAATTAATAATTATTCTTGAATGGTAGTGAGAAATTCCAAAAAGCAAGTGATTCAGATGAGTTCAAAGAAATGGATTTAAAACATTTACACAGACGAAACACCTGTTCCATAACACGAAAAAACACCTTAAACTTTGTCTGAAACTCAACAATACAGTACAGGTGGTAGAAGAAGGCATGCTACATGGCAATCATTTCACCCTGATTTTCCCCTACAACAGGTCATTGCATTATCTCCACCTTTAGTTTAACAACATTAATAGGATTCTAGATTCTGCGACTGACTTGCTCTGTTATTTGAATATTTACGACCTCTCATCTCCCTCTACCTTTCATTAGCCTTTAAAACCCAGGCCATGCATTTGGGGAAAAAAATCCGCAACTTGTCTGGCATTAAGAATACATTGTACTGTGGATGTTGCAACATTTTCCTAAATAATGACATTACGGCATACACTGGACAAGAGATAGTTACGCTCTGAACAAAAGAGTGCATTTAAAAAGTTCAGAAATATTTTGTGGAATGTCAGTTTTTTAGCTTGGTGGTGTGTTGAGGGGTTTTTTTGGTTGTTTTGGGTTGGGTTTTTTGTTTGAGGACCTGTTTTGTTGTGACTTTTTCGTTTTGTTTTTTAACTACAGAAAATCTCTCCATACCAAGGCCAATTAGCCTTTGTACTCAAAAGCCATTTAACATTCCATCTGTGCCCTAAATGGAATAGCAGCACCATAAACACACAAACTTTTCTAAAATTTAGGAGATGAAATATTGCTACTGGTTTATTCCTCTAACCAAAAAGGAAACGCAGGCATCAATTTACCAACAATCCTTATAAAACACACCTGTCTAAGACCACCAAATCAGTTGCAGTTTCAGCATTGCTCTTCAAAATTTTCTCCAGTTTCTGGATCTTCTCCTCTAACTCAGCAGGATCACATTTCCCATTTAAAATGGAAGCTGTTAATCCCAAAATTCGAGGACATGATGGATAATCCTCACAGATCTGTGAAATAAAATCAAATTAAATTCTTTATGACAAGTATCCTGTTAATCTACCTGCAAACTTATGATGCTTAGGTTGGAAACTTTTATTTCAACAGCAGGTGTTGCAAAAGGAACCCAACACTGAATTAGTATTTTCTGTTCCACTGACTGGAAGTTAAACAGACATCATATTTAAATATTTACAACATGGAAAAATAGAAACAGCATTAAACAGAATATTCTTGTCACACTTACAATACATGTCATAATACTTCCACACCATATAAAAAGGCACATGCACTTGAGAAGAGATTTGGAATGGTATTTATTATGCACGTATCTCTCCCTTGTAAGTCAAATACGACATGGAGTCAATAATGTTCTGGAAAGAGCCCTGAAAACAACTTTAGAAATCAGCATTTGTAAAAAAAATAAAATTCCCCTAATTCACTAAATTTAGCTTCGCTGTTAATGACCGATTATTCTTTAATCTCCACAGTAAAATACAGTAAATACATTATTCTTCTACCTCATATTATCACTGAAGTCTTAATACCATCATTTCATGTAAAGTCCCAAGAACATGCTAACATTGGTTCCACTAATATTTTTGCTTGGTAGCAAAAGTTGCCTTAAATGGTTCCCAATTCTCCAGCCCTCCCACTGACTTCTCAACCAAGCATAATAAACATTCACACAATAAATGCACCTTCATAATTTCACGGTATGGATGATCCTGGATTGCAAGATGGCACTCATCAAACACCAGAAGATTAATATTTGACAGGGATAAATACTCATTTCTCAAAACAGTCAAAGCAACATGACACGTCATAACCAGAACCTAGGTCAAAAGGAAAAAAACAAATGTCAGTACAAGAAAAGTACAAGCTGTCTGAAGTCACAGTAGGAGGAAAAGCCTTCTGCACGTCTTGTAAGACAGCATTAGCAAAATATCAACCCCTATTAATCTACCTACACCAGGTTAAGGACACAAGAGAATAAAACATTTTCTACTGGAGAAAGCTACCTATCTGAAGGAAGGTGTACATATATATGTATATATAAAATATATATATGTGTATGTGTCTGTGTATCTCCGGTCACATGCCTAGTTAAAAATGAATACGACAATCTCAACACCAATCAGACTACACAGAACAAGTATTATTAAATCCTAGTAAGCTTAAATTAGTGTCCTCATGTGTCCCAGCATTATGTCTCTAGCAAGAAAGACAGTTCTTTGTAAGTTCTTAATTATTTGCAGCTATAACACAAGCAGGATGTTATTAGCATGCTTTTTAAAGAAAAAATTATTTCTTGTACACTGACATAGAAATGGAGTTTGTTGATAAAATTATGTACTATTTTTACACTCACTTTGAACTTCACTAAGTATAGTAACACTTTCTCCTGTTAAGAGTTCCTCAGATGTGCTCCACAGACCATTATTAATCACCAGAAAGAAAACCCCAAAACCCTAACATTTAATAAGATTTTAATAGCATTTAAAGTATAGTAAGCACACTCAAAATTTCTTCTGCAATCAACATCATGAACAAGTCAGAGATTGAAAACAAAGGATTTAGAGGATGGCTTTTTAAAAATAACCTGAAAACATTTATATATTTTTCCCCAAATTAACATATAAATATTACAAATATTTATTTGTAATATTTATATTACAAATATAAATATTGGATTTCTTTTTAAAAAAGACAACGTATAATTGGAAGAAATCACCTCTGATCCAGCCTAATACTCTGTCTGTATGCTTTGCTTATAGTTTTTACTTAATACATTACCTGATACTTAGAGAATTCCTGACTCCACTTCTCTTTTGTCCATGATTCAGTTATCTCTAAACTTGAATACTCTCCCACTTTAAGGTCTGAATGTGTCCTGACAGCCGACACTTGTTGAGCAACTTGATTTGCTTAAGAAAAAAAAAAAAAAAACTTATTACCTAAAGATCTTCTCATACTGTAGGTATGTGATACAGGTGTGTCATATGACCCAGCACCATATTTTATAACAAGATCTTTACCTTAGACTAATGTTAAACCAGGTGTACATGGGAACTGCCTCTATGCAAAACCACATCAAGGAAACAGATAGGTAACTAAACTGTACTTCAGATTCAATGTCTTAACTTTAAAGTAGAAACCAGAACATGTAATATATATAAACAGGTTATACTCAACACATGATGAAACAACAGACAAAAGGCATCACATCCTTGCTGTTGAAGACTTTATGCAAAAGTTTCTCCCAGCTTTGCTTTCAGAGAAGACTGGTAACTACTGTTACACAGTATTCAATGGAAATATTAGCAGTGTGTTTAGGAATGTTTCCTCTTACCTGAGTTGACCAAGAACACAGTTCTTTTTCCATTTTTGTTGAAATCTCCCCTGATCTGATAGGACAGCTCTTTAGTGAGTAGTACTGCAATAAAAGTCTTCCCTGAGCCAGTGTTTAAGCAGACTATTGTATTATGATCCAAAGCTGCTTCAAGCAGTTCAACCTAGGTTTAAATAATAATAATGTCCTTACTTGCAGCAACACAGTGAAAAAGCTGACAAAAATGATAAACTACAGACAAGTCAATAGTATCGCTTGAGATCTTTCCAGTGTCATATAATTAACACATTCTTTCATAACAATGTATTCTCACAATCTTTCAAAAATATTAACACACTATTTATAGCCCACCTTTAAAATCTAAAATCCTTCAGTACCATAATTTGCTCTCAGGTAGCTTTCCAAATACATCTTTTTAATAGATGATTCTGTTTCTAGATACATTGTCTGAAGAAAGAAGCAACAGCTTTTAAATCTAACTGCACACATCAATTCAGCCAAATAATTAAGTAGGCTAGCTCAAGGTGATCCAACTTTCTCAGTAATACTAACAAAACGCTTCTGGGCACCTCCGCAGTGCAAAGAGAACTGATATTCTAGAACTCAGAAAGAGTTTTCCTTAACAAAGTGAAAATCAGAGTACCCTGATGGGGTTTCTGACTTTAGAGGGCTGCTCTGCCCAGTTTGTGAACCAAAAATCAAAATTAGTATACCATGCGGAAGACAAAGAGAGAGATGGAAGGAGACATGATATATACATACATACAGTTGAGAGGCACAGTTTATTTGTCTCTAGCTGCATTCTGCAGAGAGTGTCAGGAGAACACTCAGCTTAAAAGCTGTTCTGCTCGTTAAAGCAAACTGAGAAGAGGGAATGGAGGATATAACAAATGTAAAACAAAGCCAGACTAAAGAATTAGCTCCCAATAGGCGGAGCTGAGAGAGACACGTCCTGAGAGTGTGCATCCCAGCATTCTCCACCAGCTCTGGATCCTTTTTCATTAATTAATGGATTTAATTGTGCTTTTTTTGATGTTACTGTATTAGTGCTATCACTAGTACCTGATATTTTCTTGGCGTGTAAATGTTATCATGAATTGCTTCTTGTTGCCATGGCAGTCCAAAAAATGGACCCATTGGGGAGGAAGCAGGGGTCATGAGCTGCAGTCCCGCCATGCTGAGGGATTGCAAAGCAGGGCTTTTCATTCATTCATCCAGTGTTTCTTTCATTGCATTTTCGTTCCAGCACAGCCTACTATGAGAAGAAAATGAACAGTATTAGATATAGTTGCAACCTCAAGCAAGAAGAGAAAATTTACATTAAGAAAAGGACATTACTTGATTTTACTTACATTAGTGTTTCTTCTCATACTATTTTCAGCAGAAAATGTCAATTTTAAATTTACAGGTGCTTCTCCACTTGAAGATGTATGCTTATCAAAGTACCCCAGAAATTCAAAAGGAGCTGTACTTTACAGGACAATGCTCATTCTAGGTATTTGGATTTTCACACATACATTTTAATATGAAGTTCCCTTTATGGTCTGACAGAATCTCATTTTCTATCTTTACAACAAACTTTAAAAAGTAAAGCTGTTTTAGCTTTACTTCAGGAAAGAAAAACACTGATTTTCTACAGCATAGGCAAAAGTATCAGATTTTCAATTTTTCCTTCCAGCCAAAAAGGCCTTTGACCATTAGAGCTAAAGCTCTAAATACATGCAAACAGGAATTTTATTCAACCAGGTAGGAAAAGAACAGGAACTACACAAGAACTTCAGTATTTTCAAATCATCAGATTCTGGTAAGATTATCTTTTTAAGAACTGTCAGAAGCATTATAAATAATTGCTGATGACTCTGGTAAGAACTAATAGAGAATGGGATCCTTATCAGGTTAACCACCAATTTCCATTAAGACATTGTAATTCATAAAAAAACAAAGCATTCAGAACTCCATGACAATTCTGCACTGAAGAACACTTTCCTGCTGAGGTTATGAAGTCCCCATCACCAGGAATGGGTGTGTGCATGTGTTTTAAAAACATTTGCTATTTGTCAGGAATCATCAAGATGAAAATAAACAAACAAAAACTAAATAAAAAAACCTAACCAATGAAAACAAACAAACCCACCCCACAGCAAAAAAACCTTTAGCCTGGGAAAGTGATTATGGCCTTACGATAAAGAAAAATACTGCTGAAGTATGGAGAAACATACTACATGAAATTTAAGAAATTTTGAATAGTCCCCTCTTTAAACTGGATATATACCCTATCCAAAACCCAGTATTTTCAAAAGTCAGTTCTCATCAAAATTCCTACAAGCTCTGTATTAATTTTAGCATCAATATGGGTTGAGTAATGCATAAAATTGTCAATGCATTCATATTTAATCATTCTTTAAAAAGACATGAGGAAAAGCTAATTATAATTTTATTGCACTGAAATGTTCCTGTTTTTCTATACAACAGGAAAGTTGCTTAAGTTTTGCAAATGTGCAGTAAGGAACTAAAAAAAAAAGAGAAAAGTATAATATGCTAAGAGAAAACCAGTAATGGTTATCAGAAATAACTGAAGAGAGAGATTAAAAATAAAGTAGTACAATTAAATCATCAAAAATGGGGCATTGACTAGATTTCCAGAGGTCCCTTCCAACCCTAGTAATTAAGTGATTCTGTAATTAAAAAAAAGTATTCATTTATATTTGTTCCACAGTCTCCAACTAATAATACTGTTGCTCTCTGTTATATATTAATATTTTTAAATTAAATATTTTAATCTGGACCATGTCTAGACACTGATATTAAACTAGTATTAAATAATTATAGGAAGGTCTGAAAAAAGAGATGAAACAAATTATTTCACTTTCCATCTCAGGTATATATTGTAAAATAAAGAGAAGGCAATATATTGAACTACATGATCACTCCTCTTGCAGAGTCAGAAGTAATTGCACTTTACGGTCTCAATTTGTCTCAATTTGTTTCAAAGTGGCAGGGGAAGCCCTGAAGGACAGGGTGGTTAAGCTGAAGTAGCATTACACATTAAGTTCCTTTCTAAAGAATTATTTATCTTTTGTAGACAAACATTCAGTTAGTAAATGCTACTCAGTGAACAAGGACAAATGCAACTTTTTGGGTTTAAGCTCAGCAACAAACATACTTCCCCCTCCATCAAAAAAGTTCCTCTTTAATATAAGAAGTGTGTTGATACTGCTGGAATACTGTCTGGTAGTTTCACTTGAGCATCACAAAAACTATCATAGTGAGAAGATTCCAGAAAGAGAAGATGTATTAAAATCTTAAAAATACTCAAAAGGAACGAATGTGCATCTTCACAGGACACAGTAAAGAACACGTTTGACTCTTTTTCAGTTGCTTTAGGACAATCTCCAAACTCATGCAAAGCTTCTCATTTACTTTACACTCCTGTAATGCAAGCTTTTGAGCCCGAGTATTTCAGATTTCCCAAATAGATAAATCAGATCAATAATTCTTTATTTAGCTGTAAATAAAGAACACCACAGTCTACACAAATCATAAAATCAGTACTATGTCATTATTCATTTCAGCAGTAATATGGAAAAAAGAGTCCTAGAGATTCCTGAATTGTTTCTATACATTTCAAAGAATGCATACAAGCACATGCAGGTTCTAACAATGCAACTATAGTAATTTTATAGTTTGTTCTAATCTGGCCCATCTAAAGATGTTTTGGTTCGTTCCCTCCTCAGAACTAGCGGCTTCATGGCTGTTCCTCCACTGGGACTCCAGAGCTTGGGTCATAGGAGACAGCTGGCAGGAAAGATACAGTCAT
The DNA here is from genome assembly GCA_013396875.1 of Vireo altiloquus. NCBI lineage: Eukaryota > Metazoa > Chordata > Aves > Passeriformes > Vireonidae > Vireo > Vireo altiloquus. The sequence continues at coordinate 419,250 of VZRF01014334.1, read as the reverse complement.
CATAGAATGGTTTAGGTGTTACTCAGTTGAATGCAGCAATCTGATCATCCTTGACATTCTGATCTACTGAGCATTCGCACATCAAATGTACTTGATGTTTATCAGTATGTGACTGACAGATTAAATCAATCTCATGGCAAGGACAGTAGCAAGACACACAATCGTCTTCAGCCACTAGCAGAAAGCATCAGGAAACTTTGGGCACTACTAACCTCAGTGAAGCTTTTATACGAACTGACAGTTTAGGTACAGGAGAACAGGGAAGAAGGAAGAAAAAGTAGGGAAAGGTGTCATTCCCGACATCCCCTTCTCCAAGCTTATAGATGAAGCTCTCCTTTAATATATCAAGCTTCTTGTTTTGTATTCCAGTGAGTGGGAGCATTAGTTGTTACCACATACAAAAAAATCCTTAGAATCATAGAATGGTTTGGGCTCGAATGGACCTTAAATATTGTATAGTTCAAAACCCCTGTAGTGTTTTGAAGAACTTTTGCCTGACTACAGTATTTCATTGAAACAGCCTCAATCACGCTTCTCTACCGACATAGAGCAACTGGTGAAAAAACAACTAATGTTTGCTTTGTTTAAAATGAGACTTCACTGTCAAAATAATTGTTTAAAGGGACCAGGGGAAAAAAAACCGAATATTTTCCACAGTAAAAGCTGAAGCTGATTCCTCAATCATTCTTGTACATAAGCCCAGCCACTTCAGTTTTATAAATCACTTTAGATGAGCAGCGCCTCCGCTTTGTTTACTGTTCCATCTGTGTTGTGTTTCTTTTTCAAATGATAAATACAACTTTGGGAACATATAAAATAGCTATATTGCATCACCAGGAGAGAGTTAGGGAGAGAAAAGTAAACTTATTTTAAAAGGCTGCTAATAAAAAATGAGTACAGGATCAAATATTACAAATAATTCATCTCTTTTGCTACAAACCTGATAACAGCAATACCAGTTTAGCTACTCTGCTGTAAGGAGCAAGAGGATTTATGCCTATGTATGGTTCCAGCTTGATCTGGAAAGGCTGTGAAACAACATGTACTCTAAACTACAGCTTTGGTTTCTGTGTACTTTGTGAAAGACCTGCTCTTAAGTACAACCATGTCACTCAGACCAAAAAGCATTCTCAAAAAAAAAAAAACCCCCTTTGAAGTGCAAAGGAAGAAGTATATGCACATTTGTAACTTGAAAAGCACACACAACCAAAACAGCATTGGGTGCCACAACAATCATACCTGGGCTGAGCCTGCATGGGACACAACACATCTGAAATAACATACAGGGGGAGGGAATTTAAGCTAAGTCAGGTAAAAAGAAAAAGTTATGCTCCCAAATCAATGTTACTTTCTGCTATACTAAGGTTTCGTAGTCCTGGCCTTCATTTCTATGATCTGTATTGGAAGCATATAAGATCTGACAAGACCAATGTCAACATTATTATGGGAGTAAGCCAGATAATGCAGTAATTGTATCATTCTAGAGTCTCTTATTTCAATAGCAAGGAAAAATATCAAGTTCTTCAATGAAAGGAAAGCAGTACAGGATCATCTAGAAAAAAAAAAGGGAAAGAGCACATCTACTTGAAGAACAGATTTTAAATTGAAAACATTTGAGATGTAAGCACATATGTTCAGAATCTGTGGACAAAAAACTGAACGTGAGCTAACTGAAACTAGCTAACAGTGAAGCAAAAAAAAAAAAAAAAAAGCCAAACTAGTCTTGCTCAGCCAGTGCTGAGTAATAAAGATACTTGCTAAGATGTTCCATCTTTGTCCACTACATTATTTTGAGAACTGATAGAACAAGAAACTGTAAGAACTTGCTGAAGCTCAATTTGGAGTGAAACCTGAAATAAATCCTGCTTCCTGTCACTTTAGACTAGACACAGAAGCTGGATAAGGCAGCACAACGCTCATGCTTATTTGTTCTACTAAAATAATAGCAAAAGTCCCAGTTTCATGGCCATCAATCTTGAGATTTCACAACTTAGTGTTCTTATTTTAATGCACATTTATGTGAACAGATAGTGAACTGTAGAGCTAAAATTAACCCTTTATCCCATCATTTAACGAACTGTTTTTCAGAAGAACGCACAATGTTGGAAAGAAGTCAACAACATGCAATAGCAATTTTTTCCAGTCTGCAATAATTCTGGAGCTGTGGTGTATGTTTTTCAGCCACATGGCTATATATCCAATTTGAAGCTATTCCTTGGCACACAAAAAATTCAACGTTTACTGCACTAAAGAATACAAGCCAAACTGACCATGGCATTCACCTGGAATGAGACATCCTTGATCTAGTCCTGTTTGGAGGACAGTTTAAAACATTTATGGAATGGCATTGAGGTACATGGAGAAGAGAGGAGCATCCTGAGGATGCAACTTTTAACTTTTTACCACCATTTGTAAGCATAGTTTGTGTTATATTAACAAGTTAATGCAAAACTGTAACCATCACCTATTAACAACAAAAATTTCTTACTGTCATTTCCAATGTATTTAATTTGCTTTCTTTTGAATTTGTACCTAATATAATCCTTGTGATACAAACACTATTTCTAATGCTTTAGGATTTCATCACTGTCCAGGAATGTCTAATTTATCCTCTAAAATAGCCTCAAGAGGTAAAAACAACCCACTTACTCTAAAGGAAATAAACCACAATCTATAAAAAAATATAAATAGAACTTTGCTGCTTGAATATTCTCTTACATGAACGCTTAAAGAGTCTGAATGCAGTTTCTTAATAACAACTGCTATGCTTAAGTGCTATATGAAACATTAAGTCGCTGAATGATCTAACACAGAAAATTCTTACTTGGGTAAAGGAGGACCAAATAAAAAGAAAGATGCAAAATATTACAAATATGAAATGGAGAGTAGAAAATTAATGTAAGTGGTAATATACAAAATGTAAAATGTCACTGAGAATGTTCCATACCAACTTACACTGTACGCCTTCAGTGGCAAGAATTGGTTTTGCCTCAGTGAAGGTGAATTTGCAAGATTTCTACGTTGTCTGGTTTCTAAACCTCCTTTTAGAAGAAGTGTACTTTTTAAAATGATTTAACTTTTTCTGTGATAGTCCAAAAGAATACACTACTTCTTCCAGAAGAAGAAGCACGTTTTGTTAATATTACTCCTGCAACTTCAGTTCTCCTAAATGAACTTAAAAATCCCAAACCAAACACCCTCAGTTTTATCTGGAAAAAGAAAAGCCCAAAATTTAAACATCAAACAACTGTCAAACAGTATTATTGAGTAAGATGAATCAGAAATCTCTTTATATTGTGCTCTCCTTAACACAGAACACAGCTTATGAGACATTCTTTCTCTCTCATCCTTCAAAGATGTTTATCACATGCATTGCCTAAGAGCAATCTTTACATTTGGTCTTACAATGTTCTTAAATGAAGAAAAATAAACATATTTCAGATGTGTTCCCTTTCAAGAAGGGAATGCATAGATGCTTGCAAAGCTCAAATATAAGCATTCATATAAAGAGCATATTCCCTGGTTTCCCTAGCACAATCATCGGTATTTACTGTGAATGTTCACTTTAAATGACAAGAATTTTATTAGGTTTTTTTTTCTGATACAGAACCAGTGTAACACCACAAGCAGAACACTGGTCTTTAATAGCCTACCAAGGCATACCAGAGTAACAAAGGCTGCTTTCTGTTGTTCAGGAAAAGTTTCATTAAAGCACTTATTAAATTAAAGTTAAATTGATGCTCTACATTCGGATGAGCTGATTTTGAAGCATCTCTGCAAGCAGTACAACAGTTAACAGCTGAAATTCCTGGCAGATTCCTCCTCAGTGTTTGCAGGAGAGAAATGGAATATAACATGACACTTAGAAGACTCAGATAACCCCTGTAAGTCCTGCATGTAGTGTTCAGTATGACCAAACCTGGACATGGGGCAAAAGCCTAATAAACACTTTGTGTTGCAATAGGTCTGGCTTGACCAGCAGAGCCAGCAAGACACTGTTCACACAGGAGCTGTGCTGCTGCACACCAAAAGAGTCAAATGCAAACACACATGGGCTGTAGGGCATTTACATGTAAAGCAACACAATGTGAAAACAATAATCAGTTTTGTAGCACATCTCTAGTGATATCAGTGCATGAGGCATTCAAAATAAATGCTCAGAAAGGGGATGGTTCACCTTTAAGGAATACAGACAAGCAGCCAGATTCTGAAGCAAACTTTCATTTTTTAAAATGATGTGTGTAAGTCCTGTGCAACAATCCTAACTATGTAGGTGCTTAATCAGCAGTGCAGAACTCATGCTATGCAGACTCCTTTCACCTCCTTAACACAGAAGACGAAAGATAAAGCATGGCTATGGATCTAAGTATATGGATCTAAGAGGCAAGGCAAGATGAGCAACATGGGAACTAAATACATTTCTGTCTTCCCTATGTTATCAAAACACATTTTTCTGTTATGTAGTTTTGATCAGATAGCCTCTTTTCCTATTTTTGCTGAACTCATATTTCAAACTGAAGCATACTTTCGAAACTAAGACCTTAATTTACCTGTCATTTCTTTTCCTTACCATTTACTTTGTATCTCCTATCTGGAACAACATATGAATTCAATTCTAATTCTAACCCCTTGTGTCAACTCTCTAATTTTTTTTTTTTTTAACTGATCATATTTCACCAACACAACCGCATTTGGATAAAAAATCCACAAAAAAACCACACACATATCCTTTTAAAAAACTGAGCAGATTTCTAATCATATTCAGCTTCATAAGAAATACCAGGGCATGTGTTTCATGATAAACATCTCAACTTCTATGAATAAAATGAAGTAGCTACTTTCATTTTTCTTTCCAAAGAAATTCACAGTCAATTTCTATAAACTCACACATGGAAGTTACTCTACTCTATGGCTCTGAAGCAGCTTTAAATATAAAATAGAACACAGTGTGGTGATACATCAAAACCTGCTTCTCCTGTACTGCAAAGCACAGTCTTACCGTTTTAATTTCTGCAGTCTCTGTGTTTATGCTTCCCGAATTGCATTTTGACATCATGATATCAGCTTGTAGATTAATCACATAATTTGCAAGCCTTGGCTCTAAAAAAAAACAAGAACAAAAACCTGTGAACTATAAAAATGATTTGACAAGGGAATTACAATAGCAAGATTAATTGTGATAATTCAATTGCTTATAAAAATTTATGTTGACCCTACACCACAACTTGCTGACAGAAATGAACTATTTAAGTTCATTCTGAACATGAATTATTTTAGTTTACTATTAGAAACTAAAATTTAAAAGAGTGATTTAAAAGATAATTTAGTTTAAATGCGCACATACTTCCCTAGTCCTATTTCCAAGTTACTATGATTAATTACTGGTTCATGTGAGAAATACAGGAGTAGAGCATTTGATATAATTTTACTATGTATAATTGTATTGCTTTTTCCATGCACATGTATTTTCAATTCAAGTTTGATATTAAAAAAAATCAGAATTCAAACTTCTTTAAACTATTTCAATTTGAAACTGCAAGTAATACAGTCGACTCATGAAAAACCAACCATTTCTCTCAAAGCACACATCAGTCTTTTTAGTAAAGAGAAAATACTGTTCACTTAAGATGTGATTCAACCACAAAAGTAAAATTCAGAAAGACAGTAATTCATGACAGTGAATTTTTAGATATATTAGCAAAATATATATAGTATATATTTATATTGAACATATTATGTATGTATAAAAACCTACAACTTAAAGCAAAAATACCATATTTAAGCAGATCGAGTGTTCTTAAAACTATAAAATATTGGCACAATATATACACCTAAAAGTGTGAGTTTTCCCAGACTTAGAGAGATTATGAAGTCAAATTTTTTAAAATCAATACTGAAAACTTAAACACAAAATGAATCTTGATGAAAATTTCTCCTCCAATCAATTCCATAAAGTTAACAAAGACGACACTCCCCAGATTAGTTCAGTATGTTCATTTTTACCTCAAACGCTGATGGCTGAGCTTTTCCAGAGTCTCCAAGCCTGTAATTTTGTTTCACCCTAGGTAACCTAAAAGGCAACATAAAGAGAGAGCATTTTAACATGAACTGCCATTAGAATCAACTGTGCCATGTGGTAGTCTGCTTTCTTGCATTTTAATATTTAGCTCTGTAGCAAGAGCACATGGTCCTTCAAAATCTAATTATCATATGCCCCTTTTTGGCTAGGGATACAGACAGTCAGTGTCTGAAAGATCAGCCATAAGTGCTCAGGAGATATTTGCATGTTTTGTTTTATCTGCTAAAGTAATTGCTAGCGGAGGCCAACTAGATTTACAGCTTTTCTCCCCTGTGCTCCCTCCATGCATGTTTCACCTAACATGGTAAGGAAATCTAGAAGAAAATTATTATTCAAGACATTTAAGAGAGATCAGTTTTTCCAGAAAACAAACAGTTACCATTTTATTTTACAAGAATACAAAAGGAATGCAGCACAGAAAATCAGATGAATACTGCATTCATGCACAAAATAGACCGAGAAAAAATTTATTACCTGGGCTACATTTTAAATTTGTGTTTGCAGCACACATAAATATATCTTTTATTTTCAGCACAAAATACAGCAAATTGCTTCTAAGATGTAGTAAACAGAACTTATATTTATTATAGCAGGTTCCTGTTATGTCTAGGTTATTCATTTATTCACTTCCTCTAAACATGAACCAGAATATATATTCCATTGAACCAGAAAATAACCTATCAACAGAAAACTGCCACATCTCAGTAAAAATATAGAAATATACTTCACTCTCTATATATTTGCAAGAAAAGCTGAAGGGAACAACGAAGCATTCGGATACCCTGGCATAAAGCAAACATGAACGGAAAGAAAGATGCAACCCTTGTCAGTAAAGCTAATGCCATGTGTGCCTTAATCGAGCAAATTTACTATACTGCCTAATTGCAGATGGCAAACACAAAGCACAGAGACCAGTGGGTAAGATCTGGAGAACCAAAAAGGTATGTAATTCCGATTCTCCACCAGCACAATCGCTTCCTTAGGCACACCGAAGCCAGAGGACCTCGGCTTTAATCAATCGATCGGCAGGCAGGAATTACAGTAGGCCTTTTGAATGCCAACCTAAAACCAGACACGCCACATTCCGGAGATGCAGTCAAGGTCCAGCACAAAATAGCAGCGTATATCACATTAGCATCTAAATGGCGCTGGTGCACCCACTCAGACAAAGCCGGGGGCGATCCTTCCCCGGCGGCCACGGGCACCTGCCGCTGGCGACAGCCCTCGGGGCAGCGGCACCGCCCGGGCTGCCCAGCACCCAACATCCGCCACACCGCAGCCACAGCCGGCAAAATGTTTTCTACCACACTAAAAAAAAAAAAAAGTTTAATTTTGCTCCATAGTGTCTGAGGATCTTGTTAAAAACAAGCAAAAGACACAAAAAGGAAAAATTAGTGACATTTTAGAAACCTAATTTTTAGGAATGTCAATGTCTTTAATCAAACAGCAAGGCTCCCCCTTTTTTTAAATGTCACCTTTTCTTTTAAGAGCTCAACATTCACAGATTTTGCCAACAGGTAGAAGGCAAGAGTTTTAAGATATTCAAACACTTAAGATGTCTAACTCCAAAACACACCATAAACACAATAAATACTCAAAGAACTAACATGAAAAAAAAGTTTCGATAAAGACATCAAGAGAAGCATCCAAGAAGTGACACAGCAGGCACTTCTGCAAATCTCCAACACTCTAGAAACTCTGCAAGTAGCCACAAGTTACTTCTGCAAATCCCAGCCAAGATCTTCAAGTATCTTGGCTCTTTGCTACTGAAACACTACTAATGAGAAAAACAAGTATCAGAGAATACAGAATATATCAACAGGTTTTATTTTTATTTCATGGGTTTCTAATTCAGTCCTTGAAAATCCCATTCATATAATATCTAACCTGCTATTAAAAAAGGATGGTCAGAAAAATAATTGAAATTTACAGTAAAAGACCTGCTGTCACACTGTAAGCAACAGGCTGAATCTGAAAGGCTATCAACTTTCTTGCTCTTCAGCATCTTCAACTTGAAATTATTCCTTCCAGAATTAAATCATTATTCAAACTGCTAAAAACTTGAAAATGAAGTTATCTTGCAGTAAATTCTATGCAATTGGACTAGAAAACTTACATGAGAGCTGTGATGAAGTGAATCATCTTTATGCAAATACAACAGAATTCCAGCATAAACAAAAGTCCTGCATCATCTTTAGGGGATAAGGTAAAAACTGCCATTGTGACTGGGAAGGAAAAGTACATCCGGGCTGGCATCCTGTCTCTATAATTACAGCTGGTCACATACACTGAGGGCATGGGGGAAAGGGTGACTATAAAACAGGATTTATCCTTCTCTTCCATTTGTTATTCCAGCAACTTCATATTTCAACTATTTTTCTTTGGTTTGTTATGGTACAAACAATAAAGTTACTTCAGAAACCACAGTACAAACTCCTGACTACCTCAGATTAATCTGAAAGCAATATAGTCTTTGCCATCCAAGGACCTAAGCCTTCTTCATGGAAGCCAGGAAAAAGACTTACACTCAGGACACACACCTCTCTAAATATACAAACACTCGTGAAACACATTTATTAGTTTTAATAGCAATTAGAATTAAAAAATGACACTTATTTGAGAGTTCTTTGCTGCATAGAAAAACTGTAGCTCAATTTGTAGATTCTAATTTATGGGTAATTATGCTATCATATCAGTATCAAAAGTAGGGATAACTGACCATATCTGTGAATTTATTTATCATCTGGTCATTTACTTGGGTATCAAATTATTTACTTGTGACAATTTAGTTAATTTAAAGGTTATGTTCAAGCTTTTCAGGCACTGATGTCTTTCTACTAGAAGGCAATTAAGCAGACATTAGAGCAGGGATTTCTCTCTTCCCCAATTTGGGGGCAAGCTGTGAGGCAAGTACCGTTCCAAAGGATTAATTATTCTTGCTTTGGATAACTAAAAGCAGCAGCTGCCCCCTGAATATAACCCCATGTGGAGACTTCAATCCCATTATTTGCATAAACATAAACCCTTTCTCTGCATGTGGCTAAAAGTCAAGCTCCTCAAAACAGGGGTATTCAACAGTTCACTGTTATCTCAGTGCCACAACATCCAAAATTACTAAATGCCCTACATTACAAAAGGCTTTCTCTGAAGGCAGTTATTGTATGATGCAAGGCCAGCAGACATTTGGATTGTAAATCAAGCTCTAAAACTTCTACCAGTTCTAATATGACAGTTTCAAATCTACTGCAATCAGCTCTATCAATTTATGTACCACCCAAGAACCAGTGTTCAAATTCTAGCCTTAGTTCCAAAAAAAACCCCCAACAAAACAACATGAAAACCAAAACAAACAAAAAGCATTCATCATTAATGATGCATCAAACGAACTCTTCCTAATGCAACCTTAAAATGCACAAGTATTTTATGCTGGTTAGCACATTACTGACTCCACATTTTACACTTTGTTGTTTCAAATGTCATTCCAAAAAATAAAGACTTCTCACCAGTTACACTACTTGTCTCCACATGGCCTTTCCCTGCAACAAACTTGGGGGCACACTACTGGAATTTTCTTATATGTGAAGCTGGGATCAAGTCAGTATTAAATTAATAAAGATATGTAGTACAAATAAACTTTTATCCCAAATTCAGAAGACATTCAAAGCTCCTCAGCTGCCAGAGGAGCTTTCAATCTCCAGAAAGAGAACACCAGAGGAGAGAAAAAACCCCCGCAACAAAAAAAAACCATACTTGATTCTTTTATTTTATTGAAGAAAAATATGTGAATAACTTCCAAGACACTTGCATAGGCCCACAGGGTTGTTCTTTTTTGGTTTATTTTTTTTTGTTTGCTTGTTGTTGGGTTTGTCTTTGTTTTTATTTTGGAACATACAAGAATATCTGAAGGTGAAGATGTAGCTCAGGTTGAGTCAACACCCCTGCAGGTATTTAAGAAAATGTGAGGATGTGGCACTTAGGGACATGGTTTTGTGTGGGCTGGGCAGTCTCACATTGATAGCTGGATTTTAGGCATCTTTTCCCTAAATCATATGGAATTCTACAGTTCCATGCAAATACTCTGTGGCAAACCAACAGTGTTGCAAGAGCTCTCACACAAGATGAAGAGCAAAATAAATGTGCATGATTGTAAAATGAATTACTTCCAATGTGGAAAATATATAATTATTTCCCCCTATATAAATAAATGCACTTCAACTGGAACATGAGCACTCCCTTACATTCTTTACAGTTAAACTAATATAAGACTTCAGCAGCTCATATCAATTAACAACTTTTATTTTTTAATGCATCAATCATTGTTTTTCAATATTGTCCAATAAAGCAAATATTTGCACACTGTCTGGGGTTCAAAAGTGGTGAGAAGCCATAAATATTACATATTACCAGTATAATGCTTCAAGCCTCATGTAGCATTTTCACATCACAGGTTATCTATAGCACTGTTGGCCTTCCAGAAAAACTGACATAATACCAAAACAGAATCAAAAATATTCAACAATTTACTTGGCAAAAAGGTAGGGATGGAAGAGCTGAAGTCTTTATCCAAGGTAAAGTGGTAAAATATAACTACAAGATGACACATGCTTGTTCTGTGTACTGTCAGTCCCAAACTATCAGTAGGAAAAACTGGAATGGTTTGCACAGATTTGAGGACTTCTTCTTGGGCTAAGTAACTCTAAAGGTTTTTATCTTCAATCAAAGCTTCTTTTTTAATAGATGCCTTAAATGGAATTTAGGAGTAAATATGGAACCACGACGGAATTTGAAAAATAAAAATATTCAAGATCCACAAAATGCTACGTGGACAGTTTCTTTTCCCCAATATGTGGGACCATAGGTGTCTAAATATTGACTGAGAAGCTTTATATTTTCTTCCTTTCTTTGAAAGCTTTTCACATTATCATCAACCATGAAAGCTGGAACAGGATCAAACATAAACCACCTCCTCTGTTCGCAGTGATGTAAGTGGCTCATAAGGGTGCCTTAGCTCCAATACTGTTGCAACTAAGCACCACTAAACCTTGCAGTGCAGAGATACAAATCAGAAAACAGACCCATTCCTGATTGATCCATCAATCTTCCACAGTAGCAGAACAAATGCAAGACGAAAAATAATAGAGATAAAAGACATATCCTGGAGAGAATTCTCTGACTGTATATTAATAGGTATCTTTCCCTAATGTAGTAAAGAATCCTTTCTGTCCAGTGCAGTCAGTCTGATTTTCCACATTAGATCGGCTCATAACATATACAGGGATGGATGCTCTTAAATATGTCAGCTAAAAAAAAAAAAAAGCATCCAAGTTGTTCCTCCTCCTTGAATGATAACAGAAGCTTCAAAAACTGAAACAAGCTGTTTTGCTACAATCATCATAATTAAAAAAAGGGGGGAAGGTGTGAAGGGGGAGATAACCTTTTACCCTTCATTTTTCACAATGGAGTGAGAGCTGTTCCTGTATATATGCAAAAGCATTCCCAGACAGGCAAATGACAGGATTGTTTCAGACATTAAAACAGTTGTGGTTTACTGGATACAGCATTTACTGAATACTCATTTAACGATTATAGAGGCAAGTTAGAAGGAAAGAGAAATTAAATTATTGTTAAACAATTCCACTTTGTTATGTTATTATCTAAAACTACTCAAGCCTGAGAAAAAATGCTTTAAAGGAGTTAAATCCCTGTAAATGGTGGAACTGAGGGTTTCTGACACTATGTTGAGTTCTGGAAGCAATATAACTTAATATAAGTTAATATAGTACTAAACCTGTCAATTAACTCTTCTGCTAAGCACAACTCAGAATTAATATATTCCTGTATTTGTTTCAATTCCAGATGCTGTTTGTGTTACTGACACAACATTGCAATAAAAATGACACACATATGTACACAGTCCTAGTCCCCACCCATCAGCTGAAGAGAGTTCCTTTCTTCTGTAATATTAAAATAGATAGTGCTGTAATTCAGTCAGTTGTGAACTGCATCTTCAGAGCAGAACACACATACACACAAGTTTGAGTCAAGACTCATGTCTGAAAACAATATAGCATATTTTGCTTTATCTGGGATTACCAGCTCCACAAATCCTGGTTATCAAAAAATAAAAAATACAAAGCAAAAGAAGGAATTCCACCCTGTTCTTACCACATTAGTTATAGCTTGCATCAACGCTGCCAAACCACCAATTATTATGCCTGGTATAACCTAATTACCAGAAGTATATTAGCTTGATTGCAGCAACATCAAGTAGCCAACATGAGGCAACTATGAGCAAAAACTCTGAGGTGTTCCAATAGTTCTCAATTTTCAGAAAAAAAATGCAACCAAATTCTTTAAGGCTGACTGGCAGCTGCATTGGCAGAGCTTGGACTACCTCCCCTTTCTGCTGTGCTCAGCTTCTACTTTGGATACATTAAGACCTATCACAAGAAAACAGTAACAGCCTGGCAGGTACATTCCTGGCGACTGTCAAGGGACGATTTGGAAATGACAGGAGAATGAGATAAGCAGTAGAACACAACTCCACTGTTCTGAATGTGGGAAGCAAAACTCAAATTCACATACAATCTCTTGCAGCTATCACCCTATCATTCCTCTAGTCTGGGCAGCTTTGCACACACTTCAATTCTTTCACTTATTGATGAGTACTGGATTAGGAGTACTTTTTTACCCTCATTTATTCTCACAGTAGCCTGCAGATGACCAATGCCAGCAGGTCAGACTACGTTTCTCCAGAGGTCAATCAAACCCAGACTCTCTGAAGACATCCATGAAGCAGCACAGAAGTGAAGAGCAGCTGTAATGAACACACAGTCAGGTTGGATCAGAAGAAGCACTGGGAGCATGTAAGTGACAAAGAACCCAACCTAGTTATGAGAGAATTAAAGGAAAGGAGCAAGTTTCTAGAAGAAAACCAAGAAAGACATGAATGCAATCAAAGATTTGGAAAAGCAGAGATATTTCAGATTAAAAAAAAAAAAATACAAAAAAACCACCCAAACCTTAGTAAAAGTCTTTAGATACCAAATAATTTCATTTATCAACAAGAGAATAATCAAGCATTTTAAAGTAAATTATTCCACCATTAACATGCCAGTACAGCAAGTCCAATTAAACCAGAGGCATTAACATCTCTAATTTTTATTTATACGGGTGAACATCCCAGATTTATACTGGGAAAGCTTACAGCTAAGGTTCTTACATAACTACCCTATGAGACAGGAACTTCCACTGTTTTCATAGTTTCCCTTAGAAACAAGTATATCCATATTACTATCATTTAGGTTGATTCACAACATAGGCATCTGACTAATTAGGAGAACAGCATCAGAGCCATTAACATTCAAGTAATCACACCATTTACCTTATTAATTACTGTACTGAATCATGTAGAACAACTTTCCTCCTGCATACTATGGTATATTTTAGAAGAATTTATAACTCAATTAATGCAAACAGATATTACATTTACAGTAATAAATAAAATTTAAATTATTCAGAATAAATATTTAAGTACAACTGACTTTCAATTTCATTGACTAATCATTTGTTTTCATCAGCTAACGAGAAGCTTATTTGAGTAGGCATACATAGATGCATTAAGATGCCTAAAGAGGCAGATAATTGATGACTTCCAAAATGACTTAAGCAGATTACATGCCTAACTTTCAATGGAGATTTCCCTCTTCTTCCTCAGCACTGCTTTCTCAGTCCTGAAGAGGAAATCTCTCACTTCTCTTCAGCTAATGATTTTAAGAAATTACCATTTTCATAATTTCCTAATTTGCAATTCAAGCTACTTCAAATACATACTAAAACGGGTGAAAAAAACCCAAACCACTAAACCAAAAAACCCCTCTAAGTCTTTAAGACTTGTAATAGAAAAGTAGTTTTGAAATGAAATTTTAAAGGTATATTAATTTTTAAGTTAATAATTTATAAGTTTGACCTTGTTGCACAGATAAGATGTTACAGAAACTGAGACTAATCAACTAAAGTAATGAAGTACATTGAAAAGGAAGAGTGTCTTAAACCCTTATGAGCAAGCTGTCACTGAGAAGAGTGACCTTATTACTGCTCTTTTAGCAGGATTAAGCATGTGGCATATGTAGAGGTTTTACATCCCATCATTTTACCAGACTGGTATTTCACTTTAGCTTTCTCAAATATGCTTATAAAAATCTGTGGCTAGTTGTACAGCCAAATTTTTCTAAAATGATTATCAGAGAAGAAAGACATTTCTGAAGTAAACAAAATAGAGGAAAAATTCATTTTATCACTTTTCTTTCATTTTCACTCAGCAGCAAGACAAAACGCTGTACAATAAAGGCTTCCTGATCACAATACAGCATGGTTATACACCCAAGAACATCACTCTTACTCACTCTTCAATCTACCTGCTGCGGCTGCCTCCACAACTGTTTCCAGGTAATCTGTGACCACATCTACAGTAAAACCATAACAGAATGAAAGAAATCACACAGAATAAATCATTTCTTAGATGAATTAGGCTTGTTAATTCACTTTACCATAAAACTTCAGAAATGCTTGCTCCAATGAAGCTTAACAACAAATACCAGGACCTGAGGGAAAAAGTAATTCTTTTTTCTAGGCAGAAATACCATCTAAAATGCATGTCAAACTAGAGCCTAAGATTCTAGTCTGATTTGCTCCTCAGGTGCCAAATAGGAAAAAGGTTTACTGTTTTGAGTACCACTTCTGTGATCATGTACCCCCTAATTAGAATGCAAAATTTTAGGTATCTAAAGCTTTCTGATTTTGTCTTTTTAATTAACCCTCTTGACAGTATCATAATGTTAATTGAAAATACTCCTAGCCTTAAGTATTGGCTACTACTTCATATGAAAATTATACATACACTCAAACAATATTCCTAAAGTATGCCTGCAAACTGAAATTTGTAAACATTGTTTACCCCTTAAATCCAACAGGATACAACAGTTTAGCCCACA
This sequence comes from Vireo altiloquus, assembly GCA_013396875.1. Taxonomy (NCBI): domain Eukaryota; kingdom Metazoa; phylum Chordata; class Aves; order Passeriformes; family Vireonidae; genus Vireo; species Vireo altiloquus. The sequence goes on along the minus strand of VZRF01014334.1, from coordinate 404,178 downwards.
TTCAGAACTGCTCAAGTCATAACATTGAAAAGAATATTGTTTACATTTTGGATATTCTTGCTTAAAGATCCAATATACCCATGTATGATACCTCTACCATAGTTGCATGATATCACCATTCAATTACATATTTTAACAAAAATGACAGTCAGTTTTTACCATAAAATTGAGTTTAGCCTACAGAAATAAAAAACAAAAAACCACCAAAACCATGGTTTGGAAAATTTGTATAGCCGAAGCCCACCCCTAGTTCTATTCTGAAGGCAAATTTATGGGGTGGGGAGAAACATCTTACTCAAGATGAGGGAAAAAAACCCAACCAAACAAGCAAGTTTTCCTGATTTGCAAAGGTAACCTACCTCTCTCAACTACTCCAACTTTGTACTTTTGAACTTCCCACATAATTATATAACAAATTCTGCTTTGGAGAGTATGGAATTGTAAAGCTCTGATTTCAAACAAGTGATTACAAATCTCTACCAGGTTCATGGTAAGCAAACTAGAGAGTTAATTGGTTTTGTTTGGGGGCAATAGTGGTTAGTTTTAGGGGTTTTGTTTGTTTTTTTAAATCAGGACAATGATTTCCCCTTCCCTCACTAAAATGGAAACACTGAGCTTTGAAGAGCTTTTAAAGCTAATCAAATTATACCCCAGAACTTGAACATATAATTGAAAAAAAACCTCAATCTACCACTTCCATAAAAATGGAAAGCGGGATAGAGGAAAACACTAATTTTTAATAAAATTTAGTAACTTGAAGTTATTAAGTCACTGATTTATTGTCAATTGATTGGATTAATGTCTTGTAACATATAATCACTACATTGGAGGCAAAATGAAAATAAGTCCTAGAATTTTAAGGAGTTTCTTGTACAGATTCCTAATTATATGTAGTCACAACTACAAATTACCACTAGGTAAAAATTAGAGGTTTTAAACTGGGCATAACTTCAGATTTGAATTTTCCAAGCTAATAGCTCATGTATGTGCTCCATTTTCATTACTGCACTGATTGCAGTTACTTCTATTAAAAAGTTGTTCAGATCTCAGAACACTACTCGCTCAAGAAGTGTTGGTAAATCCAATTGTTTTTTAATTTAATTTTTGTAGCATAATTTCCCCCTGACTTTTGTTCCTATCCTGGATTTACCACAGCTGATTTTTGTACACAAACACACAAAACTACGGTCATAACACACCTGTTTATAACAGCAGCTATTAACAAAAAAGCAAGAAACTACAGAGAAAAACATGATACAATTATTTCAATTAATAGGTGAGAAGTAGCATTTTGGGATTAGTTTTCATGGGACTGTAGATACAATCTGATGACAACGCAGCACTCTATGAAGCGACCCACCCCACTGCTCCTTCTCTTCTCTAACAGCTTTGACATTGTCTGACTCTCTGGGAGAAAAATAGTTCAGGACAATATAACCAAGTGATGTGTATTTTTCCTTGACCTAGGCAAGTTTTCTACTGGTTCAGCAAACTGAATTAACTAGTTGATATTAGTTGATTAGCAGAGTATTAGAGCTGCCATGAAGAGATGGTTGTCCTCCACTTTGACAGCCACTTGAATGCCTTCATTACAGAAAACAAGGATATTGGATTCAGCAGGTTTTTGACTGTGACATTTAAAATCAGACACCAGCTTCTCTCCTCTATTACCAACTGTTGCTGAACTGTGTTACACTAATAACAATAAATCTAAAAATTCCAAACCCAAAACTGTGTAGTCCAAAATTATTTGAATGGTGCCAGAGGAAACACCTAGAGGCAGCAGACAGCAGTAACCGGATGAACCAATGAAGGGTCTGAACAACTCTTAATAGCTGGAAATGTACACATTAGTAGCATTATTGGCACACTACTCAAAATGCCTTCCAGAAATCAGCACCTGTTTCATCATTATGCCAGTCACTACATGCCCTAAAATCATCCAATAATTCCTTGCAGACCCTCATCAGCTGGGATAACTGGTCAGTAGACAGTTTTAACAAATCATGAATTTTGTCACTAAAAACTCATCCTGTATTTAGTTTAGGCAACAAATAGTCTTTAGAAGATATAATAATTTACCATTAATCAAGGCAGGTTTAACTTCTCAACTTCAACATAGCAAAGCATTCATTATGCAAGGATTACAAAAGGCAAAATTGCTCACCTCTTGCAAGTTGATTATATGTCTTTCAAAGACCCAGGGAGCTCATAAATGTTTTTGGCATTCTTCCAATCCTTTTTTCTATTAAATACTTGAAGATAAAAATGTATTACCTTCCTAAAACTTACACACTTCTTCCTCCAGAGCGCCATCACCCATCATGCCTCAAACTCCTTGCCCTCAAATCACTCAGTAAGTGGTACAGCCACACTTCTGTATCGGAAGATTAACTCACAGCCTTTGTGATTACACAGTAAACAAATCAACTGATCTATTCAGCATATAAACCTATGGATATACGGGGTATACATTTCTGCAAATACCTGGATATGTATTTCTTTATTTTTTGATTTATAATCTCTGAAAGTATACAGACCCTTGTTTCCCTATCACTTACAGCTTGCTGTCTTTCTTTAGTGTCAGTGAACTCATGAACTCAATGCTGATAGAGTTCAATATTCTTTAGAAATATTGAAGAAAGGAGACTTTCCGCACACACTTTTTTTACAAGTTGTAAAAAATAGTACGGCATGAGACCTTGCTGGCAGTAGCTGTAGAAATAATGAAAAAGATACAAGGATAATCCCATGGCTCTCAGTAACATGCTTCTGTCACTTCCCCTTACAGTCTCTGTCATTCATGCTGTGTTCATTACACTGGTAGATAATATTCATATTCCCATTTTCCTCTTATTTTGTCTTACAGGAAAGCATAAATAGCAAGAAGAATAAATGACAAAAACACATCTTCCTGGGGACTCAAAGAACACACAGCACAGGTTTAAATGTGTGTTTTAATAACTAGTGTTTGTTAGCAGGCTTTTTGTTTTAAGAAGTAGTGTACTTTTTTATGCCCATTGTTCATCTCCAATAGTAATTTGGTTTCTAAAGCCTTGGATGTCATTGAGATAGCACTATGCTAGACAGCAAAAACCATGAAAAATTATCTTCAGTAACCAGGGCGGGAAGGGAGAAGCATTGATTCTTTGTCCCCCCCAAAAAAAATTTTAACAGAGCTCATATCCCTTCTTAACAACTTTATGTAGCAAGTTGCCTATACTGTCATTTAACTTAAGATGGACAAAGGTTGTGGGTCACTAAAAAAAAATTGACCAACCAGAGCTTTTGCTTGTTTTGTAAGCACTCTCATTTTATGTCTTCTTTCAAAAACAAAAGCCTAGTAGCCACTGACCACGAAGGTACAGCAAAGCACAGGTTTGCCTGCTCAGATATATACAGCTTCAGCGAGGAATTAAAAGTCTTGCTTGAAATTGATCCCAGACACTAATATCCTGAATAAAGATGAAATACTATCAATTAATATTATGAATTCATAAAATCCCAGTTAGTAAGTCAGACTAAATACATTTAAATGTTTTAAGGTATGCAGAATATAAACATCTGAAAAATTATTTATGCACTTCAAAGTTAAACTCAAAAGAGGTGGTAAAACCAAAAATACCTGAATTAACTTGACAAAACTCAGTGAGAGAAGTTAGGTCTTCTATCTTGAATGTTGCCTACAATTCAGATCACCTCTAGAAGTTTTTAAAAACTACAAGGTAACTTCACCTTTAGACAGCTAAACCTTTTCCATTTCTGCTTGAACAAAAATATAGAGCAAAAACATCATAAAAGGCCAGTAACAGTCCAAAGAAAGCTATAAGAAACTTGATCTAGATCAGAAACAACAAAGACTTTGCAAACAAAAGAGAAACATGTATTGCAAACGTAGCCAGCCCAGACATGCTTGCATAGCCAAATCACCTCAATGGAGTCAAACAAATTAACTTTAAAAAGCAAAATGTATTTACCTCACTTCCTAAGGAAAGAAGATTTATGCAATCAGTGGGCAGGTCTAAAACTCCAGTTTCCAAAAATAAAAGATTAAAAAACAATTCTGAAATTCCTATTTTCAAGACCGATGTCTTTACTACTACTTACAGCAGCTGCTACAAAGGCTGCTACATGGCTTGACAAATTATCATGAATCAGGGTCCAAAAGAGGAGACACACATTGGAAACCAGATTTTAATAACTAGTAATAAGGGTCTGGTTCAAACATGGGTTTGGGGTCAGGGGTTTTTTTGTGTGTGTGCACATTTGCATAAATGAAAAAACACAAGGATATTAATATTTAAAACAAACAAAAAATCCCAAGGCCAGATAAAAATGTCCGAAACTGACCACCTCTGTTTCTAGCAACCCATCCTTAAAGTCAGTAGCCACCCTGCTGCTTCTCAGATCTCTCATGCTCTTTCAATGAACCCCAGGGAACTGATCCTTTATGAAGAATAAGAGTATTTAAAACATGGCCAGAAACTGATCATGCCAGCCTACATCACAGAGGTACTGAGCCACTGAGTGACATAAAGAGAAGAAAGCACAGCAAACCAAGGTTTTCTACTATCATTAGCAAAGACCAAGAGAGAACACTTTTGATTTTTTGCCTTGGTGAGAAGGGACTCAGTAGTAACAGCCGTGCCAACCAAAACACAGATCTCAGACTGCCAAGTGTATTGCACATAAAGGAAGGGCCACAACAAGCAGTACTGCAGTCCCTTGGATCCAGGAGTATTTATGACAGAAGGTGGACAATATTGCTCTTTCTTCTCGTTCCCACCAGAGAAAGGCCTTTCAACACCTGCAGCTATGCAACAATGCAACTAAATTCCTTAACATGCTTAACATGCTTTCTCTGCTTCTTGACTGTATGATTTTGAAGGTGACAAATATAATGGAAAACTGATTTAACTAATGCAGTCTGCAAAACAAAGCAGAAATAACAAGGGAATTCCAGATATACTGCTCAGCTCACAAACTTGAAAAATTACAGTGTTACCAAATAAGGCATGCAAGAACTATCAAAACCAAGTTTACCTAATATCATGGTGCACAATAAAGTAGGCTCTGCTTTCTTCTCTAGATTAAGTCTTCTAGAAATGTTTATTTTCATAACAGCCCTAAAGCCACCATACCCCAAATCAACACAGTTTGAACACCAAAACTTGAAATGCCAACAAAGCCTGTAACTTCAGCTAAAAGATTAACTTTTAGTTTTTGCTATATATCAGCTTTCTTTTCTTCTGGTTCATCACAATACATATGGTAGTCACAAAAGGCTAAAGAACAAAAAAAAGATGTCTGGAATGTGTAAAGCAAAATCATGCTTTCTGATCTACCCCAGCTATTCTTAGCCTTCAGGATAGAGCATTCTAAAAGCACATTGCATACATTTTATAGAAGCTCCTGTTCTACATAGCACTATAATTATGCTTTTACTTTCTTTAAAAGTAGCACTTCCTAAAAATATATATATGAATAAAATCAAATTTCTGCTATCAGTCTGAAGAAATTACTTGAACACACGAAGGTGATGGGATACAGATGGCCAGTGGGTTACACAGTCAGGCATTAGGACACAGGAGTCACCTTGCTGTTCCACCAACAATCTATCAGGCTCAGCATACTCCCTAGTTTGTACTACCTACATGAGAGGGGAAAAAAGGTCAGAGAAAACTATGGAACAACAGAACAGCCCATCTCAGAATATTCTGAAGTTCTACCTGCTGCCTGATAGTGATGCCTTTTCACTGGCCCTAAAATCATGTGCCATACACAGTTAGGTAATAAAAAGGTGAAACAGTTAGGTGATACCTTTACAAAGATCCTTATGGTGCACAACATGCTGGACAAAAAGCGCCAAAGATGCACATGTAACATAAAGCTGATACAATTTTTATATATTTAGCAAATTAGCATAACTGACAGGAATCCCCAGTTAGAGACATAGGTGATAAGGTAATTCTCCCCTGGTTCCATGCTTTTATGGAAACTCCTCCTTCAATGGGAACGAAACTTTGTTTACAAAAATGTGTCCTGAGAAGTCATTTTGACCTCAGTTCCCAGACTGGACCCCCAGGGCTTGGAGCTGCAAGGGAATTTATTTTGTCTTTCTGTCTAATAGAGTAGGTAAAATGCTAGCTACAGATACAATAATGGGCTACAGAGCTACAAATATATGTGTAAAGAATACAGAGAATATATAAAAGCAAAAAAGGCAAAAACCAATTTGGTTTCAATAGACTAACCTATGCCCCAAAATAAAAGTCCTGTCTGTAGTCTTAGCACTTACTATAACGCTCATCATCCCTAAAGCTCTAAAATCCCCTTCAAAATCCCCCTGAACTTTTGTTACCACTTATATTCTAGAGCTCATCTAAAGAGAAATCGGACTATTTTAGCTCCTTTATCCATTTTACTAAATAACTCCCTGCTCTTTTAAGAATGTATGTGTTTTCATTTGGTTTTGCCAGTAATTTGCATTCAGTACGGAGCAATGCACATGTAGTCAGTTCATACTGAAATCCAACATGGGTCAAGCAGTGATACTCAGACTTTGAGCACCTGTGCTGAAGCAAATCAATACACTTTGCTGAAAAAGTGGCAAAGTACTTTACACATTTTTGAGGTGGGAAAGGAGAAATATCTGTGGACTACACAAAAAACCCCATGAAAATACACTGGTTTTTTGAATCGCAGGTTTTGTTTTTTTTTTCTTGTATGCTACAGATTAACAAGGTATTTCTAAAAAAAAAAGGAAAAAAGTATAACTTCTAGAAAAACATTAGTATAATATAACAGACAAAACAGCTTGGTTGGCTTCCCCCTATGAGTAACCAGTAGAGGACATGTATAGAGCTTTGCAGGGCAGGCAGGAGTACCTTCCACAGACCAGCCACCTTAGTGTTTGCCACGACTGAAAAGATACTCTTGTTTTTATAGCCTTGGATGATTTTCACTACAAATTAATTGCTTCAACCTTCCTGAAAACTTCTGGCATTCCCAATAACAGTGTAAAGGTGTATCGCATTTGTTTTCAGTCTGTAGGATACAGAAATCTTTCAAAAACAGGAGAAACATGCAAACAATCAACACTTCCCTCTTCTACTTTCTTCATGACTCTCTTTGTGATGTTTATTATCCCTTCACTGGTATGTCCTTCCTCATGTGAAAAGCCCCAGTCAATTTTCAATCTACATTTCCCTTAGCCTAATACAACCTTTCTGAAGTAGAAGGGAGAGAAAGGGAAAACACTCAAATTGCATTTAGTATTAAACATATGGACTGAGAATGGATTTATAAAATGACATACTGATGCCATTTCCTTCTCAATTAATTATTAATTCTTGTATTAATCACTTTGTGGCTGCCAAGTACTGACCTGCCACTTTCACTGAACTGTATCATCAGGATGCTTTGAAGAACACCAGTAGCTAACTAAGGGTCAACACTTCTGATACATATTTTTTAATCCTACCGATTAATTAACATCCAATTATTAAACATGAAAAAAAAAGCACCTTCCAACTGAAAACTTCTAGTAGTGTCTTCAGAGCTCACAGACCACAATGTGGAGATAGTTTTTCCTATTGTCTGTCTTAACAGAGGAACTTAGGGGAATAATTATGAAATGAATTTCAGTTCGTGTCTGCATGAACTTGCTACAACAAGCACCACCCCACCTACGGAACATACATGTGCAGTCAGCATTTAAACAGAGCATCCAGAGTGGCTTATTTAAAGAAAGCACATACAACACAGTAAAACAGGGCAAACTAAATATCTGCAAAGTTAACTGTTTTGATTACCACGTTTACTAAAAGAAAACGGAAAACAATCTTCTAGCCTACACTTTCACTATGTGAGCCCACTACGTATCTTGAATACCAAAATCTTAACATCAAAAATACTCAAAGCTGATCTGAAGTGCAAAAACATCCTCTGAACTGTTAGCAGTTAACTAAGATTCACTATTCACTTTGAGAGTCACTTTTTTTAAACACTAATTTCTGGTTAAGCATAATACACTCAAAAAAACCCTTTTTTTTTTTTAGATATCAGTATCACTCCCCATTTTCTACTCATGCGGGCTTTTTCTATATTACCTAACACAACAACAAAGTCCTGCGCAAAAATACGTCTTTCTCATTTTTCAACGCACATTCACACAGCACAAGGTCTACCTTAATCACACTGCTTTCGTTTACCCTGGGAAAGGATGGAAAGGAAGCAAACAGGAGAGCCAAGACATTCTTATATCGCCTTTAACATGCGAGTGGAGACTCCTTTACTGCCCGTCCCTGCTTTCCCCGGGCCCCTGAGGACACAGCGGGAGGGCCCCAGAGCCCTCGGGAGGCTCCGGCGCGACTGCCCGGGGGGCGCCGCTCACAGACAAAGCCGAGCGGGCCCGCAGCGCGGCCCGGCCNCCGGGGCGCCATCTCCTACCTGCTCGGACCGGACCCAGCCCGGCGCTTCCCCCCACTACAGGCCGCGTCTCATTGTGCTCCTGCCGCCGCCGCCATTTCCCGGCCGCCGCCGCCTCAGTCCCCGCAGCTGTCAGGTCCCTCCATTCACCTGGGCCCGGGACGGCCTCCCCCTCCCTCCCTTGCCCCAGCGCTA
>VZRF01014334.1:314541-390563 GCA_013396875.1 Vireo altiloquus | reverse complement strand
AAAAAAAAAAAAAAAGAACCCAATTAAAAAAAAACCAAAGTGTATTTAGAGATTTTAAAGTTTTGGTAATGAAAAGTGGTAGATGTCCTGTCCCTGGAAACATTCGGTCAGACTGGACAGGGCTCCGAGCAATCTGATTTGGTGGAGGTGCCCATGGCAGAAGAGTTAGACTGGATGACATTCAAAGGTCTCTTTCAGCCCAAACCATTCTATGATTCTGGAAATCTGCATTGTTAACAGGACTGGACCCAAATATCCCAAATTCTCAACAGCACCAGGAATATTCTCTTGTTATGTACGCTTAGGTGTGGGGGAGGGTGGTCTAATAGGCAGGTACAGCTATTCCAGGAGAGGTTAGAAACACAATGAAAGCATGTGAGATAATTTGATTTTTTAGAAGGATTAGAGGAATATTTACAAGTCCTAAAGTGGGATACCTATGAATCTTTTAGAGAAGAAGCATTCCTATGCCTTTCCCATATGCCATTTTCTTTCTCTGTGTTTATCCAATTTAGATATATTTTTCAGGAGACACATCATGGGGCTGATTGTGAACTGTATTGCAACTATATTGTACTTTATTTTCTTTTTCTCATATACTGCAAAAGGAATTAAGGTGTAGGGGGGGAAGCACATAGTAAATATAAAATGGTACTGCAAATAGTAATTTGCTAATCCATATGTACAGACAAACAACCCAGATAAACTAACTGTAAGAACAGTAAATAATTAAGTAATTAAGAACAGTAAATAATTAAGCTGTTTTTGTAAGCTTTCCCATGGCTTGCCTTTATAATGCCAATTTCTGTGTGTTAATAAATTAGTAATTCTTCACCTTTATAAAAATTTAAAATCCATTTATTTATTGACTGAAAAAAAAATTTTAGGTTCCTCCTCCAAAATGAAAAGTCACTTTTTGTGTAAGTGGGAAACAATGCACTTTATGAATTTGCAGTCTTTACTGAGGTCTTCTCTCCTAAAAAGTGCATTTAGTTTCCGGGCAGAAAAATGTGTAGATAGATAGAAATAATACATATATATATAATAATAACAATTAATAAATTAAACAAAGAATCCACAAGGACAAACCCACAAGTAAGAGATTAGATACAGGAAGCCTGTCCTTTTATTTCAAAATTGGAGATTCTGTAAAATAACTGAAGCTATTCACTAGTAAATACTAATCTTATTACAGCATAACAGTTTCTAAAAACATTTTCTTCTAGTGTACCAGCTATACAGAAGAATATAGTTCTTTCTCACAAAAATTAGCTTTGAGCAACTAGTGCAAACATCCAATACAAGCCCCTCACTGAAAGTGTTCAGGAGAAATGTATTTGAAAGTACATGAAAATGCATTTCCTTCAGTTTATCTGGACACCACTCAAATCCTCCCAGCATTTTTCTCATTTAAAAAAATCATCGTTCCTCACCACTTGCCAAAGAGAAACATGTATTTTAAATATTACATTCCTTACTTACAATGATTTATTTAGGATGAAGTCCCTCATTAACTCTTTAGCCATCTAGCACTTTACATTTTAAACAAGAGAACTTCAGCAAGAAAGGTAAAACAGTTTCTTCAGTTTTACACAGAGGTATACAATAGCACAAAGTCATATGCCTACTAAAATGTTTTGTTCAAGACAAAAGTACAAGTTGAATTTTTTATTACAATAAAAATATTTATTTGACTTGTGTAACTTATTTGGCATTAAAATGTGACTGCATTGTTCCTCCCAAGAATGAGCAGCATATATGTTGAAAGTTACTTGATTCACATCAGACCAGTCATTTTGAAACAAACAAGAGTGATTTTCTGTTACAGTCTTAATAATGGCCATAGACCAGGGACACCCTGTACAAACTGGTCCTTGGACACAGCAAATCTATTCTGTGAATCAAAGAGATTCCAGGAAGGCCCGGTGAAAATAATGAAAAATAAATTACTTATTTGAGGAATAAGATATTACCTGGCCTGAACATAGCAGTGACGGCCAAGAACTAGCCTTTCTTGCAATGGTAGGTTTTAGTATTTCTCACTAAGGTAAAATCATTTTTATTGGTCCTTCTAACCTTTTAATCAAGAAAAAAATATATTAATCATTCAGGGGCCAATTTTATGTTCCAGATACATAAACGTAGACATTTCCCCCCACTATGGGGAGGAAATAAGATGGGTCTCATTTTCCAGTATCAGCAGTAGCAGCTGCTTGGAAAGGAATTGTCATAAGTGCCACTGAGGTGGAAGGAGGTTTCCCATGTCTTACATTTAGTGGAGGAAGAAAATGCTTTGATGTTCCACAGTTTCAGTTAAGATAACCCTGAAATGACTGTGGCACTTGAAAAAATAAGGGTTAATTTTTCACCCTTTGTGAGCTCTGGAGTTGTGTGAAGCGATGCACAGAGCAAGTGAGCTACTCCACAGAGAACATGACTTTTCTGTATCAATTAGTGTGCATGTATCCCATCCTCCTGCATGAATGGCTTCATGATCTTGGGCTGGTATGGGTGAGGACAAGCCATACAGTGTGTCCTGTTTATATACAAACCTGGAACATGAACAATCCTAAGTTGGGCAGCTGTAAATTAGTGTTATCAGTGGTGTGCCAGGGGAAGTTATTTACCTGACAAAAACCTGCACAATGCAGAAATACAAAGGATTTAGTGGTTTTTACCTCCGTTCAGATCTGTTACTTATTAGCTCAATGGAAATTGAAGGCAACCTATTGTCAGGGTATGAGCTTTCAGCTGTGGCAGTTTCGGAACTTCCATGGCCATATTCCAGCCTAAAAGCTCACCCTTGTTTTCCAGTTATTTGTTGCCTACTGCTGTTTTCTTAATTGAAGATGGAAGTAGATGTTAACTTCCTCTCTTTGGAGGGTTGATTCTGCAGAATTTAGGCAAACAAGTGCTCTGTGTAAAGTGGAGGTAACTGAAGTGAGTGGTGTATGGTTAATGTACATTGGATTTGCATGGGCATTGCGTAGGCTTCAGTGACTTCCTGGCCTATGTGGTTGACGCTGATTTAAGTGCCCTCAGGGCCAGATCCTGTAGTGTGTGCTTAGCACACAGATGTGTTGCACTGACTTCCACAGAAGTAGAGGAACTGAACACATCACTGGATGCATTCATGTTTGTGCTTGGCAAGAAGGGACTCCCAAGTATTTAAAGCTAGCATAAGTGATAATGCACTATTACAATTATTATCATGTTAGATGGCTGAATGTGATACCACATACACTGGCCAAATCAATCTCCTAAAGCTTGGATTCTGTGAGGATTAGTGTAGAGAACCCAAAAAACCCCCACTGGATGTGGCAAGGTACCCCTGTAAACTCAATGGAGCACTACTTGAATAAAAAATTACAGTCATACTGAGCAGGAGTAAACTGAAAGTGTCCAAAAAATGTAGGGGATTTAAGTGTGTTTAGACGCCAAATATCAACATGTGGAAATTTCAGCCTCAGGAAGTTTTAATGGAAGAAAGTATCTCAATCACTCAGTATATTTTGCAACTTTAGCTGAAAGTTAAACATCACAAAATGACATACTGCTATGCAGCTTTAAGAATCACACAAATGTATTCAATCATTTCCCCTACTTTTCAAATCTGCTGTTCATTAAAAGCTCTTCTCCTGTTTGCAGTTTCCAGTTTTCAAATGGATGACACAGCCGATGCATAGCCTAATGTTCATTCTCATGAGTCATAATTAATAAATAATTGTATCACATACATAGAATTTTACAGGTACTCTTAAAATGGTTTTACAGTTCTATTAAATATATAGATAAAATAATCAGTGCTATATAAAAAAAATCATTTTAAAACAGCTGAACTCTCAAGCTTTGCATAAAATTCTGTAGACACATTCATTACAATCTAGAAACTCAATAAAAATACATTTTAGAGCTCAATCTCTCAAAAATATTCATGGCGTTGAAAATTGATTGTCATTTTTTACTGTAAAAATCTGTGCTTGCCCTGCCTTTGCACTGATAATTTCCTGCAATTTGGCAAAAGCTATTTCAGTCAGTTTGTAGATTATGTGACTGTTTTAACTCATTTCCTCAACTCTAAGTCATCTGTCCCATAAATGTTTAGTGGAGTTCCGTCTTTAATAGTGTATCTTTCCTTGCACTTCCTATAATCACAATGAAACACTTTGCAGTTAAGTTACATGACTACAATGACATTGAACCATCTTATTACAGTTGCCACTCAGTCTTTAATGCTTGTGTTAACCAAACATCCTTTATCTGGCATGCACAAGGCACTTCCTGATGCTTACACTTCACAATGCTCTGCTACCCACATTTGCTCAAAACCAATAGGTTTTAGAAAGAGTCATAGCAGATCAGTACCCCTGTGTATCTGAATCCAGCTGCTAAATCAATATACCAAATGTGGTCAGTTCAAGCTTTTTTCAAAAACCCAGGCAAAAATTCCGGGAAAACTTCCTGTATTCAGACAGCGCACATATATGTTGGAAAATGGGTAGACAATAGATTGCCCACCAGGCTTTAAACCCTCCACTACCTCCAGCCAGTCCTCTGAGCATCAAGTTAAAACAGGCTTTGCCATAGTGAATATTTCATAATCAGGCTTTTAGGCAGTAGCTCAGAGTAGGCCACAAACGCCAAAACCAAGCAGTGTTTTGAGAACAGGGCACTTGCATTAAGGGATTGGATCTTGTCCTGTGGAAGAAGAGATGCAGGCTCGTGAGTCAGTTTAACTGGATGAAGCTGCTGCTTATGCAGATGTCACTCTTTACAGTTCCAGGTAAAAGCAAAACTCTTGAAGAGTTCAGTCTTTTTTTTAAGCACAGTTGATAACACCAGTATTATCACTTCTAGTGCTTCACCCTGGATCTTCTCACCCACTGAATGGCTGGGTAAGGTACACTGCTTCTGTTATAGCACACCCACAACAAAACAAATGAAAAAAATGAAAGCAATGTAATTGACCCCCAAGTATCAGGGAGTGACTTAGGATTTTGTTTTATCTATTTTGGATGGAAGAAGCAATCTCTGTCTCTCAATGGGATAGGCTGGGAAGTGTACATCAATGTAACACTGGTTGAGATGACCAATACAATTGCTGGATGCTGTTTGACATTTAAACTGCACATTTCAATGTTTCAGTCACTGTTCATCAGTGGGTTTTCTCCTTCTTGGACAAAAATACTGTGTAATAACATTTCTGGCATTAGTGCATTCCCGTTCACCTTTCCATTCTTTGTGGATGTCAGTTGTTTAGATACGACATCCAAAGAGCTCCTCATCCTGATTAATTTTCTTAGGAGGAAGGAAAGAAGACAGAAGGGAGCATATTTTACTTGATTAAACTTTGATAGCTGTAAAGCCCTATAAAGAGACTGTAATCCAACTCCAAATAGTCTCTGCTGAAGATTAATAAACATGGAAGAACCAGAGTAAAGATACAAAGGGTCAGAACAAGTTATCATAAACCAAAGAAGCCTATGAAGAGTGAAACATAATGAAAAGCTGTCAGCAGTTTTGCTCCCAACTAGTGTAGTACACTGCTGCTTGCTGCTATTAAATAGATGCCATACCCCAGCCTGCTATTCCCTAGTTTTCAGGACAAGCATAAAACGTTTCATGTACTAAGTTTTATGCCTTCAGAGGAAAAAGCACTAACACTTCAACTTTCTATTTTACCCTACTTCCAGAAAGCACCTTCAAAAATTCTAATATAGGCTTTCTTTTGGAAGAAAGTATCACTGTCTTCCACAACAAGCACAAACAGGTTCATGGATCACAAAATCAGATGACTCAAAATCTTGATTGTTTTCATGAACAAGATGGAAAAAAAGCATTTTTTTTCATTACGCTGATTTAAAGCACATTAAGTTGGGACATTTGGATCTCTTCCTCCCAAGAACAATGGACCTTATTTCTAGGTTCATGAGGTGAATCCAGCTCTAGTCAACAGTGATAGGACAGAATAGGAAAGATTTCAGCTTTGTTGAAAGGTGTTCAGAATTTTATCTTTAATGTTTAAGATCTCCTGACATTCCTTACTTCTATTTAATTCTAACTGCAGCTCAGGAGAAAAATCCCAGGGGAAGAAAAAGCTTATGAAGAAGAATGAAGTGTGATGGATGGTTAGGATTACCCCAGCAGATAACATGACTACAGACAGGTTTTAAATTCCTGCAAATAAATTGCTATATATTCTGATGTATCTTGATCCCAGGAACTATTAGTTCATCTGAAAACTTAGCCAGGGTAGGGATGCACCTTACATTAAATATGTAATAGTTACAGCCATGTGATTTAATTTTCACTCAGTGTACAAGTATGAAACCCTTCATTTTAGGAAGCACATCACAGTCAACCTTCCGAATTTTCAGGTGAAAGCAGCAGTGTGATGTAGCCTCATAAAGCATACCATAAAACTAAAAATGCCCAGTGAGAAGTAGTGACTTCACTAAAAGTCACATGAAGAAAAGTTACTACTATTAAATTGAAGACTTCTCTTTTGTCCTACAAAGCATGGATTACACCTTCTCTAGAAAAAGTCCTCTACCAAATATCCTAAACGGATCATTGATGTGGACAAACATTACAAGAAGCAGTAGCTCAACTGTGCCCATGGACAAGCCACAGGAGTCTCTTCAGTTGCGCCAGGAAGTCAGTACTGGATGTCAGCATTTCTCTGTATTTAGTTTTATATCTGTCATTTGTTTCTCAGTTGATTTAGACACTTAAAAGGTATTTCTAATTCTTTTACCATACCCTGGTGCCCTAAGAGTAGCCTCAGCAAAGAAGATACCTATTATTTTTTGTATCTGCAAAAGAGAGAAATTGTTATGTGATCTGTAAGTATAAGCAGCAGAGAAATTAAAGCAAAAGCAGACTCAGAAGCACTAAGGTACTTCTAAAACTTTAGTTTCTGAGATTACTCATATAATCTCTCCTAAGAAGCAGCTAGCATGTATGTTCTTCACACTTCTCCATACCCAGTTTATACCTGCAAATCAAACATACTAAAAGGTGCAGGATAAAAATGACTTTAAATCCTAAAAAATAACAAACTTCCCTACCTCAAAACCCTCAACCAGATTTTGTTGCTCCACTGGATTTGCTACTGGAACTGTAATTAATTCCTGGTATGTGTTTCACTACCTGAAGCTCTGCTCTGCCTCCAACTCTTTTCAAATAATTCCATGGAAAATGTGAAGAAGCATTTCTAGCCTTGCCCTTACAAGTGGTCAGATCCAGAGGTAACTCAACATCATCCCTCTTCCACAGCTGTCAGGCCCTACATAAGAAAATTGAAGCCAGAAGAATAATTTTTGAAGACTAGAGCTCTGAATTGTTCATACTTCTACTGATAATTATCTGGTTTTATTTAGCATCTTATAAAGCAAGGCACAAATGTACAAAATTGCATCTACTAAATCAGACAATTTTTATATATATTTACACAATTACCATAATATAAAATGTGCTTTGACACTGTCATAGCACAGCAGTAGCAGAATTGAGGACAACCTGATAACAAACACAAATACCAGGCCCTGGATTTCTGTTTGTGCTTCACCTGAAGGAGCCTATTCATATGCAGATACACAAAGCAATCCAGCCACCATCCTTTATTTTCCACACCTCATACAGATCAAACTTTGTTGCTAAGAAGCTGTGGAAGAAGTAAAAGGCAGTAGACCAGCACCCAGAAGAAAATGACGAAGTAGAATAGCTCTGGCTGCTCAAAAATCGTAATCTCATGAGTTGGTGCTGGAGTCTCGCTTGTTTCCAAGTCCTTTTTCTTCCTGAAAACCGGAGAGAATTCAGTAAGAGGCAAGGAAAAGAAGAAAAAGCCTTTAGTGTTAATAATTGCTGTGAATATCAGAGAGTGGACTAAAAGACAGCAGTTTAATGAACCTTTTCAGTCCAGTCAGTTGGAAGGCCCCAGCTGGACTAGGAGGGGCATACTTGGTGTTAGAAGTATGTTCCTTTTAGAGTCAACATATGTAAGAATCCATCTTCTGAAAACTCCAGACAAATTCTCAGGTAGTTTAAGTACATGCCATTACAGCACAGCCCTCTGATGTAAGATTTCCACCAGTCAAAAAGATGCCCTTTTATTTTCAGAACAGAAAACACAGCACTGGGCAACACATGTCACACTTCCACAATTTCGCTTAGGCACTGGAGCTGACTTGATATACTTACCCCAAATCATCTACTTTCAGAGCTCCTCATGCTAGGCACTAGAATATTAAACAGAAAAAGCCCAAGACTTCCAACCAAGAAACCAACTAGCAGTTGGAGGTTTGCAGGACAACTCCAAAATTTCAACTTTCCAAATTTCCAGCTGTAGTTTGTAAGGACCTGCCAGTACCACTGAGCTCTCACAAAGAGAATGAAAGGTCTTATTTAAAAAGGCATGAGATGGCACAATCATTTTATGATTTTCTAGTACTGTAAGAAAAACACTCTGGTAAACTGTTTTTAATCTACTTTTGGAGAAAAATGGTGTTTTTCTGGCTTTGGGCATCCTACTGGATATATACCTGAGTATTACACAAAATTCTCTTAGTATCAGCAAATTGTACAACTGATAAAACTGTAACTGCTATTTGTGTATTTTTTTTTAACAGAAACTTAAGTGAGACCAGGCCAGTGAATCCTGATAATATTTTGTATGTTTTCTGCATCTAAATATAACAACCATTTTACCTAGAAGTTCTGAGAAATACTATTCAGTATCAGCCAGGAGACAAAACGTAAAGCAATCTTTGTTTCTTATAGATATTTAGACCCTAATACCAAAGGGATGCACACTCTGTGTTCATGACCCATCACCCCAAGTCTAAACTAAACACACATACAAATTATCAAAACTCAGAGATGCTCCAGCAGAGGCTAGACTTTCCCTGGCACTGATCTCACTACACATTGTTTCCACATTCTTCCAAACCTGGAAGGAGTCATTGCTGCCAGAGGGCCTAACATTTGAAGTTCTCCCACTCCTTTCTTAGCCTGACATATCCACCACATGGGGAAGCTCAGAATCTTGCTCAGACAGATGAATCCTTCAGGTCAAGGAAAAGCAATTTAGTCAAGGGACAGACTGAGCAATAAGGAAACTTTGTATCTTACACCTATGGGAAATGTGGACTCTGAGC
The DNA here is from genome assembly GCA_013396875.1 of Vireo altiloquus. Classification (NCBI taxonomy): domain Eukaryota; kingdom Metazoa; phylum Chordata; class Aves; order Passeriformes; family Vireonidae; genus Vireo; species Vireo altiloquus. Next base: position 381,405 of record VZRF01014334.1, on the reverse strand, counting down.
CATTACAGAAGACATTACAGTTGCTACCATTATAATTAATTTCCAGCTCCCTTTGTATCACTGCTAGTAGTACCTAGGAGTTATGGATTCCCTGCAAAAGTCTGTCTGAATAAGTAGCACTCACCCAATGATTAATGGATTTTCACTCATATCTGTCATCTTCTGCTCATTTACACCATAGGTTTCCTTAAACAAAAAAAAGAGTAGATTAGAATTCAGCATCTCACAAACTCTGTATTGTATGCAAATCGTATCTAATGTTTGCTCAAATAAAATGAAAGTGTGCTTATAAACATATTCCCCATCAGAATATACAGCACTGCAGTCTGGTGCACACACAGAAAAGGAAAAAAGTTGTGAAATAAGATTTTTTGCTTTCAATTGCTTACATCAGTTGAATAAAGGTCCCCTCATTCATATGAATTTCTGCTAGCTCTGACAGCATTGCAAAACTAAAGCATCTGTGTGAAACCTCCCTTTCATTGAACACTGATGGCAGCATCTTTTTAAAAACTCCAAGACTGTCTGAATTTTTTTTTTTGTTGAAAAAAAGCCATATTCCTACCCTTGCTCAGCATGCCCAGATTGCTGATGCTGTCCCTTCCTTCTGACTTCAAAAATTAAAATCCAGACCTCAGCTGTATAGTGTGCTCTCAAGAAGCCAGTATGAATCACATCTGTCATTAGGGGTGCAGCATTTTTGCAGGGCTGAGACTAGGGCACCAACAACATACAAGGAATGAAAAACTAAAAGAAACTGGGGCAGCAAACAAAGGCAGCTTCAAACAAGCAAAATGTTGCAGCTATACAGCTATGATGAAGATTTAAAGTTACAATAGATTTAACTGTAGGATTAGGTACTCCTTTGTGAATTTGTTCAAGGTTCAGTAAAGTTTAGTATGTATTTAGGAGAGTTCAGTAAAACTTTGCAACTATGCCTGGTTTTAGCACTAAAATTATTAGAAGTCACAAGACTTTCATACTGTCACAGGCCTTTTTACAGTGTGTGAACTTCTGGAGTTTAAGAGAACCAGAGAAACAGCAATAAATCAATGTCCACACTTACCTCCTCAGAAGCATTACGAGAAAACCTTTTTCGGAGATGAATGTTGGCATCATTGTCACTGCTTCTGAAATGTATGTAAAAGCAAATTTTTTAAATTCATAAAGCTAAGTTAAAAAGAGACACTGCAAATGGACATGACAGGTTTAAGCTACACAAAACCACAAATATGCATTGTTGCATGTATTAGAATATGGACTGGAATTTATCAGTATTTATTTAACATAGTAAAGATGGCTTTGGGAAAATCTGACGCACAATAAAAAATTCATATGCTCTAAAAAAAATCTTTTCTGAAAAATTGTATCTGAGAGCATTTTTGCACCTTATCATTAAATGAGAGTATACCCAAGTTTTATAGCCATATTAAAAAAAATTTGGACTGACAGGGAACAGAAAGCTTGGAGAGAACAGGTTTTTCTAATCAAACTCTCAAATTCATTAAGAGTGCTCCAGTGATAGGCATCAACAAATTACAGTTCATGTCCCACTCAAATAAATTACCTAAGAATAAATTAGAACATAAAAACCAGAAGTGAATGGACCAAAATTAGCTGAGTGTCTCTGTACTGGGCCTGGCTGGGCTGCAGTATAATTTCCCTAGAGCAGCCCCTCTAGTGCTGTGCTTTGTACTTGAACTGAGACCTGGTGCTGGTCCCACCCCAGTGGGCTGGGGCTGGGCAGGAGGCTGGGAGGAGACACAGCCAGGAGAGCTGACCCAAACTGACCAAAGGGCAGTGATACACACACTTTTTCTTATATCTGTCTTCTGAAGCAACCACTACACCCTGCGTCCCAGGAAGTGGCTGGACATTGCCACACTGAAAGATTGCTGGACATCTCTGCTGATAAGAAACAGAGAATAAATACTTTTTTTTCTGGTCTTCTTCTAATTTGCTTCCACACATGGCCTTTGCCTTTTCATTAAAATGTCTTTATCTCAGCCCATGAGTTCTTCATCTTATTTTCTCTCCAACACCTCATTTACTAGTTCATAACCAGAAAAAAACACCCAAAAAGTATCTACTGGAATCAATCAGTGTCATGCTTCCAAATAGTGTCACAATGCACATGGATGATTTAATCTACATTGCAAAATACTCTCTCTGTTGGAAAAGCAGTTCTAACACTTCCATGCTCAAAATGTACTGGGCTTCCACTTGAGTTTTGTGTGGCAAAGTTTGTAGCACAGTCAAATCTTTTGATCACAGAATCACTCGACATGTTTAGGAGGAACACAGGAAGAAGCCAATGAATCCCAATACTTCTTCCTAAAACAAGACTACAAGAAACATACCGTGGACAGGGCACATTTCAAAAGACCTGTCAGGTGTATTTAAGACAAAGGTAATGTGAAATACCTGGTAAATTCGTGGAATTCAGCATTTTCTTCCAGGTTATCTTGTGATAGGGTAGTAGTGGCAACTTCTGAGACCTGCAAATCTTCTTCAATCATATTTTTCCCTTCTTCCTCCTTATTACTATTTTCTTCTGGTGTTCTTATGGCTATTGGTAAATCCTCTAGATGTTCTACTATGGCCTGTTGAAATTAAGAAATTAGACATTAGACATCAATTAGGCATTAGACAAGACTCATTCCCACCGTTCCAAGTATCTTAGTGGGCAGCCTACTCAGATGCTCAATTGCAGGTAGTATGAAACTGAAAGTCTCCCAGAAGAGAATAAAAAAGCGATTAATTTCTTGTATCTTTTGGGATACACTGAGCTATAAAGTATCATGAGTTCAACATACATACATACATACATACAGTTGGAAAGTCAGATCTTTCTATTAAGAAGTCATGACATGACATAACTCTCTGAAGCAATCCACTAGACTTTTTAAAATCTACCCCCAATTAGTCCTTCAAGCTAACAGCAAACTGAATTTATTATTGTAGTTAGTGTCAGGATCAAAACTTGTTCAAGCAATGTGTCTAAGCAACATGTAGAGCAGCATTAAATGGACACTCATTACTGAAAAACACTGTCAAAAATTACTGTGCTAGAAAACATGTAAGGCACTTCAGAACTGTGTCTGCAAGAGGAGATGCAGAAGCAAACTGCCTAAACTAAATACCCTCAAAGTGCCCACTTCTTTCTCCTCCTCCAGTGCAGACAAGCCTCCATTTTACCCATGTAAAGTATCCTACTCAAATTGGTTTTTTAAGTTTTTGTAGGCAAACTTACTTGGATTGAGACAAAAATTATCATTGCCTGTATCCTTTCTTTAGAAGCAATACTAATTTCTGTTCATCTCATTATGGATTATTAAAAATACCCTCTCTGGTAATCTTTTATGCCTAGGGATTATATAGAAATCTCAAACTATTTCAAAACATAATAAAAATTCACATTTTTTCCATGCTATTAGCTAATCTTTTATGCTTAGGGATTACAGAAGCCTCAAATTATTTTAAAACATAACATAAATTCACATTTTTGCAGTGCCATTAGTATTAGGGTTTATTTTCTCTTTTAATGTCAGATCTTCTCAGGGATCTGCAATTCCATTCATTCCAGTAGGGGGCTGTGGCAAACAGTGTAATGGAACAGGAAACCAAGTAAGTTTTAAATATTTCTCCCAAACACTGCAAAATAAAAGCAAAAGAAAACCACTGGGATCTGATGCTAAGACCACATATGTACACAAAGAAATGCTGGTAATAAAATAAAATAAAATACCTCAGGATCTTGTGGAATAGTGGAATCTTGATGGTTGTTGGCCTCATTGCCATCTTCTTCTATTTCTAACTCTTCTACTAGTAATGGCACTTCTTTTTCATCGGAAGAATTCACATGACTGCTTGTTTTTGTAGTTTCCTCCTCGCTGTTTTCAGTATCTGTTTCTGATGGAGGGGTACCCAGCTTATTCTCCAAGTCTGGCTCTGGAGCATCTTCCTTGTAGTCCTCCTGTTCTGGTAAGTTCTCGTCATGTAAAACATCAGTTATGGTTTCAGAAGAAGCCTTTTCATTTCCTGTATCATAACCTTCAATACAAGGCTCGAGGTAAGCGTTCAGAACTGCTGATATGGGAACATTATAATGTGGATAATAAAAGAGATCATGGGGTATCACAGATACTTTCGAAGAGCTGGGTAGCACTTCAGCTGCAGATTCAACTTCATCACAGCTGTCCAGATCGTCTGGAGTTTTAGGTACATCTGAGAGAGAGTCATCAGATGTTTCATGTTGTGTGGATAGTTCTTGGCTTTCGAGATTAGAACCATTCAGTGAACAAGGGTTTGTTTCTATCGTCTCAAGGACAGGTGATTCCTTTGTATGTTCATCTTGTGGACGTGTCTGCATTTCCTCATCCAGAAGATGGAGAATATACTTCTGCGTATCTTCTTGTTTTGAGGTATCTTCTGGTAAAAGAATTGAAGACTGGGGTTTGCTTTCTTCTACTTTATTAATAGAATCATCTGTAAGTATACCTGAAGTCCAGGATAATGGACTCAAAGAAGAAGTATTGGCTGAAAGGCTCTTGGTTTCATTGTCATATTCAGTAGGGGTTTCCTTAGTTAATTCTTCAGAGTATTCTTCAAAAGAGTCAATGGAATTTTTCTGATCTGTCAGAACAGCTGGAGAAAGGTCATCATTCTGTTTCAGTGGATCATCAGAGATGCTCCCTTCACCTGGCATGAATTTATCATTTGGAACCTCCCCAGAGGAATTGGACTCAAAACTGACAGATCCTGTAATTTTCAGTGAGGTAGGCCTTTGAGGCTCCTCTTCAGGCATTTCCTGTAAATCGCCTAACACTTGACTCAGTTTCCCATTACAATTTTCAGCAGTGGTTTCTGATGGGATTCTCTCAGGGATATCATGAATATGGACCTTTGGAGGAGCTGGATGACTCCTCTCATGATTAACAGTATACATGTTTTCTTCACTTTCAGTTAAAATCAAGATTTTGCTTTCCTTTTCTGACGGTGTGTCTTTGATGTGGACATACGTGGACTCAATTGGAAGCTCCTTATCAGGATCTGTAAAGTCTTCCTGTAAGTGATGATATACCATTAGGAGACAAATGGTAGCTCAGATACCATTTTACATTTCCCAAACACTATGGAAAGAATAAATACCTAGTCTTTCACTCCATTTCCTTGTGAATGGCCAATTAATGATTCACTTATTTTGAAGGGAGAAAAACTAATTTGGCAAGTCAAGTGCCTTGAACAAAGCTCAATGTCAAGAAGACACTTGTACAGGAAGATCAGAATGCAGACAAGCCTACTCCTCAGTTGTTAATGTATTCATCTCTCCCTGCTGCACCTGTGGGGACAACTGACTTGGCTTTTTTATACAATCCCAAACCCTAGGAACAACATAAATCTAACAACTCCAATAAATCAATTGTGAAATGTATTGATATATCAGATTATTTCCTTCCAACAGACTCTTTTAAAAGAAAGGTAGTTTTTTGCTTTGTCCATTAAAATGCCAACAAGTCTTAATGTGAACCAATCTTGTCATTGAACTCATCTAATCTAATAATAATTACTTTATTAAAATAATTTTAATTCCTATTACTTTAGTAAAGCTCACCAATTTTATCAGCTACAAAATATATCCCAACTGTCTGCTTCAGTCAAGAAATAGGAGAAAATGCCTGTTTTTCCAAAAGCCTTGCTTAATCCTCAATTCTTTATTTTTTCATTAAAGTACTGATAATTTAAGCTGCAGTTTATTTCATGCTTATGAGTGCTTTTTACTGTTGTATTGACAAGATTCAGCTTTTGGTATCTCGTGTCTCATACCTGCTAATTTCAGACGGATCATGGCCCTCAAACTTGAGAAGATAAAAGTAAAAATTAAATTTGAAGTCCAATGGATCATTATAGATAAAGGAATAAATTTTGGCCTTATTTAAAACCAATATAGCAAAGCAGTAGAGTCCTATGAAACCAGTTCTAGCCTCTGAAAGTTACAATTGGATGTAAATGTATACAAGCATGATTCTCCCTAAAGCATTTCAGCAATCACCAATGAAAACCCATTTCACTGGATTTAATAAAAATGTGAAAAATTAAATCCAGGCTTGTTGTTTATTTTAAATAGCTTAGAAAGAAACCTAGAAAATAAATCTGACTTTATTACGTACACCAAAGCAAATTAGAGAAATGACATGAGATAGGAGTAAACACATACCCCTTCCAGCTCTGGGAAGTGCTCCAGAAATTGTGCCACATATGTCACAATTGACTGCTCATCGGGTGACTCCACCATGATATCTGTGGAGACAGACATGAGGGGCTTGAGCATACACAGCTTTGGAACACTCTTGCAGAGGAACAGATTGTCAGACATTTATCCTGCCATTATCGTCACAGAAATAACAGCTAGGAACACTTCTTTTTTTTTCTGACAGATAAGAGAGATGCTCTTCACTGCTGATGGCACTTGACAGAGTTCTCAACATCCTATTCACATTCATTTTTTCCTATTTCCAAACACATACTGAACCCCGATGAGGGTCCCCTTTCATCCACTTTTATACTGCCATTTAGGCTGTTGTCACTAGACAGTTGAGTGGTTTTGAGCGACAATACAGAGGTTTATTTTTAGCAGGATGGCCCAGTCTTCTAACTGGTGATGAAAGTGCAATTGTGCTTTCAATCATGACATCAAGGCCTAACATAACATCAGCCTAGTAGAGTTCAGTGAAAAGAACTACAAGTCCATTTACACATATTTTATATACACATACACACTTAGGTTTACATGTATAAATACGTGTGTGTGAATATAGGCACTGTAAAGGGAAAACTGGGAGATGCAAATGCACTTGAATGGGTATCTCTCCATTTGACTGGTACAGCAGCCTTGCACACTTCATCCTGGACTGACATTAAGTCTCTGTAGACTAGTTGTTACAGAATGGTGCTAATGCACTGAGACACCCCTCAGCACAATTAATACCCTCTAGGAATGCAGATGTCACAAAGCATCTAAGCATGAACCAAGACCAGTGTACATAGCTAAAACCACAGTAAGATCTCTGCTTCCAAGGAGCTTACGAATATGACTGGAAGCATACAACTGTAAGCCACTGACCATTTTTATTTTTCTTATCAACAAGCTCAGCACACTGATCACATCAGCAGCCTAATCACTGGGAGGTTTTTGGTAGGTATCACAATGCAGTATTCATGAATTCATTATAGTCTGAGTGTTACCCAACAAAGCTGATGTGTTTTACCTTCTGGTTCGAGGAGCCGAGGAACACCCAGTTTATTCTGTGCTATGCTGAAAGCATCCTCCAGGTTTTCTCGTGCTGATTTCTCTAGTGCATGCTTCATGTCTACCAAAGTACAATCTATGGCTTTTATGACGGCTAAGAAGGCAAGGCCACTCCTCCAACTACTTGTAAAGTCCTGGACTGCAACGCCATACCTAAATAGAAATACGTACATTTTACATGGGCGGTTTGTTAGAAAATCCAAAGTAAAGGCATCATCATTTTCAGACTCCCAAAAGTTAAAACGTAAGGTTGCTGAGTAACACTTGTCACATTTGAGATATTTTTGGATTTCGAAATCTAGAAATACATTCAGGGAACACATGGGTTCACAAACTGAATTGGTGTGGCTAACAGCTGACATCAACCTGCTTGTAGGAAGTAGTTAGTAAAAACAAAGTCCTTAAGAATTCAGCAACCACATTTAACATTCACAAAACCAAACATCTCTGTGATTCTTGTTTCTGTTGCTCTCCAGCATTTTAATGCCATAGCTTGGGAAAACTTCCAAGATTTAAATATTTAAACACATAAGCATAAATGATTCACATTCCTGTGTACTTGGCCTTCTATAGCAGAAAATCTGCCAAATGCAAATGGTGTCAGCATATGCATAAACCACAAGAATGTTAGATGCCCAAAGTTTTGGAGGAAAAAACAGCCATCAAACTTGCAATGGAATACAGGCCCAGAATAGAAAATTCTGTGATCATGGGATAACAGGATTACAATGACGCTATTATGGTTTTAATACCGCAGTTGCAAGAACAATTTTCTCTCTTATTCTATCTTTCCAATTTGCACTCTTTGACTGGGCTGAAACGTCTGTGGCCTTTGCTTCTTCAGTCCTCACTTTCCTTGTATCACCTGTTAATGATGACTTTAGCATTATTTTGGGCTAAAACTGTGCTTCCTCTATGGTCTGCACTGGCAGCAGTGAACTACAGATGTCAGTGGGACAAGTTATCTGCTCAACAAGCACCCTTAGCTTCACTGCAGGGATGATGTGGTCCACAGGACCAGGTATTTAAGATGTAAATTTTTGTCTTCAACACTAGACACAGGAAATTTGTGTTCAAAGGCAGATTTGGATATATAAATCAACAGACAAAATTGCCAAATATTCAGCTAACCAACCAGATGAGTAACTTTGACACATGCCCTCTTTAAAACTCTCCAGTCACTACTTCAAATAACAATATATGTAAAATACACTCCAAGTATTTGCATGTGCATGAGACATCTTCCACTACAGTTTTTTAACCTGACAGTAATTCTGCTAGGATAAAGGATTACTACACAAAATGCTTTGGTAAAAGAACCACTTTTTTATTAAAGAGGAGAGAGATGTGTTGTGCAATGGAAATGCACCCATATGTTACAAGTTCAAGAGAAGTGACTTATAGTTCACTCCCTTCCCCTCTTTAATTCTGAGGAATGAGGGACTCTAGTAGGGGCTCTGTCCTTCAAGGCACTCTGCAGCACACAGAGAAGCTTCCTCAGTGCTACTGCTTAATTTAAAAGGCTGCTGATAAAGTCTTTCAGCACATTTATTTTTTTAGTTCACCCCTTGGTTATATCTAACCTTTAATTAGCAAAAGATGTCAAATAGACTTCATGAAAGCTGGGGTCTGGGGAGTACAGAATGATCCTGTATTAAACAGCACTAAGCAGGTTAGTTCAAGTTAACATTTAACACTCAAACCACGGAGCCAGCCGCGGCCTTCAAGGTCAGATGGCTGCTGTAAACACATGGCCATAGTGATACAACCCCCGTCCATTTACATGTGCTCCCAAACTTCAAAAGCAGAAGGCAGCACAGCACATGGTAACACACCCATGGGGCAGGACAGAGAAAAGGGACTCAGCTTCAAAAGGGCAGGTGGCAAGACACTGTTTTGTTGAAGGGTTTGTTAGCTTACTTTCTGGTTTTCCTCTGAACCCAGATTAGAAGGGCCCTGATGGCTTTCCGCTGATCCTTCACTGTAATGGACATGTTTCTCTCCACACTGGGAGTGCTGGGAGATGTGTCTGATTCTGGACCACTGGGCCCAGAGGACAGGCTGGATGAGGAGGAGTTCCTGTTGAGGTTGCCTGTCAGCTCCTTAATCTGTAATAAAAGGTGAAATACACAGTGTTCTGCTTTATCACTAGCTGCATCGTGTCCTTGTTTTCATGCAAACTTTAAAGAGATCAGTGCCATAACTGAATTTTAAGTGATAATTATAAACCTGTTCTTTTTAATTCCCAACTTGTATTTAACAAGCATGACAGCCAGCAGCAGCCCAGGCAATAGAAAGGGCAAGCACCCAGCTTGGGCCGAACTGCGCAAATTAAACAAAAAGCAAAGAAACATGTCCTTGAAAGAAAAATTAGTTTAACTGAAATTATTCTCTTCACAGGAGTTGCTTGAGTGAAATGTTTTTAGTCCAGAAATGGTGACCTGCAGCAGCACTCCTGTCCTTCATCAGCACTGACATTTCAGAGTCTGCTGCTTTTGGGTCCCCTGTGCCCTCTGCTGTTGGGGTGACAGGTCCTGGTCACACCATCTCTGCCTGTGAGTCTGCCTGGCTAAACTGGTTCTGTGCAGCACTGTTCAGCCTGAGGAGCTCAGCTAGAGAGAGAAATGCCCCAGTGCAACTTTGAGATCTCTTTTTTTAACCTTATAGCCATGTTTTAAATCAGAAAAGAGAATGAAAGGGCCTCACAGTCTTACGAGAGTTGGGGAACCCTCCCTCCATCTCTCTCTGTCCATTAGAATTTGGGATTGTCTAGAAGGTAATTTTCAAACTATGTGTAGGTTAGGGAGCAGTTTTAGTCTAAGCCTGGGGATAAATCAACTTTCAGGCTCAAATGCATTTTATCAGTTCCAAGTCCTTTGAGATCTTTCATATGACTGTGTATATCAGTTGCAAATTTTTCCCATGTTGAGTAAGTCTCCAGAGAACAGTGATTCTAAATGGAATTTCCCACCACATTGGACCAGATCCAGAAAAGGTAATTGAAAATAAACTGTGACCTGGAACCAAACCCAGGACATTGGTTCAGATCCAGGGGATCTGGAATAGAACCCTGAGAAGGCACAGGAAAGTAGGGAAAGTAGTAATCTGAAGCTCTATTTCAGGTCCAAGTTAAATGAGGGCTTAAATTGTACCCAATTTACATCAAAATAGATCCAATGAAGTAAAATGAAAGCAGCTGCAAGTATAAAATTAGTGTATATTACAAGAGAAAAGCTCAGGTTTAGCATGATTAATTATGTTCTTTACGATTAAAAATAAATTTAAAAATCACTATTCAGCTGGATTATACGGATACCATGATGACTGATTACCTATGGTCAAAGTATTCAAATTTTATTACCTGAAAAAACAAGATTATATTCCATATTAGTCCAAGTACCAGAGAGGAATTTCCATCTGCTATTTCTGCTGCATCAATGCTAACAAGCTTTACCTGTAGAAGAGATCATAAATTCAGAGCCAAATTCAAAGCAGCAAGGTATATGCAAAAAATGCACTGAGACTACTGGTTATGTCCATACCACTTCTGCCACCAACAGGCCAGCAAAAAAGCAATACTGAAATCTTGTATTAATGAAAATTTTCCCCTGATCACAATCACCCTTCTCCTGGAACTCCTACTGGAAATCCCCAGCGTAGTCTGCAGAACAGAAGCAGACTCAGTTCTGCATTTTTAGGACTAAAAATGCATTTCCTCCATACAAAAATGGAAGAAGATGGGGCCCCCTCCAGTGGACCCCACTCATAAAAAGTAGAGAGTCATTTCTCATAGGAAAATCTAAAATCCTAGTAAGATCTACTTACTTCTTTTTTCTATGCATCTCCTTTCTCCTTCCTTATCCCACCTTACACAGCTTGTCACAGAGCTCTGATAAAATCAGTTAGCAACGGATAGGGTTGCCTAATCCAAGCAAACTCTAGACTTTCCCACACTGAGGTTTTTTCCAGCTGATAACACCAGGATGTTATTCTCTAGGACAACAGAGACTTGGTTTTGGCAAAGGTCACAGAGGAGGGAGGAAACACGGAAGCTGTCAGTAGTGCAGATGGCACCCAGACCGAGTTAAAGCCCAGCAGCTCATTTATCACTGGGAAGTCCCGGACATGGTGAATCACTCAGCAGGGCTCTACCCTGCTGCCCCAGCTCCACAGGAGCAGATGCTGTCAGGTTCCACCCACTGTGGTTTAATACCTAACCCTGGAGCTCTTGGCAACCAAGGCATTTTGCCAACACTTTCATCACCCTTCACTAACTGGTTTGGTTAAGCTGAAAAAAAGAAAGCAAAGTAACTTTTTATCTAGTAGTTTGCACAACATTTTCAGTCTTAGCAAGAAGACACCTCTAGTTGTCATATTTCAAGGATCAGGATTCTTGCTAGCTCCAAGGTATTTGGCATGGGAAAACCTTTAAGACTTAGTACATTTGAATAGCAGTTTCTCCAAAATGGGAAGCAAGTCGTATTTATCGTTACACTGCTCAGTGTGAGCTCTGTCCTCTTACTGCTGCTTCTGTTTGTCACTCAGCCCAGCAGAGATACTCAGCTACAAGATACTGGCAGCTTACTCTTAAGGGAACAAGAAATCCATAGGAAAGTGGTTTTTAGCACTACTAATTAAAAGCCACCTGCATTCAAGGTTCCTCCTGCCTGGCCTTGCTGATTGAGGACCTAGTGAGGTCCTGGCAACCAGATATGCTTCAGCTGCAGCTCTGCCAATGCTGCTACTAACAGAGAGAAATAATCTCATCTGCCAGTGGGCCTTAGCTGGATTTGGGTAAAAAGCATCAACTGGGAAACTGTTAAGAAATATGTGAATATGTAAAATATTTCTTAGCAGTTCTACAGCAGGACGTGTAGACGTACACATTTAGGGCCAGATCAGCCCCTACTGATGGAGTTTCCATAGGGAGGCTGGAACACCTGGAAGTTACTGGAAAACTTCTTGACCTTTCACATCCTCTCCTGGGGAAAAAGGCAAAGGATGTTAAACTTCCCACATCTACAAAGTCATAAGAGATGTGCTAAGACCTCACATCATGCTCATTCCTGCACTGGGGTTTGCAGCAACTCTCCTGCATGACAAGCACTGCTGCTGGAGCAGGAGCTAAGCTCAGTGCAGGGAAGCAGCAAAGTGATGCCAGTTGCTGTTGGAGCATCCTATACAAGGCAGGGGTTTGCACACACTTATCCCTCCTCACCCATAAAGTTTAACCTTACTGAAGTCCTTTAGAAGAAACAGCCCAATAATTGTTTTCTCTTTCTCTTTCTGAAAGTTCTGGGTATACCATGTATGCGAATTGTTACATGGCTGGGGCTTCTTTTGATCCCATTACTCTCAACATTTTTTAAAATCAGGGAGTTTTCAATACACAGGCCACTTCCAGAGGGCTTTGGAAAAAACCCATCACAGGACAAATGAAAAAAGGAATGAACCATTTCCAGCTACAGGGTCTGATCACATTTGGTCACTTACAACTGTAGGAAGTGATGCTGTGGTAGTCCAACACTGGCTATGAGGGAAGTTATATTCCTCTAAGGCTTTGATTTCTAGAATTATGCATTTATATCATGTTCCTGGATTTCACTTTCTCTTGCCTTTGACTCATGATCAGCTGCTGCAGCAATCAGTTTACCAGATAAATACATGATTTCTAATAGTGAAAGTATTTCTGAGAAAAGAAAGTAATTTACCATCAGTGTAATTGAAGTAATGCCACTAAGACCCAGATCATAAAAATTACTTGCATTTCTTTTTATTTTCTTTCAATATTGGGTTCCTGATTCTTTAATCCCATTGAACTTTAACATATAAAATGAGCAAATAATCCTTGCTTTAGACTCTGTAGGTGTTCTTGTTGTGCATTTCTTGTGGCTTTTCAGCCCTGCTGCTAAGATAAGTCACAGCCTCTTTAAGCAGTACACTCCTCTGACATACAACTAGCACATCAGATTAGCAACAATTACAACTTGCAGCATACATAAAGAGAAAATATTAAGACCAGTCTTTGAAAATACTCACATTACTGTCTTCCAAGAACTTAAGTGCTTTGGCTATGTTGTTCAAACGAAAAATGCGATGGGTTGAAGATTTGTATTCGTGCATCTAGATAAAAGAAGTGCCACACTCTTTTTAAAACTGGTGGAATCATTCACCACATCATACAAAGTTTAAAACACTACAAGCACTGAGGCAAAATAAAGTTAAGGAAATCTATCTATGAAAAATTATTGCCATCTTTTGTGAGCAGTAAAACGCTTCCACTACATGATTGTAGCAAAACAGGGTTAGCAACCATCTTTCCTGCTCTCCAGATGTTATCACTCTCTTGGACCTGCCACATTGGTTATTTATGTAATCACTCCCCAACCATGTTTGGTCACAACATCAGATTTGCCTGAAAATTCATAATAATAGATTTTCTTTTTTCTTGAATTAAACGAAATTATCCTAATTAGGAAGCATGAGCAATTTTAATAGCAGGCACAGGTAGGTGGGAGGCAAAAACCTTCACTTTGGCAGAAATGAAAGATTTTGCATGCCTGTCTCCCTGCAATTCCACTTTGGCACACTGTTTTTATCCCATGTGTGCAGAAACAGCTAACAAGGAATTTGGCCAGCTGACCTTATCCCCTTCCCTGACCTCCTCCCTGTCCTCCCAGGGCACAGCCTAGGGTTTACCATGATATACCTCCCCTTCAATTCCTTTCAAGCCCGCCCCTCAATGCAATCTGTGTGAATGCACATAGAGACACTGCTGCTTCTGCTGCAGCTCTGCCAAACTTCAAGAATATTAAAAAACACTCTCGACTCTGAATGTGTGAGCACACATTCAGGGGCCACTCCTGCTGCAGGGTATGCAGGTGGTCAGTCACTTCAGTCACTGGCATCACCAGGTGCATCCGCAGTGGTGAGACAGCTGCTCCCCTTACCCAGGCATGATAGCCACAGACAGGAGAGTTCTTGATGACAAGATTGATGGAGAAAGAAAACATTAAAGTCAACTGTAACTGGGCATTTATATTTGCACTGGGTGGTCCATTTCTGGTACATGGAACTTTACACAGCTTTTACAAAGAAAGGAGGAGAGAAGAAGTTTCTGATTAGTAAAGCTTTGCCCTGCTGATTTAGACCACCATATTCGTAAGACTAATGAAACCTGAGCCAGGATACCAGAACTAAACTCCGACCTACAGCAGGCATCAGAAGACCTATGGAGTGTCATAATGATTTTAGACAAAACAGAAACAGAATTTAAGGATTTAAAAAATGATACAGCAAATATGTGTTTTTTTGGTAATGTGACTTGGGTAATCTCCAAATGGAATGTGTGAGCATTAAAGTATTAAAGCCTTAAAAACTCCGAGGTGTAGGAATATTAACACTGATCACATACCATTTACACCTCATTGTTATATATTTCCTTGAAATCTACATTACAGCTCAGGACACCTGCTGTAAGGAAATTACAACAAAGGTGCTGAAATTCTCACTACTTTATGCAAGACATGGGCCCAAATTCACCCTTATTCCTTGGATGTCCAGATACTGTGGCTTGTAACATACTGAGCTCCTATGTATGGAGGTTTCTCCATCTATGTACATACCAACTTTTGTCCTGAAAGGACTTCCAGAAGTGCCATCAGGATTTTGCCATCTTGTATATCAGTAAACAAGTCTTTCACTTTCAAAGGAGGCTTGCACTGTGAAGAAAAGAAACCAGGTAGTTTTTAAAGCAGTACTGTTGCTTTGATAGATCACCACGATTTCAGAGAGATGGAAGGAGAATTTTACAACACAGAGATACAAGGAGTAAATCACAGCCTGCAGAAAGAGGCTGATGTGAGGCAATTCTGTCCTATGAATATTGGAGTTAAACTGAAATAATTCAAGGACTAATTCCAGATTTCCCGTAACAGAATCTAACCCTAAATACTTGGCCTAGGAAATAACCACCCAAGGGCTGGGTGTTGTCCCTCAGACTAAGACATGTCCAGCAGAAGCAAATACCACTTTATGAAGAAATTGTCCCAATCCAGCCAGCCACAATGTCCCTTCTCATGTTAAAGGCTTCTAGTGGTTCCATTCTGTCCAACAGTATTTTCTAAGTACTTTAAAAAGGAACTTCTTGTATTGTGTCTCTCTTTTCTCAGCAAGCTCCTCCAAAGGGAACCATCTCCTCGCTTCACCACCACGCTGGTCAATGTCTGCACTTTGTGGCACACAGCCAAGTCAGCTCAGCCCTTAGAAGCAGTCCCAGCTGCAGCAATTACTCTCTGCTCAGGTGTCACTCACACACATGTCTCTAAAGAGCCCTATCTTTTCATCTTTGGTTGGGCAACACACTTCTGTTTGATTCAGCACTGCTCCTGGCAAACTGGGACCACACATTTTCATTGCTACTCTTCAAAATGTCCCATCTAAAAGATTACCCAAGTGGGATCACACCAAAAGTTTCCTGAAGAAGTACAAGAAGACTTAATTGCTGCCTCTGAAAAAAAGAAGCCACTCTGCAAGAAGTGCTTCTTTGAGGATAAAGGCAGAAGCCACCTTTCTCAGTGAGTGTCCTCAGGGAATCACCTGTAATTAGCTTTGGTGAAGCTCTCATTGTTTACATGGTTATGTTTATTATGCCACTTCCAGGAAAAACACTAATATAGCAGAAGGCTTTTGGCCTTTCTCTGGAAAAGCGTTTTTATTTGTTGAATCAGAGAGGAAAAAAATTTGTATGCACTCCAGAGAAAGCTGACCTGCCCACAAACGTTCTAAGACTTCATATGCCTGGCACAGCAGAATTAACAGCACCCTACAGCCTTTTTCATTATATAATTCCTTCTGTAAATCAAGGACCTTCATTACAGTCACATATTTGACAACCCTTTCTGACAAGTTCCAAAACTGTAGTTAGTTTAAAGCCCTAGAGCCTGATTCACAAAGCCATCACGTAACACTGCCTTCATTCTGAGAGGCCTTTGGGAGCAATTGCTAGTCAAAACATTTCCAACTAGCCTTATTCTGATTTTCCAGTGAGATTTAAGAGAATCCTTTTATGCCTTCAAAGACACTCACTGCAGAGCAGTGGACTTCAGCAGCTATAGATGTGATGCCTTTCTTCTAAAACTCCTTTATTGTGTCTGAAATGCAATCACTTCTCAAGAACTACAGGAGCTAAACTGAGAGTCAGCCCAAACCTAGTCCCAATCTGTACTTTTTGAAATTTAGCCACACATACCAAAGCATGAAGTTCAAACCCTAACATCAAGTTAGGGCTTTGTCTAGATCAGGAAGATGGTCTCATTCCTTGATACTGGACTTGATACTGACAGCATTGCTGCTGTCTCAGTAATATTAGGATTTTTTTTTTTCTCTTTTCAACCTCAACAACAAGAAGAACATTCTCTGCCTGACAGCCTACTCAGGAGAGGTAGTTCTTATCTACTATCAATAAGAACAGTCAATTAGGTTTAAAAGCCATATTATGGTGTCATTAAGAAACAATTACAACTTAAAGATATGATGTCCAAACATTAGTTCTCTGATGTATGTGGATATGTGAAGATCCCATCATATTGCCCCCCATAATATGACTGACAAGGAATTACTGTCTTCTGTCTTCAAATCTGGGATGAGGACAGGTTCTGAAGAACAGCTGTCTTTGGCCATGATCCTTCAGATGTTCAATCTTCCAGTCCAGGGAAGAACACAGACATCATCACCTCAGAGCCTCAACCATATCTGATTTTATGTGGGCGCATCCTGTGGGAATATTCTACCCTCATGGTAACAGTCAGTAGCATTAAAGATTTAAAGGCACCTGAGACGATAAATGCCAGTCAAGCATTCATTGTGCCCCAAACCAAATTTTAATTAATCCAGAAACAGGCTTTGAGCTTCCCCTCATTCTCCTCCAAACGTCCCTATGCACAGAAGTCAACTTTGTTTCGAAATTTTAACTACTTGAAAGGGAGTTAACTGCAATCTGTCTATGGCTATGTCCTTGTATCCCAGTATCAAGATTGTTTGTCAGTCTTACTTTTCCCAAATGCAGGTTTATCCATCTGGTAAAGGTCCTCTTCTGTACATTTTCGCGTTCGACTAGAAATATCAAAAACAAAAAACATAGGATAAGTTTCCAGCATTTAAGCATTTAATTCAACAGCATTAAGGAAGAGGGAAAACGGGTAGGAAATTTCATAAACTGATGCATGAAATCATCGGAATTCACAAGAACCTTGTGAATAAAACAAATATATTCTAAATCAGGAGATACAAGGTTGAGTTTCAGTCTTTTATTAAATTTCTTTGCCCAGACATGAGCTATACATTTGTAGATGCATTTTAAAGGCAGGAGGAATTAATTTCTCTTAGTTTTGCAATCTTCAGTCTTCAGCTTCTAAGAGGTGAACATTTATGTGCTGTGCACAGCTCTCTAGTGTTGTCACCCTAGGAGAAGGCAGCTTGACCCTTTTATGTCAATTTACAGATTACTGCTCTGACACCCTCACACGAATTGGGCAGGCATGGATTCCAGTGTACTTACTTGCATGCACAAGGAAACAGGACCAACACAACAATTTTGTCTTCGTTCTTATGAATGGAAAAGCCTCTTGAAATCTCATCTTCCCAGTCTCCTAATGAGTGCATTTAAAATCAGAATTCCATGTCCCCAGACTGAAGAATAATTTTATTTATATTGCAATAAGACTAGGAGTGCTTGTTCCTTGCCAGAAGAGCTGTGCACTGCATGCTGTACAAACAGCTCTTGGGCCAGCTGAAGAGTTTTTAATCACATCTGCCATTTCCTGAATCCATTTCCACAGTGAACTACAGCAAGAGTGTAAGGGGAATCATATTACTGACCAGTTTTCATTTACCTTCTAATATAAAAGAGTAAACCATATATTTAATATAAGTGAAGTAGACTGTCAAAGTAATATTTCACTTTAAAGACAATTATTCTCAAGTGGTTCTCAAGTTTCACTTGAATTAAGGAAATCTGGCAATTTATGAACAAAACCCATTAAAACTAGTTATATGCTGTATTTCAATTTACTCATAGAGCGTATCAAATACATTTTAAAACCATTTTGTGTTTCTTCAGCCCTACAAAAACAGCTAACCTATCTACTGGGAAATCACATTCTGTAAAAGTCTGGGTTGTTTTTACTGGTCAGACTGATTATAGGCCAAGTAGTAGCTTCTGTAAATCAAATTTTAATATTGTTCTTTTTGATCATTTTAACCAAAGGGTCAGCAGCCTCTAATCATACATATAATTGCTTTCCTTATTTTGATGCATTGGAATAGAGGTTTTCACCATGAAGTACATCTGTCACTGATGGCCATTCAGGCCTTTTAAGTTATCTTATTCCATAAAACCTGATGTTCTCCAAGATTGGTTAAAAAATGTCATTACCCTTTAAGTGCTTTAGAAAACATAGAAAATGCCAAACTAATTATTGGTGTTGGCTTTTCTTTTAAAATGTCTTAGAAGAATGTGCAAAGGTTTGAAACAGCTCTCTACAAATGAAACTGTAAATTATATTAGGATTCCAGAGTATCTGTAAAACACCCACAGCATTTACCACCTACAAATCCCCAAGTACAATAAACTGAGAGATGTGTCACATATTTCTCGGGCTTGGCTTTCTTCAGCACCTCAGCCCCAGAACTGGCTTTCCATGCACTCACTCCCACAGCCAGGGCTGAGCAGCAGAAGTGCTGTGTGTCACCCGGGGTGTAACTTCCACAATCGAGCTGTTAAAATTAACCTTTGACGGTGGGTGGAGGTCAAGCCAGATTTGTTCCCAGATATACTTCTTTCTGTTCAAATAC
The DNA here is from genome assembly GCA_013396875.1 of Vireo altiloquus. Lineage (NCBI taxonomy): Eukaryota > Metazoa > Chordata > Aves > Passeriformes > Vireonidae > Vireo > Vireo altiloquus. Next base: position 362,243 of record VZRF01014334.1, on the reverse strand, counting down.
AGGTGTGGGTGAAAAGGGGAAGGGAGAACAGGCACAGGAGCCAGCAGCAGGTAACAGGGCCAACTATTAAACTTGTCTGAAATGCTTAAGAATGCTTGGATGGGCAACAGTGCCAGGCTTCAGAAAAGCAAAAGGAGACCTTATCAAATGGGCTGGATATACAGATTTCCAAGATCAACCAAAATCAAAAAGGAAAGGTTCGCAGAAGCAAATATAATGTTTTCTAATATCATCAGAGGCTTGGTTTCTTGTCATATTTCTCACCACTCACTTTGGCAACCTTCACTTTCAGTGTAAATAAGAATGCAAAAGAGAGCTGTGTTTATTTACAGATCGTCCGTAAAACTGAGCACACACTGGCTCCTAATTTTGCTGCAGAAATTCTACCATGATGCAAATTAGGAGCTGCACATATGCCTCAAAGGATGGGTGAGCCAAGCTGGTATTACTGCTTCGGGAAGCTCAACACACCAAACATAAAAAAAAGGCACATTCAAGAAAGCACTTGCATACATAGACAGGTTTCTGAGATGAATCTGTCTCTATGGCAAACAGCTTCTTTCCAGGAAGACTGATGACCCCAGAATAGGCACTATTTGATTCTGTAAAATTCTAAAGCAACAGTAACTGGAAGGGGAAGACGAAAGAAGAGGAAATGTGTTTATAAAATCCCTAAGGCAGACAAACTCCTAATGCAGTCCATATGCTGGATGGCAGAGTTAATGGGAAAAGTTCAGCACAGGTATTTACTGATGTGTGCCTTTAACTGCTGTTCTGCTCTGGCCTTGTGGACCTCCCAGTTTCAGTACAGCCCCTCTTCTCCACAGTCTTTTCATTTAAGATGATTGTAGAGACTCTATAAACTTTATGCAGTTTCTATAAATTAAATCAAATATTTTTTTCTCCTTCACACCTACTATTATATAAAAGTGAAGAAAATCATTCAAGTCCAAAGTTCCTATGCTTACATATATAGTTTACTAAAACTGCACTGTGTTTACTGGGCAGCTAGAGAGCAATAACACTATTATAAAATAATAATTACACCCACCATATGGCTGGCCTGCACACAAATCCTATACTGGAAAAGAAGGATGCCTGCTGTGAGGGTTGAATTGAAAGATGTAATGCTGGAAGGTAGTAAAAAGTCAGGAATTGCCTTTTTGATTCAGCTCAGCTCAGACCTTGACATAAGAGAAAAATTATAGAGACAAATTCTGACCACACACAGAAGCTGGGTCTTCCACACTCGTCCAGCAAGCCCAGCCACATCATGCTTTCACAGGAGGGTGTAAGAGGCACAGCATTTGTATCAAAGTGCATAGGTGGGGCACTGACAGGCATTAACTGCAACAGTTTAGCGGGAAAGACACCACCAGAGAAGGAAAAGGTGTGCTGTTAGGATGGAGGAACCTACTGTATAACCAACACCGTTCTCTGCCCCACTGCTGTGTCCTAGAGGACAGCAGAACTTGGCTCAGCCCCAGTAAGTGCACCCTAGCAAAATATACTGCTTTGTAAGATCTTACGGCAAAGACAACTAATTCCTCAGAGTAAAACTAAGCTAGTTCAAAAACCACTCAGGCAAAATACAAGGTTAAACTGCTAATGCACAAGGGGGTTTGGCTGCTTTCCTGTGTGGCACTGTTTCCTTCCCCATTAGTCTAGAAACTCCTCAGGCATTTACTAATACCACTTCTCCCCCTCTCAAATCTCCTCAAAGGTCACCACTGTTTGCATCACCTGCAGGAAGCTGATCCCTAAGAGCTTCTATGTTCAACAGCAAATTGGAGATAGCAAATATTGATTTGCTTTTAAATACTATTTATTCTGTTGTTGTAGAACCAGTTATGAATAATCCTCTGAGGCACACCACCACGGGGCTGGGCACTTCAAGGAACTATGTGACTTTCTATATGAAATATAGAAGCTGATTTGAGTAGAACACTTGTGAGTGTGTAATTACATAGCTTCAGGAAACTGCTTGATTTGCATGTATGGATATTACTCCCAAAGCAAAGCAGAAGGTCACTTAAATTTGCGTCCAAACCTATTAGCATTTCATCTAGGATATCATCATCAAATGACGTTAAAACCTTCACAACAGGCCAAGCTGGCTTGTAGATCTACTTAAAACTTACCTTCCGGACATCTTGCCAAGTTCCAGTTTTATAATAAGCACAGAATCCAGCTTCCTTGTTTCTACCACAAGCTCAGCCTCTATAGATACGCTTTCTTTAACAAGAAGCAAGTCTTCAAGATGGAAAGCTGGCACTGGCCACCTAACTGTGACACAGGATGCTTTAACCACCCTTGGCATCAGAGGCAACAACTTGTCAGGATAATTGTCCCATATTCACTTTGTAAGTACCCAGTGGCCACCACAGAACCAGTTCATAATGTGGCTCTGGATGTATCCCAGCATTTGCCAAAGTCTTTGATCTGGAGAAAATGACACTTCTTGTTACACAACAAAAACATATGGGAAAATGTATGATAATTAAATACTACAGCCTTGCTCTAAAGTGCAACATGGTTCAGACACGCAAAGTCTTGGGAAATGCAAATTCCTCTCCTTCTACCTTCCTCACCCCTGAGCCCCCGTTCACAGAGTTAAGCAATCAATCAGTCTCTAATGAACACACACTGAACAATCCACTTTTGAACTCCAGGCCACTAAACAAAATGAGAACTGTGATTTTAAACTGGGCTTCACGACGTTCCTGCACTGTGAGGCAGACTAGGTATTTCTGATTACTAGGCATCATACTAACAAATCTGAATACTCCTTTCTCTGCAAACAGTGTTCACAAAGGAAGCCCGACTAACATCTTAGAAAATGGATTTTACCTAAAATTGCTCATTTGAGATGATGACAGATGCAAGCAATGCCTACAGGCAAATAAAGACCATGCCATTAGTTACAGTACCTGGTCAGGCACATACAGGATGTTGATAGATATTGGATACTGGCAACCCTAAGGAAGCATGGATCCTTGTCTGGGAGACCTTCTACTGTTCAAATAAGATAGGTGGGACAAAGTTCAGGTGCACAGCTCAAGGACAGAGCAAATGCAAGCAACATATCTGGAATGAGAAGGATGATTAAAGGTGTACTGTAACAAAAATAAAAGGGGGCTGAGCAAGGGAGTCTGGGTGTGGGAGTAGCAACTGACAGCAAAAGAACTGGAGAGTTTAAGATTAAATGTGTAAAGTAGGGCAGGGGAAAGTGCAATTAAATTTTGTACTTTTGTCTCATCTCAACACAGTTACATTAAACTCACTGAACTAAGAATGCTCAGAGACATAATCTCTATTATATGTTTTCACAAGAGAATGAAAAAATAGCTCACAACATTTCTCTTGTATATATGGTGCAGTCCAGCAACACTGCTCTGTGAGCACACAGTACTTGCACATAAAAATCTCCATATTTGTAGGAGTGTGAATTTTAAAGCCAAATTGCCTACAAAATTAATTTTATAAGCTTATGAATTCCTGCGAATTCTCTATTTTCCTTGTGCTTAAGAAACCCCCAAACAGCTTAGAAGATTAATATAAATTTTCTGTTTGATCTATACAGGGGTTGAAGGCTTTGTTGTGTACCATATGCCAATTTGATGTAATCTGGAGCACATGAAATATTAAATCTTAAAAACTCTGGCTTTCTAAAGGAAACATTAACTACACTATATAACATGAGTCTGCTCTCAAGTTACCTCTTATGAACAGGGCCTCTAAGCCCTCCAGATGAAGTTGTTAAGTTAATTGTTTGTTGAAACTGACCCATTTATTAGGGTCCTTATTAAATTTCTATGGCAGGTGTTGAAAGCTTGAGGCTTTTTCATTCCATCAAAGTTGCAGAGTCCAAGTCTTATTGGTCTAAAATTCTTTAAAATTCAGGTTGGTGCTGCAGAACAAAAACATTGTAAGATCCCAAGCATTACATTTTCATTAGCTGCAGCTAAACAGGTTTCTTTTGGACTTCAGTGTCTGGTTATAGCAAAATATTTACTGCTGCAATTGGTATATTAAGATTACACACACCAGACAAATATTACAGGATGAATATGAGATTTCTAAAAAACTCTTAGTGCTTCAATCCTCATAATGTCTGAGACAGATGTTTCCCTTACCAAAGAATTAGATGAATTTACTTGTAAATTCTATTGGGCTTTGGAAGAGAAATCCTACATAAAATATTACTATTAGAGCTGATCAAAATAGCTTCCAATAAGAGAGATTTATATCTTCCCTTGAAAACTAATTTAGTAGTGGCAGATGGTAAAGATTCCCCTCCATGTACCCTTCAATCACAAAGCAAACATCTTTGTTCGCATGACTCTTTATAGACATGGGAAATATTATTGAACAGATTAACAAAATTCCTCATTTACATACCAGGAATGTTATGAAACACAATCTGACAAGGTTAAAAAAGAGAAATACAATTCTGTTCTGAACACGGAATGAAACAGACATCAGTATTTACTGCGAAGATTGCTGGATCCAAATGAAGTATTAATTAGGTTAAATTCAATGGGTTTGAAATTGATCTAACAAGTGACTTAAGTGTTGATCCAGCAAGGGGTTTTCAGGCTGTGCAGAGCACCTCTTGTGGTTTATTACACACTCTTCAAGAATCATAATACCTCCTTCTGTATATGAAAAGAAACAGGATTTGCTGTTACCAGAAATTGCCATTAGGAGAAATGCAACAACAACCAATAACGTCGTGGTTCAAGAGCTGTTTCTCGTGCAGAGGTCATGATGTTCCAGTGTTGTTTCCTGCACTAGTACTGGTTTCTCCTAATGGTTCACCTCCTGGGACTGCTGATGTTTCTCAAACAAACTGTGGTCCCCAGCTCTGCAGTGGGCAAAAATATCCCATCCCTGTCATTGCTGGCATACTGAACTCCATTTAAAGCACAGTGCTTAACTTCAATTTTAACCTCTTGCACCTTTTCTACCTACTTGAGTATATCCGGTTCAATTCTCTGCATTTGCTCAAAAATGAAATCAGGAGCACCATTCTGAAAGTAACAAAATCATAGTTGCCACGTTCAGCCAGGTACCAGTTGGCCCTCTCTTATCAGTTAGAGAAATGGCTCTTGAATCAAGTTCACATTGACATGGTTTTACTAGCACAGATCTTTTCCTCCCACATGGAGAAGGATGTCCCACAGCTATATCAGTATCTACACCAGTATCTATGTATCACTTCTAAGTGATCCCTGGAAAGATCTCCATTCTCATCCTGTGGCATCGAAAATGAAAAATAAATTATCTTCCAGAAACCATCCTACATCCAGCAAGTAAGGCCTAGTCAGAGAGTCTAGTCCATTCGATCTCCACTTTGCATTTACCTTTACTTGTTACAGCAAACCAAGAAAGCTTAAACTGTGAAGCATTCCTTATTCTTCACATTTTTTTCATTTCCAGAAAGGAAAAAAAAATCCTTTTGGCTGTGTAACTTTGTTGAGACATCAAAATCTGAAATGCAGTAAGATATTCTGCTATACATCAGATCTGACAACAGTGCTAAAGTCTGAATCATTTGAGATGAGCAAAGAATCCAAACAAAACCCACATTATGTGTCAGGATTATTTCTTGGCATTCAGAATCACATGAGAACTAGCATGTGCCCAGGGTCCCACTGTTTCCTATATTTGTCAGTTAATGTTAATAGGTTGGTGGTTAACTGTATTTTTACGTATTTGAAACAATTGTAATTGAATATGTGAGTAGAATGAAGAAAATGCAGGTGCAGGTGATTGGCAACACATCCACTTTCCATAGAAGAGTCCCAGGCAGTTTCCTGAGCTTCTTTAGACAAATCAGTCTTTAACACAAAATTTGAACCCTTGTTATTATTAACCAGGATCTTTCAAGCAGCACAGGATGGTACAGAAAGGCTGAGGAGACAACTGCCAGAGGCATATAATCTTCTTTGGAATTTGCCTTTCTTTACATGTGGGAAACTTATAAAACAGAATTTTGATTTTCTCAAATCAGGTAAGGAAAGGCAACCACAAATGTGTCACAGAACTACCTTGTAGAAGCCCTGAAATCACAAAGAATCACTTGTTGGGGTGCCAATGGCTTCTGGATTTCTCTTTTCTGCTTCCCCCACTGTCCCCAAACACCTCAAGACTACCCAGCCAGGACATTATCCAAACCAAGGAATGCTTACAAAGCTTTCTGGATACCATAGCACTAGAAGAGGTTCAGAAGTAAAACTTAATTATATGTGTGCAGTACTGCAAGAGCAGTAATAAAATCCAGAAAGAGTAACCCAGTGCAGGGACCACCAAAACCTACTGGTGTGCTCAAGAAATGGAGTGGCCCCAGATGGGTCTCGCTAGTGAGAAATATGCAGAATCCAGAGTCACATTCCCTTCTGCCTCTCTCCCACTTATTCATCCTTTTAATGTCTCTTACCAAAGCCAATAAGCAGCACAGGAGAAACAGGGTGAGTTGCATGGTAATCAGGTGAATAATAGAAACATGCAACTCTAAGAGCAAAAGCTTGAAGAGATTTATGGAGATTAATATTAACTAGAGAAAAATCCTCTGGCTTTGGAGGAATAAGCAGATGCTTTGTTCATTGTGGGCCAGACACATGATCTGAAGTAGAGGGTACAAGACTTTTTTGGAGGGACAGAGAAGAAAACAAAACCAAAAACAATGTAAGAGGCAAGAGCTACACTATATAAGGTGCTGTATTGCAGTGCAAAGCAACCACCATTCAAAAATGGATGAAAGGCTGACGAAATTAGATTAAAATGGATAAAAAGCTGAACCACAGCAGAAATCCTTTTTAAGATGCATTTTATAAAATGCAAGAGCCTAGCAGTGATCAGTACATGCTCCTGAGGAGTTGCCATTTGATGTAAATGACCTGTTGGGAGATATTCTAGGAGGCTTCAAGAGAGATACTCCTGCTTTTCTAGGAAAGGGTGGCTGCCACAGAAGAAGTTACAGGCAGACCAAGGATGGCAAAATTCTGAGTGTTCAGCTAAGTCAATCATGCAGTCTCCCCCACAAGACCCCACACCTGGCCCCTCTAGTGCTAACACTGGCTTTGTGGGCAGCACAGAAGAAAGCCTGGTCCCCTCTGCACCCTGGTGAGCACACTTTAGGTAGCACAGGGAACTGTGAGCAGCAGCTCCTGGGCATTATTGTAGGTGATGCTATCCAGCAACCAAAAGTGAGCAGATAAATTATTTTTCTGAAATCAGTAGGAGTCTTTCTTTGCTCCAGAAGGCTTTAAGACCAGGTTATAATGTATGAAGGTAGTTCAGAAATAGTTTGGCACAGCTTACCAATTAATCGAAACTAGAAGGTATCAGACAAAATCTTGGACTGGGTTTGGATTAAGGCCTGCAGTAACACTCAGAATCCCAGTCTTTTCTGAGTCTCCCAGAATGTGGAAATGCAGCCCTCAAGTCACTGACTGATGCTTTTGATGGAGCTCCACATTTTTAGCTATATGCCTAAAGGCAGGTTTCAACAAATCTGCCAGGATGAAAACGCAAGGAAGAGCAATGTGTATATGAGCTCTCTTGTTCTGAGGATCCAGTAGTAAAATAGTACCCTTTCATGGCATTAAACCAGTCAGCTGTAAATACTTCATGCATCTTCAACACTGACACAGACACGCCTCCTTTTGTTATTAAATAGTTCACCTGTGGCTTCCACGACAACCATCACCTCTCTACCTCACTACTTTTTGCAACTCTTTTCCCAATTTCAAATGAGAACATGGCAGGAACCATGAAAATTCACACTCTGTCCTTCACAGCCAACATGGAACATCCACTCAGAAGGAAAGGCAAATGTAAAAGGATTTAAATGCCAAGAAAATATTTGTGTTGTTTATGGACATTTCCAGAAACAAAATTTATCAGAGAGACATTCCCCATTACAGTATTACGTCTTTCAAGCAAAAACGTCTTTCAAGCAAAAATCTGTTACTACATAACTATACTCTGTGTTTGCACTGTACCTTCAGCTCTGTCATCCTCCTTATCAGACTTTTCCATCTGTGGGGACAAGACACAGCAGTGTCTTCTGTTACAAAGAAACAATTAGGAGCAGCAAGAACTTCAGGGACCAATTATCACACAAGCAAAAAGCCCTTCCTTTAATTCCCTCCACAGTGCTCATACGGCATCATCACATCTTTCCAAAAGGCCAGTTTAAAATTAAAAAAAAAAAAGCTTATGGAAAGAACACGTATTTTGTTGCTTTGAACTGTGCCCAACATGCGTAACGATCTCTCCTGAGATGTGTGTAAGAGATTCACTTCAAAACAGGACGTAAGCCATTTATTTGGTATATTAGCTTGTACTCAGAAGAAGTTTATCTGATATTCCAGAGAAAGGGGAACCTTGCAATATATGTCATATAAAGGCATTTTAGCAAGAAAGGGAAGGCCAGCACAAGGGAGGGTGTAAAGCCATGTTTTGGCAGCAGAGGTGGCCTACTGTGTGCAGCAGCCCTTGGCCCAAGAGCACTGACACATACAAACACTGTCACATGAGCTCACTCTTGCTGTCTGTGTTGCACTGCCTTGCATCTCTCACCCCAAGCCCTAACAACAAGATTCTGGTTAGTGCCTGTTCCTCCTGATTTTTTATCCATTTGCCATATCAAATCAGGAATGTTGTGCAATGGGAATAACGCAGAGCACGAGGGCTGACAGCATTCCTGCTGCTGCTGTAGGAGTCAGAAGAGCTCTAATCAGTCAGCTTCTGTTCTGCTTCTTTTTCCTCTCTCTGACAGGCACACCTGCCAATTTCAGCCCAGAGGAATGCTGGTATGTGCTGGATATGGTTAATAGGTGATACCTCCACCTTCTTTAGGCCTTTTAGGCCTCCAGTTACCTTTAGAGCTGAACGCTCTAAAGCATGCTCTCCAACAGGAAAAAAATCAGTACCTTAGCCTCCGTTTTTCTTCATCCATAGCACATGAGATGGATGGATGAACAACAGAAGAGGACAGTGAGGACACCACTGCTGTCAGGACTACACACTCCAGCTCCTTATGGCAACTGAGCTGGACAATCCAGTAAAATAGGAAAAGACATCAAAAGCACAAGGACAGCTTCACTGCACACAGACCCTGATGTCTGAATACCTTGTCACCAACACTGAGACCAGGTGAACTAGTACAGACATGGGCATCGCACTGTGGGTGATGGGATGGCAAGATGTCCTCACTCAGACCCTGTCTATGCTCAGACCTAGAGACTTCAAAGCTGTTTTAGGACTGTATATGACTTGTATAAGATTCTTTTATAAGAAGCCCAGGTATCTCATAGAGCTGTGTTAGAGCCAGGACAGAGCCATTCTGCCTTTGCATGGTGCTTTCAGCTGAGAAGCCTTTGCAGACGGTCATGGTCCTGTGCAGCAATCTGTACCTTGCCTTGCTCATGCCATCCAGAAACTGCTTAATTTTGAGAGCCTGGTTTTAAGTCAAGAAGCTTAACTCTTGTGAGGAGTTTCTACTCTTTGCAGCTGTATGAAATGACTTAAAGCAAATGAAACATTTCAAAAATATGAGACATGACTCATGAATTTTGAGAGCCAGAGTTCACATATCCCCAACGTGTGTCATTTTGAGATGATGGAAAGACATTATAAAGTATTCCAAGGATTCTGGCAGGCTTGAAGTGTGCATGGCAATGAGCACCATCAAAGAACTTGCAGCATCCATAGCACAAGCAAAGTCAGACCAGAGAACTGAGTAATCATGACTAAAACATGATCATACAGTCAGTTCCCCTCAGGATTAGAAACATAATGAAATCTTCATCGAGGAAAAAAAAAATCAGGTATGCAACAACCTGATTGCAGCCTCTTGCATGGCAACACGGAAACATCAAGTCTTTAAGCAAAAGATGCTACTTTGAAACTGAGGTATCATTAAAAAAGATAAAATTACTCTCAATGCAAAACAGCATTTAGACTGCTACAAAATATTGCTAGGAAGGTCATGGATACCAGAGTATGACCTCTATCAAAAAACCCTATGTAAAGTATGTCAAGGAGAAGGCTCAAAATCTTAAATGCCTGTGGGAATTCCTTTCAGACCTTGGGCAAATTTTAATGCTCTGTGCTTCTCATCTGTAACAGTGGAATCCTTCACACTTTGAAGCCAACTTGAAACTGAACCCACAAACACTGACTGCAAAGTCAGACCCTAATGTTTAGAAAATAAGGAATTCATAAGATGACTTTCATGATGCATCTATCCAACAATACCACAACTGCTGATCAATAACACCATTTGCGCAGCCAACAACGGAATGCCAACTCAACAATGTGCCTCTCTTGTGCTAGTTTTGTTTGTACCTGTATAAAGATTGACCTCTGTGCAGTAAAGTTGTAAAGACAGAAACATGTTTTACCTACTAACCCTGGAAGTTACTGATACTGGAAGTAACAGAGGACAAAATGTTACAACTGAACTTCATCAGCAGGCTATTATTCACTTGCTCACCAACATCGCACTCATATGAAAGTCACCAGAAAAGTCAGGATGGAAATTTTGTTTTAGTGTAACATCGCAGAGATCTTTCATGGTTATCCTTCAGTTAATTTTTTTCCATTAATAATTATGACTGCAACTTAGCTGCAAAAATGGCTTTGAAAATATACCTTCTCTATTTCAATTTATTTCTACAGCTGCAGAATTACACTGTTTAACTTTTCTTTCTTAAGTGGATTTCCTTTGGCTTTGGCCTCATTTAATAAAGTGACGAGTTTACTGAAAACAGCCTTTGCAGTTTCAGTGGATTAGTATGGTAAAGCCTAACTTGATTGAAAAATAACTTTGCTCCATGTTGCTTTACTGCCAGTCAGCTCACACTGTTGCCTACAGCTGCATCTGGCTGACAGACTGGTAATTTCACTTTTTGTTTGTTTTCAAATGGTCAGCAACAGCAACACCAATAACATGCACACTCTTCATTTTCACGTTCTGTGGTGTGTGCAGAGTAGGTGGGAATCCTCTGAGTGGAGAAACATTGTCAGAAGAGGGCTTTGCTGGAGATCAGCAGTTGATAAAAGCAAAGAAAGCATGTATGGACCAAAGACAGCAATATAATTACTTACAATTCCATGCCAGATGAAACACGTGGGTGGCAATTAAGTACAAAAAGCTTGTCAGAAATCCCTAAGCACATAATTTAATCAGGATTTGATGCTATGACACCACAACACACGGCACACCTCTTTAAGGTTTGCAGAGCCTTCATCCCTCACTCATGTCACATCCTGCAGTGTTCTGGGCACAGCTGTATCCCACAGAGGCTCTTCATTGACAGCACACACAGCTCAAGATAAGCATCAGGATTTAGCTTTTATTTGTCTGCTAAAACAAACAGATTTAATCTGTAGATCATTTCATTATAAATAAAATAATAAATAATAGTTACTCTGTTCTTTCAACACTGAAAAGGTTTAATTTTATAGCTGGTTTTTTTAGGATGGTTGCATTAAACCTCACACGTATAAGCAAACAAAGACTCTTTGACATTAACAGATGAGAAGAAAGGAACATGGGTCATTCAAATTCCCAAGATAAATCTTGTATGCCTTTCCTACCTTGGCCAAAAAATTAAAAATGGAGGTAACTGTTGACTCTTACAAATGCCAGTATTGGCTCATATGTCTGCTGGAAAAACAATAACCAATTGATATACTTCTGTGACCACTGAACATAGAATTTTAAAGCTTAATTATAGAAATCCTTCCACTTATACACTTTCAGACAACTCTCTCCATTAAAAAAATTTTAAAAATACAATCAGGTATAGAAGTACAATTATTAGCAAAGGACATATCTTGGTAACAGACAACATGCAGAAAAGTAAAAACTTCGACTTTATGAATAGATTAGAATTTTAAAAATAATGACAAAAAGTACTTAGACGTCTAAGTTCATAGTATTTACAATTTCAACAGAGATCTCCTTGCATAAAGAACATAAACTTTGCTCACTGAGATACAGCAGTCTTCCAGAGAACTTCCCTGGTAAGGAAGCTGCGAAGGGGTTAAGAGATGAAGCCATCTGGCTTCAGAAGGAATTGCCAGTCAAAGGAAAAACTGCTGGTATAAACTGACCCTTTTCCTCTTGACTTTTAGACACTTATAAAATTGATCCATGCAATTTCAGGGTCATACATAAGAAATTATCACTATACTGATTTTACAGAAAAAGTTACATTTGATTGATTTGTCTGATGTCATACAAGAAGCCAAGTTACATTTTCAAGCCTTGCTCTTTAAAGTCACACTTTCCATGGTATGCCAGGATATGCTTAGAAAGCAATGATTTGATGTGAGTTGCTATGCAAGAGATGGATCTTTAAAATGCAGCTTGTGTGGGCCCTTTTCTTAATGAAATCCACTGAGATACTGAACTCCACAGTTAAAATAGGTTTTACCATATAGGTTTGAAGCAAATGAATTTGGAGCAGAATGTACTTGCTATAAAAAGTAAGGGGAAAAAAAAGTCTTCAAACTTAACATTTGTCCCAAGAGTCACATAAAATTTCATGTCTCAGGGTTGTCTTCCAGGGAAACTAATGTTTCCCTGGAAACACATTTCTAAATACAGTTGCTCCACTCACATCTTGTACTAACAGTTTGTTCTTCAAGAACAGAGATGGGCTAATCAATGCTGCATTAGTATCCCTGAAACTTGCCCACTCTAGTCAAATCCCACCATTTCTCAGGATCCACCTATTTTTAATAACATAACAACATTATATAACAAACCTAACCTGTGGTTTAAGTTACTTCCAAAAGTCAATGCATAGAAGTCCTCATGTCATATTTTAGCAGTAGCCCCAACACGTCTGAGGCAGCTGGTGCTCAGCCAGGTACCAGAGGCACTCCAGGAAAAGGACTGTATCCTGACTTCATATCATTCCTGGCACACTGGAGCACCAATCACTTCTAGAAGAAAGATCCAGAGCTATTCCAGCTCAGCTATGATGAATTACACATTTCTGAGGAGCTCCCGGGAACCAGTGAAGAAAATCTGTGAAGTCACCGTGGTGTGTGGTTTCCCTCCTTACCCAGGCACCAATGTAAGCATTAGTCCCAGTTTCCTCATGGATAAAGCATAAATGCTGGTGAATATTTCACTTCTAGAGTGCAAGAGGAAGGAGCTGCATATTTCCAGCATTCCTTCTGGTTAGCCTGTGTTGAACTTCTTGCCAATATCCACCTACAACTAGGAGGCAGTGCTGGTCCTGGCACGTTTCCTAACAAGATCTCCAAGTTGCAGTAAGTTTGGCAGAGTGTAATTGCCGTCTTGTGTTTCTGCCTAGGAAGAGCTGGCTCTGAAAAAAACTGGATGGGTGATACCAGCCTTTGCCCTGTCATCTTTATGCTTTACCAGAACAGAGGTGCTGGAACACATCATGCTAATCCCGTGTGACTACTTACCTGTCAGATGGATATTTTTGATGACAAATAATTATTTTATCTTTTGATACAAGAGTGGTGGCAAGAGTAAGATTATTTGATCTGAAGAAACGAAGACTTAAGATTTGACAAAATAATTTTTCTCTTTGTGTGAGGTGTCTCATGAGTGGCAATGAGAGACTAATTTGCTGTCTTTCCCAGCAAAAACTAAGGAACATCAAATGAAAACACCAGGGCACAGGTTTAAAAAAAAACTAAGGGAATTGCCTCTTTACATAGTTGCACTGTTGAAGTCCTCACAGCCAGACGCTGAGGATTCAACACATTGAGTGCTTAAGGGGAGACACAGTCACAGAAGGAAAATTGACCAACAAATTCCCTCCTGGCTCTGGAAGTTCCTGTTTTGCAAATGACTGCAGACTGGATGAGGAAATTGTGCAAACTCTTGCCCTTTTTCTTATACTAACTAGGTACCCTTTGGCAATTGTCAGAGAGATACTTGGCTGGGCAGACCTTTGTGTGAGTACATGCCTCCAGCACATTCTCCTATCAGGTACTGCAGTGGAGGAGTCTCAGCTGTGGGACAGGTCAGAGAGAACCTGGGCTGAGGGCATGCTGACATATTCTAGGCTGAAAAAAAAGACCACTTTGAATAAAAGGCCCTGGGAAGTAGAGAAAAAGTGAGAAACTGTTACATTTTCATGCTCATATAGCAAGGAGAAGGCAAGAGGCTTGGGTTTCCTTTTCACTATTGCCTGTTCTGTCCAGTCTAGAGGACTTCCACTACTGCAGATAAGTAGATGATTGTTACTTGAGATGTCAAGTTTACGGTCTTCTTTGCATGACCTTGTATGGTCTCACCCTTAGATGGACCGAAACATTAAAAGAAGAAATCAGGGAGAAGGACAGACCTGGATAAAACATCCCTTTTAGCTACCTGCTCCAAGAGCCTTTCACTCACTTTTACTGATAAAAAGTAACACACTTGTTAAAGTCAATTGCTTTAACAAATTACTTTATTAATATAAAATGTACTAACCTATTTATAAAACAGCTGGCCTTGTTAAACCAGCTGTCTGGTAATAAAACAGCCCTGAAAAATTTCTGCAGTGTATTCCTTAAAGGGTGTAACTATCACAGAGGCCATGGGTGGGAGAGAAGTACTGTCATCCCAAGCTGGACACACAGAAAAACCCCTATAGTAAACATAAGAACCAAAGGAAATAAACAGGTCTCCTGTCACACCCTGAGGGTTGCCACCACCCAGTGCTTGCCAAGGAAAGCACATTCCAGATACAAGGCCCTTCCTGACTGCCACAATTACTCCCAGAAACAGGTCTAATCCATCAGACTCCAGATCTCTATGGGAAATCAAAAGCCAGAAATAAAGTCAAGAAAGTAATACAAAATTATTCTCAGACAGGTCACCACAGAGAATATTTTTAAACCAGAAAGGGTCTGCTCAATGTGGACTAGAAGCAAAGCAGTTACTTTCTCTTACTCTCATAGTGAGCACTATTTCACTGATGCCAACATCCTCTGGAGATTTATTTCTCCATCTCCTTGCAGATCTGTTTATCTTAGCCTGACCCCTAATTGCTTCCTGGAGATCAAAAAATGCCACTTCTGCCTGCTTTGCCTGGGGCTGTCCCTGCTTTCCCTTGTATGACTAGGTTGTATGAACACTCCTCTTTTTTTCCTCCCTTCATCAGGAGAGCTTTTTGTAGTGAAGTGCAGGTTTGCTGAGCAGATAGGGATATGGAAAATGCTGCTATTAAAGGTTTTCCTAACAATGTAATTGCTTGACAGACAAGGTCACTTGCTTTACACATCAACCGAGTGTTCCGAAAGAAACCTGCTGCTTCCAGGGATGTCAGCACCTACTGTCCAATGGTCTTGCCTTTGGCCTGTAAAAGCATCCTGGGACTTTTGGAATAAGCTCTGGGCAGCAAAGTTATCAGCCAAAGACAAGAAGAAAGAATTTTAAGCAAAGAACTTGACTCTGATAAATTCTGTGGGTGTGGTGATATATGAGATTGTTCTTTCAATTCAAAGCATCTCATTGCTGCCTCTGTTCTTTATCCAAAAGGACTCTGTGTTCTTACTGAGGAAGCAGCTCAGTCCCCAAGCACTGTGACTACTCATGACCTACACACAAGGTGCATATTCAAGCATTTTTCCCACAAAGCCACCTGTGCTGCGCTCCCAAGGACACATCCCCTTCAGTCTGTCCACCACCCCTTGCAGCTCCTGGGCAGGAACTTCTCATGCTGTAGTCCTTAAACCTCAAATGATCTGCACTGCTCTGGGCACACTCATCAGCAGTTTCTTATGGCTTGGAGACTTTGTTTTCACTTCAGGCATAGAAGTGAGAAGGTAGAATTGTTTTGCACTAAGGAATGCTGTCAGCAATCCAGTTTCGGAGAAGACTTTTCTTTAAAAAGTTTATAGTTTCTCAAGTTGTAACACGGATCAATGAGAAGTTGATGGCCAATTATGGCGCATCTGAATTTTTGCCTTAAGTTTGGAAGCACCAACTCATGCTTCACCTTTAAATGCTCTTCTGGTTCTTGCTTGAAAATGTACAAAAACGTCCCTGAAAACAAGTTACACGGTCTGCAGTTGTCTGTACTGAAGAGTTTCACAGGTGTTCTAGCTAGCTCTGCACACCAGTAAGCTCATTCTGGGTGAATGCTCATTCCAGTGAAACCCTCTGCCCTGAACAGAGTTGGTGGTATGAGTAGTATCAGACATATCAGTCCTTGGAAATGGATAATTTTTGCTTTAGAGAAAAAAGGAAGCTCCTTCCTCACTATGAAGTTACAGGCACAGTGAGGCCTAATTCAAACCCACACATCTTCTGGTTTGCAGATGAACGTCCTTGTGCTCCATGTGGCCCCTGCCAGCGTCCCACATCAGCGTCCCAGATTTGTACCCTCCTGCCAATTCCTCTCAAAACTGCAGAGGTGCCCACAGCTAACCCAGTTCTGTTGAAATGATCCCTGTGTGCTGACTCACCTGTGCAGCCACAGCAGCCGAGCCATGGCAGGAGGTCCCAGAGCAGCAGTGGAGCACCAGCCTGCCCCGAGCCTGGCATCCCAGAGCCTGCATGGGCACCAGGGCTGCCCCACGGGACTCATGCCAGCCTGGGCCGTGGTGGGGACTGCCCTCCCTTCCTCCCCCTTTGCCCTCACCTGCAGGGAGGCTGACTTGATACTTCGCGTGCTGCTGTCTAACATACGCACACTGGATAAGATGCTACTTTTTCTGTCTTTGTTAATCTCTTCGAGCTCCTTTAATTGCAGCCTGGAAGCTTCTTCCAGACTAGTGGCTGGCATTATTTTATCCTTTCCCTGAAGAGTTCAGCTGCCTTTGCAATTTACAGGCATTTCTCTAGGGCTGAATCTCAATTTTTCCTGGGATATGGAGTCACATGTTCCACAGATTATCCCACCATCCATCCTCTTTCTTCTTAAGTCAGAAAAGAAAAAACAATATGCATACTTCTCTCTCCCCAAAAAGTACATTCTATCCCATTAGAAATTGATGAAGCATGTACTTCGAACAGCAGAAATAAATCCTTTAGATTCACCAGCTTGTCATTTACTCCTCCATTCTATCACTAGACAATAATATTAAGTGAGGTTTTTTAATTTTTTTTTTGCCATGGTCCTCTCTGCACTCAGGCTCTGTACTTTTTCCACATGCAAGCAAGCAGTATTTGCCAAAGAGCCCCTTTTTCCACATAGTTTCTGCTGGATGCACAGCCTTTCTAGTTATTGTTACTTTGCTTTCCTATTCTATTCTTTACTTGTTAAATTGATTATTTGATTCTATTATGCATATCAAGTACCAGAAAATATAATCTTTCAGAAAACATCAGAAAAAGCTGGTTTCAGAAACACCTTGGCTAATCCCAAGACCATCTTATCTTGTGTCTCACTAAGTGCACACAGACTCTTGTGGGGTTCTCCAAATTCGTCCCCTCTGTAACCTGAGTTTCTTCCTCAAAGATGAACACAAACTGCTCCATGTTGCATTTGAGTTCTTGTGTTTCCTCATAAACATGTTACATCTCTGTCTCTTATCCAGGTTTGATAATTTGACATTCGGTAGGAACGTAACTTTACACCATTGTGTCAAAAATTCACCTCCTCTTACTTGAAAGGCAAGGAAAAAGCATGGGTGAAAATCACAGGCACTTTCATTTTTTTCTTCATGCATATGAAAGGCAGATGGAAAAGCAAGCACAGCAGACCAATATTGTAAATAATTCAAGGACATGAAAGGTTCCTCTACAGAAGCATCATTATGTTTTAAACTGCTTTCAGTTTAAATGTTTTCAACAATTAGGAAACAGCTGTGCAGGCCACTTCCTTTAAAGGCATCACTCTCATCAAACAGCACAGTATTCCTCAGCTGACTAAATACTATTTGTTAGGATTTCCAAAAGGACCACTGACTCCTGTTGTATAATTTGGGTATGACTCCTTAATAAGATTAATCAGCAGCACAGAGCTTGTGGGAAGTGTGCAAGCGTGATACATCAAAAAGAACCATGCAACTGCACTGCGATGGAAAAAGAAAAAACATAAGGATTTATGCACATTATTAAGTAAATATCAGTCTGTAGATTTTATCTTTGGAGTAATGTCAGCATCTCAGATATTTTTGTAGCTCCACAGATGTAGCATCCAATTCAATTCACTGAAGCATTAAGCTTCTGTAAGTTTTGGTTAAAGTTACACTGAGCTGTCAATTGGTTTTTGAAAATGCGAAGTGTACTGAGTTTTACTGAATCATAATCCATTAGATCTGTTGATTTTTTAAACTAGTTCATTCTCTCTACTTAGGAATGAACTTTATTACACGCTCCCAAATCTAATACTGCTACGTGCAAAATACCCTTAAACTGTGACTAGGATATAAGACTTGCAGCCACATCTGCAGAGAGACACTTAAGACTCCTCTCCTAGCACAGAAGCAGGAAAAGGATAATGAGGTGCCACAGGGAGACTGGTGTGTTCACAGGAAAGGACAGATATCCTGGTGCACCTCTGGAGCCCAAAGCATTATTTGAAGATTTGGGTCACCTACACCTCAGGAGCCCAAGCAATATACCTGTTGCCTAACAAACCATTGAAATTACTCACTGGGTATTTCTTTAGGAAGCTGCCAGTGTTTTCTGGATGTGTTTGTTTAATTTTTTAAAATAGAATTACTTTGATCATCTTCTGTTCCTTTGTCAGTTTAGCTTTTCTGCTGCATTCTGAAATAGCTGAAGTAGTTGCTTAAAGCTTTCAGAAAAACACACTCCAACCCTTTAAAAAAGTGTAATTTTTAAACATTTATTGATGTTTCAAGACACATGACAAGAAATGCAATTAGAGACTGTGATTTTCGCCATATGCATTCAATTTCTCTATTCCCCACCATAACTTGTGTCCCAAGTGTAGGTTATGTAATTTTCCCAGAAAATCATTCAAAAAGATACTCTTAATTCTGGGTTGAGGCTGTTTTCCCTAGCCAAGAGTTTGCCTCCTAAAATCTTTTCAAAGCAAAGTCAATTTTTAGTTCATTTTCATTATCTTCAGAGATAAACATAATAACTTAATAACATAAGCAGCAAAGAACAGCTCTGTAGTTCAACAGTACAGTAAATCCATCCTAAAGCTTGTTGGAACCAAATTTTTTTTTAAAACCCACATCATACAAAATACCAAACTAATATAATCTTAACCTAGCAGCTTTATCGTGTAAAAAAGGTTGCAAGTTAACTTAGTATCTCCAAGTTTTAGATCACATGTTATTGTCTGGTGTTCTGCAGCCAGCAGGTCAGCACAAAGTTGTCACACTCTTCACTGCACCTTCTGGCAAATGCAGCAGAGAAGTGAATGTGAGCCCACGTGTGATCTCGATTACTTCTGCATTGTTTTATTGTACAGTAAATCATTACAGTAAATTATTGTAAAGTATTGTGATAAACATACTACATCTCTGTCTCTTTTACAGGTCTGATGATTTGAAATTCAGTAGGAATGTAACTTTACACCATTGTATCAAAAATTCACCTCCTTTCACTTAAAGGGCAAGGAAAAAACATGGGCGCAAATCACAGGCAATTTCATGTTTTCTTGATGCATATGAAAGGCATAGGACAACATATAATCAATATTAACAGCAATGGGCTAGGCAGTGTTAAAATAACTCCTGGTTTTAATGAGCTGGGGCAATAGGATACACTTTCCTCATGAGTTAGGCTGCCACCCATCAGCCTGCACATCACTTCTGGGCACCCACCAAAAGGAGGGAAACACTTAATGACAAGTCTGCTCTTGGTTCATCTTGTATTTTAGCACAGCTAGTTGCAATCCAGCCCAGGAGAGCCTCAGACTTACTTTTCCACCCACAGAGGGGACCTGAATGTACAGCAAGAAGAGCAAATTCTGCCTGTCCCATTCTGCCCTCAATTCCTTCCCCATGGGGGTCTGGAAGCAAACTAAAGCCCTTATGCCTTTAAATAGGGTGGCTGCGGAATTCATTACTGGATCATTGTTTATTTGCAAGGGAAGAGATATTCTCACCGTCTTCAAAAGCAAAAAAAGTTTTGTTTGCTACTTTTCATGTGAATATCATATTTGAATACGTTTATGACTCAATTACGTAATTTGTTATAGCCTGGTTTTGGAAGAGGTTGTAACTAAAATATTACTACTTCTTTAACTTAGAAGCGTTCATGTAGATGGATTCAAATCTCCATCCTAGGAAGCAATCAAAAGCAGAAATGCAGAAATGGAGAAATGCCTGCCCAGAGCAGGCTTCATCAGCCACTTAACATGTATCTCATGACAGAGCTGCAAGTCTGCAATACCCCATCAAGTAGAAAAGACCCAGAATGACAATTTGTTTTCTTCTTCATCCTTTAGTGATACATGACTAAATGTGACGTGTAGTGCCATATCCTTTTTTCCCTACCTTTATCACAGATTCATAGTTTACATACCCAATGAGAGCATGCAAATAGCTCTTGTGCAAAGATTTGCTTAATGTTCTCCATCAGCTCACAGACTCAAATGGCTGGGAGTGGGGGATAGGGAAGAGCTGTGTAAATCCTTCTTTAATTCTATGGGAAACCAGATGCAGGATTTGATGCCAGCTAAAGTTAACCTGATGGACAAAAGGGTTTATTTTAACTTGGTCACTTGATCCAATTCACTGCACAGTCACACAAACACTTGTGCCTGTATGAGCCAAGGGGGAAAAGGGTGTGTTATAGCTCTGCCTGACTTGGCAGCAGCACTGGCTTATTTCTATTTAAACTGTATGTTAAAGTATGTTTTAACAGCCCCTGAGCCATTTTATTTAGTCTCTTGAGTCACACATACATCACACAGATTTTTTGCTGCTATCCAGACTGGAGACACTTCATAAACAAAGCATGAGTCCTCATACATGAAGGAAAATTATGGGATGTCTAACGAAATAGTGATCCAATGGCTGCATACAATGGTTGTATTTTCAGAAATAGCTGCAGTTTGGTAGTTAAAGCAAAGGATTGCTGAGGTATGCTACCAACATGAGAGAAGCAAACAAATGAATTTGTTTTCATGCCCCAGTCTCCCTACCTTCCATAAACATTATGTAAGGTCTCAGGATGAGAACTATCATTTTGAATGCCTGTCTATTAAAAAAACAGCTGACAAAACCTTTAGATTCTAGAGATTCTTAAAAGCATTTAAAAATGGAACATAGAGCTGTGATAAAAACCAGGTATGTGTAATGTCTGCCAACAGGTTGACTGTCCATTCTCTCCTGTGTATTTGCAGGGTCTGCACTACAAGAAAAGTCCTTATCTTAATAGTTTGTTCATTTCCTCTCTCCCTAATACTTACCTTTACCTATGCAATGATAAGCCACAGAAAAAAGCACACGCACTGTTGATTTATAACATTTAAATTACACATTTTGTAAATGGCTCATCCCAGTCCTAATCTCAATGATGTAAATGGAGGAATTTGTTTTGCACAAGTGGCTGGAGACATAAGGATCAATAACTATCTTCCTCCTTGCCTGCTTTGCATTTATCATTCCTACCTCTCTGTTTTGCTGGTGCTGATTTCCCCATTCAGTCTTTGATCTTGGCTGTAATCTTGGCACACAGTTATCTCTTCCTCTTCCCTCCTCTGTTCATTCTTTCCATCTCACAGCTGATAAAGTGGCACAGCTCTATAGAGGTAGTTCCTTACCAGACAACAATTTGGAAAACCAGAGCAATCACAAGCCATTTCTGATGCTGCTCTGCGATAGCTGTGGTTAGGGGAGCATTACACATACCTAGTCACTTCAGCTATAACATTTCAGGCCAGCACAAGATGAACACAACACCCCTCAGGCATCTCTGCGTTATGCTGCCCAAAGGCAGCAGCTGATGCACCATCTCAGGAGGCCTGACAGCAGCATTCAGTCCTCGCTCATGCATTAAATATCAGAATCTCAAGGGGCTGCTACCTTTTAAATCTAGCTCACCATAAAAGGATCCTCTCTGTTGGTTATTTCATAGCTGAAGGAATGAATAATTAAAAGGCAGTAGGTATTCTTCACCAGAACTAAATCTTTAGTTAGGAGCAGAACAGCATCCAGCAGATCCAGACTTTCATTTATAAGAGCTTAGACGAGTCAAAGGTCCCTTGGACATATGCAGAGCAGGCTGGAAGCAGAGGTCTGACATGCAGAGCACACACCCACTGGTTCTGAGATACTGGCTCTCAGCTGGGGAATGTTTGTCACACAGGCATCCCTGCCTTCTGCAGGACTCACACAACTGTCCTGTTTTCACCGTGCTGGTGGCACATTACAGGCAGATGAAGATCCCCTCCTTTTCAGCTTAATTTTACAAGCTGCTCCAGGATGAAATGTGCCACATGGTTAAACAAGAGCTAGGCTCAGGGTGTGGGATTTGACTGGCATTAGCTGCAAGATGCCATATCAGTGGAATTGAAACAAACTCATCTTGTTCCAGTGACTTAATGCTGCACAAACAGAAGATAGTTGAACACAGACTATGGTTGAAAAATCATTTTCCATCGCTGAAGCCTACTAAAATCCCTGCTCTCAGCAAAGCTTGCTGCTAGCCGACATTCCTGGCAGCTTCTCCAAGGGGGCTTGGTGCTGCCAGCTATGCTGGGGCACACTGATATGGACTGAGCACACATGGCATGATCCACACCCATCCAGGTAGGAATGGGAGGTGCAACAAATACTTCTCCAGTCCAGAAATCTCTGTGTTACAGCCCTGCAATGGAGGCTGGCTCTGCTGCCCACAGACACGTGCGAGGTCTCTAGTAGAGCTGGCAGCTGCACTTTTCTCCTGATGGCTCTGATGGCTCTGAAGTGTCAGTGGCACAGTCAGAAGTCCTCTTACCCTTGTTAGTGCAGGAAAAGTACTATGGGTACACCTCAGGCTAAGAGGTGGATCTATCTTTTGAGGTAAGGATGTAAAAAGAAGAAAAATAAGATAAATTGCTTTTGATGCACAAAGTCCCTTTGAATACTCAGCTTGCTAAACAGAACTAAAACACCTGAAGGCTGATCATGGAAGAGTCCTGTCTGCCTGCACTTGGGAGTCCTCGCTACTCTAGGATGAAGTGCTGCAGCATCAGTTACAACCAATATTCTCCAAGGAGCAACCACATTGCAGTTGGCATTTGCTGGATGTGGAAGGGCAGCCCAATGGGCAGAGGGCACAGGGCTCAACTGCAGGTCTTGGCCTCTGAAAAGAAATTCCTGAGCACTTGCAGTACTGCATATCTTCCAAACAGGGCAGGCAGTTCTGTAATACTAAGAATAGGTGGCATAAAAATCACTTTTATTTCCTCCATTTCTTTTTAAAAGCTGGGCTATATTAGACAAAGAAAAGCTATTGTTTTAATGATTGGTCCATACCTAGGCATTTTTCCTGCCTTAGCATATTCATCTTTTCTCACATCTCCTATGAAACTTCAAACAGACACACTTCAAGTAAAACTTCAGGGTAAAAACACAGACAAATGCAAGTGCTTAGAGAAATGCAAGTGTTCCGGAATGCACCATCTCTCAGGCAAGTGCCCTTCCACAGCTAGTAAATGTCAACTGCAGTACAATCGCTCCTCGGAAAAGACTGGCTGTGGCCAACACTGAAATGCAGAAGGCAATGACCTTCCCAATGTAACTTACAAGAGGGCTTCACTTATTCGCAGTCAGGGTGCATTGTTGGGTTGTTGTCAACTTTCAGATCTACTGGCATCTTTTGGCATTCACGGTGACACCCACATCCACATCAGCTGGACTACAAGTCACACAGTCACTTCCCAGCCACTGCCACTGCAAGGGGTTGGTCTGGCCAAGGTGCAGACCATTTTGCTTCCTGAACTCCACAAGCTTCATGTTGGCCTAGTCACCAAGTTTATCCCTGTGAATTTTGGTTCTCTCATTTGCTGTTGCTACTCCTAATTTAATGTCGTTCACACATTTGAGGAAGACACACTCTGTGCTGATGAAAATGCAGAGCAACGTGGACTCCAGCAGAGTACCCTGCTCACTACTTCGTGCCAGCTGGATGTCAGCCCTTTGATCTCCTGGAGTCCAGCTGAAGGTGGTCCCAGCAGATTTCAACCCACCTAACAATCTGTTCCACCAGATTGCAACTGCAGTACCAGAAAGGCCATTTCCCACTGGCAGAATTTGGCAGCTTTGAATCTTTCCTACACTGGCAAGGATGAATATGCAGATGGAAAGAGAAGCCATGGTATCTCTGAATTAAATTTTTAAAGTCCATCTCAGACGTGGGATTGCAAAGGTCAGCATTGAACTGTACCACAAATTTATCAGCACAAGAACAGCTGCCTTTGTGGCCTTTAGCTTACTGAAAAAGGATGATGATGTTCACAGATGAAACTGAGATCCAGCACAAATTCAAGTGCATGTGAGGCACAACTTGCAAGAACTGATTAATTCCCAATGTAAGTGACTGTGATTTAAGCATTCTTCCAAAACCAAAGAACATCTCTTTAGTGAGGCCTCCTTAACAGTTAACAAGATCATGCTTCCGAGAAGATCACAGAACTTGTGTGAAGAGATTTTGTAGCTTTCAGCAAAGTCATTAAAAAGATGGACTATCATGCAATCCAAAACTGAAGTAAAAAATGGAAGCAAAAACACACTGAATGACTTCAGTGAGAACTGGGTGTTCAGATGAAGAGATTACCAATTTGGGTGTACATACACAAATTAGCAATTAGGGGTAATTGCTTTCAGCTGCATTTTGCTGTTAAAAAAAGTATTAATAACTTGTAATTAACATTAATTTAAGGACAGATTAAAGCCCATGGTGGTGCTGAGAGTAGACACGCCTGACAGAAAACAGCTACCTCATATGCAGTGCTGGTGGTTGTCAGCTAGAATATTTCTTGTGTGTTCCCAAACCAAAATTACCAAAAGCTTTAATCTCTGTGTCTTCTCAAGCACTTCCTACCCACTAATGTCTCCCTTTAACCATGGTCAGATCATCAGCAAAAGTACCATAGAGGAATAAACTCATTGTGCACAGGCTGCCAGGTATCAGCCAGACACTGCTCTTGGATACCCACCCAGACCTCACGGCATGCCCGTGTGAGCTGCACCACTGAACTCCACGGGGAAGCCTGTGAGTCACACTGCTCCGCCACGCGTGCTCTTCTACTGCCACGTGAAGAGATAAACGTAGCCAAGATTTAAGACTAAAATGAGTCTGCTGGAAGATTTCCTTGTAATTTGCCCCGACAGCACTTCCTGCCTGGAAATAAAATCAATCCAGCCCCAGGCAGCCCTGGTTGTGTTCTTCTGCACATCACCACACAAGGCAAGCCCATGCACAGGCAGCAGGACGGGCAGGGCAGTCCCTCGGCTGGCCATGCCCAGGTGAACCTTCCCTTGTGCTTCCAGGGCAAACCAGTGAAGGGCCAGGGTGATGCTGGGGAAGAAGTTACTCTGCCATTACAGAGGTGTGGCTCTGTGGCTCCCCTGTGGTCAGTGAGGAGGTACATGGCACAAGGCACCCTGCCTGGTCAGCACTGCAGCCAAAGGCAAGTTCATTTCATGACTGTCCCACCCATAAGTTACAACTTTGAAGTTATATTTCCAAAAGTTTACCTGTTTCTATACTTCACTCTGTAAAAGTACATGCCTGTTACAGGCTTAAATGCATCAGGCTTGTAGACTTGTTCTAAAGAATTGTGCTCCCGGCATTTGGTTACCCAAGCTACAAAACCCTTTTGCAGAGTGGTTTAGTGTGCACTTTTCTGGATAGAATGCTGGATCACACCTAATTCTTATCTGAGTCAAATGAAAGTGGACTTGGTCTTCTCAACAGTAGCCAATAGCACATATTTGTCAATACAGAGGACAAAGGCCAACAGGGACAGTTTCTCAGCTGAGCTTCAGATTATACAACACCAGGTAAGGCAAAAAACCCCAGACCTCAAGATAGTGATGTACCTGTCCTACACGGCATGCCCATTTCTGTTAACTATATTCCCTCCTGTTGATTACTGTTGAATTTCTTGGGTTTTTTCCCCCCACTCCAGTTAGTATTTATATTTGGTCAAATAGGCAGCCTTCAGCCCACATTTCTCAAGTTATTTTTTCCTGCTTCCTGAGCAGAACCACAGAATATTCTGAGTTGTAAGGGACAAATGAGGATCATCGAGTCCAGCTCTTAAGTGAATGGCCTGTACAGCGATCAAAACTGTGATGGTGCAATTATTTGCACCATGCTCCAACCGGCTGGGCTAATTCCAGGGTCAGGTTCTGACCTTCACCACTGGGGCTGGAGCTGTGACAAGAGTTCATTGCCCAATTTCCTTCACCATTCCAGCACACCTCTGGGTTCACCACACATCACCTTCAGCGGTGGAGCTCAGCAGATTGAGGTCCCTGCAGTACAACTGCTTGTGTAAGGGTCATGTGACTTCTTAAAAAAAAGAAAAAGAAAAAAGCCCTAAAAATAATTATTATCATTATGAAGCCCCAGCCATCCTTCCAACAGTGGAGAAGCTCAGAGAGCTCATTTCATCTCAATTTCCTGTAAATCTGTTTCTATAGTCTGATGTTCAGGAACCTTTTATCAATAAAAGGCTAGTTCCTTGTAGTCACTCTGACGGGCTGAAACAGACTCAGAATAGAATTCAGGCACTTCCATCACCAAAACTAACAGCAAACAGGTTTCACAGGACTGTTTAAACAGTAAACAGGACTGGCAATACACTATTCAGACATTTGTAAGTTTTTTGGAGCACAGGAACCCCCCTCCCCCAACACTTCTGATTGTGATTTTCAGTTTAGCTCTGGGAAAAACATTTAAACTTTCCACACTCTCTCTGCATCTACTAGATTTTGCAAGGAACACCCCCTTACCTGTTACAGACCATTAACAAAGTGCCCTTTTTGTGCTTCCTCGCCCTCCCCCACAGCATTTGGAGAAATGCTGCAAAGCTGTGATCCTCCTCAGACTCCACTGCCTGTTGTCCAGGAGCTGGAGAAGGCAAAGAGGAAGGTGTCCTCTGAGCAGGGGTACAGGAAAACAGGAATTTCCCTTTAGGGATTGGCTGCAGAGAATTACCTGGTTGCTTAGAAACATGAGATTAACTACAGCTCAGTTTCCCCTTTTTCACACATGCACTTAAGCAGAGGCCATAAATCAGCTTGCTGGGAGACTCAGGATGGCTGGTCTGTGGGGTGAGATGCAGGGTCACCATGCAGGGTCACCACGAAGGGTCACCACGCAGGGTCACCACGCAGGGTAACAGCCTGGGGCAGGTGGCAGACAGGGGGGAGGGCATGTTTTCTGCTCCCCAGGCTGTGTGAGTTCCCTTTGGTTTGCACTGAAAAGTTTCTCATTGCTGAGTTTCAGCCGCCAGGATGAGAGTCAGTCATGGACCTCCGCAGCCACATTGCCTGTGCCAGGATTTCAGCTTTGATGACAATCAGTTGAGGGAATGCAGTTAGGGCAAAATATCTGACAAGAAGAAGCAGATGATATTTAAAGCAAATGATATTTTAAGCATAAACAAAAGTTACGTTAATTCCTGCACCTCTTGGTAATATTTTCTATGTGAGCTGCCAAAGCATCAGTGATTGGCAATAATAAACACACTTGCTGCCTGTTTGCATCTTTCATTCCTCAAGGAATTGGACAGAAAGGGCGATTAGTAACACAGAGACCCAACTGCTGCTTTGCTTACCCACCAGCACATAACACAGAAGAAGGAAAAAACAATCTAGATAAAACAGACGTGGACTTAATCTCATACAGTTTATGGTCAAACCAGTTTAACATGAAAAAGCACCATTACTAATACAAACATGAGAGCATAGCCCACAGTGTGTGCTCAAGAGCTTTAATGAAGTCTCCACAAGAATATTCTTCAAGCCTGACATAACAGGTCAAAGGACAGATGAACTGGTATCTGCCATAAAGTATTAGAATTTGGAAAAAGATACTGGCAAGTGTGCCTAATTTAGGCTCTTTCACATTCATCCACCTTCACAGACATCAGCTCCCAGACACAGCATGGAAGGGATATGCTGTGCAGTACATACCCAATAACCTTGTGGACAGGAGCCAGCAGTGTGGTTATCATTATGCTGGATAGTTACCACAAGCTGAGGGTTAATTATTAGCAGAACTTAAAATCAAAGAGAGTTTGATCCAGACTGCGTAGCTACACACACACATACACACACTCTCACAAAGCTTCTACCCTGAAGCACTTCCCGTCTCTTTACAGACAAGCTCAGCACAGTTTAGGCACGTCCAAGGTGGCACACCATGCCAAGGCAGCAGTGACAGGGAGACTGTAGCCAGGCAGCTCTTGGAAGAGTCAGCACCTACAGGAATGGGTGTTGGGGGGCTCTTCACCGGTTGGTTTTTTTTGCACTTCAATGGTTGTTTAAAAACAGTTAGCACGACTAGAACAAAGTTATGTTTTGTGTATTAAATTCTTAACACAAAAATTCTCTCCTTGGCCTTGGAAATATTTTTTTTCAGGGAGAAAGGACTAGAGTTACCTTCTGCTCCGCATTTGCATCCTTAACAATGAAAATCAATGTCCTCTGCAAGGAAAGGCTTGCAAATATCAGGACTCTGATTTTGTTAGAGGTGATTTAGTGATATTTAATAGTGAATTCAAGCTGGTGGGATGGGGAAGGCCAAGGCAACAAAGCAAAAATCAAAAACTGCAATCATCTGACAGGTTTCTTTTGTAGATTAACAGAAAGTCAGATTTGGTAGAGTTGTTTGTTCTTTTTCCACAGCAAAATGCTCTTTGGGCCTATACGAGCAATCATAGCCAAAGGGTTTTTTTCACTTAATTCTCCTGTTAATTCAGTATTAACCTGATGGACTCAATTATAACAACGAGTTTTACCTGTGCATAAGCACTTGATATTCAACCTGCATTCAGAAGAAAACCAGGAATGTGGGTAAGCAGATCAGGCTGAGTTCAGAATACAGTGATGGGGGGAATTTCCTCTTTCAGTCTTCACCTGGGATGGTACAGATGTACAAACCTGGAGGTTTCTAAGGCAGACACATGCAACTAATGGTTGGTACACACTCTTCTACCAACACTATAGAAGAAAAAGAAAAGGAGTTTACCCTACCAAAATGAAATAAAAATGACGAGCCAAGCTGGCTAAACAAGGCAGTGTTTGTGCAGGGCAGGGGGGCCTCAGCTGACAACACTGCTCTTTTATGTGCTCTCATATCGTGTTCAGTGCATAAACATGGGCTGACGTGACCAAGGGCTCCCTGTGAGCCAACGGAGCAACTTTCCCCTGGCAGAGAAGGATTAGTGTTTGCTGACCCTGTCAAAAGGAAATTGGGGCGACCTCTGTCTCCCCCCTGCCAGTCCTGCCACCCCGGTAGCTGCAGGGCTTACACTGTAGTCTGCAGTGTTTACATTGCTGGCCCCAAACCTTTTTCTGTGTCTGCAGAGTTACAGCAGAGGCTGAAATTGAGCCTAATTCTCTCACAGCAAATGACAGTGGTTTCCCAGCCTGGCATTTAGCATTTCACATTCTCGTGTACTGCAAACAACCATCAAAACCAGGGAGAAATCACGGCTGCAGAGGAAGTCTACATGACCAGCTGAGAAGGTCCAACTTCCAGTTGGTTAGGGCTTAAGAGAAATGCCACTCATTAAGCCAAAATTGTAAAGAGAGTCCCGGGGGTCTTATGAGACAGGGCAGATAGATTCAGGGGTCACATCCAGCCCCTGCAAAGTGGCACAACTCAAACTGTTTGTCGTTAAGAGTCGCAGCGGTGAGAAAGGCGCAGCTTTAATGGGGGCTATAGTCAAGAGGAGGGACCTTCAAGGCGTGTAACACCAGCAGCTGGGGTGACTGCAGATAAGACTAGACTGTTCTGATCAAGGGAACATTTGCTGAAGTAGTTTTGAAGTGAGCAGTCCAAACAACCTCCTACCTATTCCCTACCATTTACACCAATGCCCTTCCAAACATGGGGTTTCTGTTAGTATCTCAAATCGTGATTTAGTAAATTAAAATACATTTCCACTTTGCTCTGCTAGCCATTGCAAGAACAGAAAAGGTGAATTAAATCCTAACACTGTTCTTGGGAATGAATGATCCTGGGACAATGTCAACAGCCTGGAAAGAGCTGAGGAAACACTCAGGCATCTCCCAGCCTTTACTCATGCCCTCTCCCTGAAGTACTCCTCAAGGACTTCCCATGCATAAAAAAGCTAAGGTAGGATGAACTTTAAATAGGCCTCACCCTACACAGTCAAATAAACTAGGGAACATGTATATATGATTTGTAATATTTGCATTTCAAGCAGTAAAACTTCTTGTTTTAATACATTATACATACTGGGATTACTAGCAAGCTGCAGACTGGATAGGTGTTTTATGTATTGCTTTTCGCCATGAAGTACAGATGGTTGACTTTGTTCAGGGACCAGGCATTGCTGGGAAAACTCAGGTTATGGCAGTACAGCTAAACAGTGTTCTCCTGCTTACAGCTGTAGTTTAATTTATCCATTTACTACCTCTCAAGGCCAAATTTCACATTTTGCATCTGCAGTCAGGCTGGGCCTTGGCCATGCTGTTAGTTAGTTCTCATTCTCAGACAGTCAGTGCTGTAATCTCACTTATTTGTAGTCAAGCTGTTGTTAAATACAATGATGTACTTTCAAGAGATTACTCTGTATAAATGAAAGAACTAATCTTTTTCTCAATGATCACAAAGGTAACAAAAGCAACATAAGCAAGGCAATAAATAAACTGGGTTTATACAAATTAACATTGAATTTTTTTTGTTTCATAGTCTGCAGTCTGGAAACATAACCACTTGCACTAGGCTAATGTCATTGATTTCTCTTGCTCAGATAAGCATGCCACCAAAAAAAGTCTGAGGTGAGGTGGGAGCTTTTATTAGGCCAACAAACAGAAGCTAGAAAAACAACAAAGCAACTTATCAGCCAGCCTAAAAAAAGACATCACCTCTCCATACAAACCTTGCCTTGCTTATATCATGGCACTAAATTCACTACCCAAATATTTCTCATCCTAACAATTAAATTTTACATTTACTAGAAATCCAAGAGCAGCCTCAGTTTATAATTGATTTTGTTAACTAAACAAGATTTTCAGTGCAGAAGGGCAAAGTAATCATGAGAACACTGGTACTGGAAACGCAGCTTGTGTAATTTGGCCAGTACAGTCTTTGAATCTGCAAGTTTCCCCACTCCCACATGCTGCAATCCCAGCATCCATGGAGAAACCCCAGCAGCAAAATTATGGGCCTTGGGACCAAATTACCTCCCAGCTGACACTGCCCAGAATTACCATCACTAGTGTGGGTGGGTCCATGTCCCAAATAAGTGATTTGAGAGACAAGCTGGCTCCCTTGCAGGCATGCAGGATTCCTTGGGGACTCCTGAGAGGAGGCAGCAGCAGGCTCCTGAAGTGGCTGAGAGTCATCTTTCATTCCACACTCACTGCCACGGCACTGAATTAGGAGAGCATTTTCTGTGAGGCTGGAGGAATAATAGCATCCCATGGATCAGCAGATGAACAGGTAATGTATAGCCATGGGGCAGTGTAGGCATTTTCCCTGGAGCATCCTCAAAGTCTGGAGAGGCCGAATAAACTGCTTACAGGAACCATTATTGGTATATAGCCATTAAGTATATAACCCTGCTTTGTCAGCTGCAGAGTAAACATACCCATACACATGTGGTCCCTTTCCAGCATCCTTGATATTAAGAGCAGCTCAGGCATCCCCAGTGAGCTTCTTGTTGAGACAGAAAAGCAGGGAAGGAGTAGCCACACAACTCCTCCTCCCTGCCTCAAGGCGATGTCAAAAGCAAAAACCAGAATTACAGACAAATGAGCCTCAGCCCCACTGCTCCAGCAGGACAGGGCTCTGCGCTCAGCCTTTCCAGCTAAACCGCTCCTCTGCCTGCCCCTCCCAGCACAGCCTCCAGCCCCAGTGGCTGTGAACGAGCCCAGCTCCACAGATACTGATCCTGGTACAAGGCACACACTTGGCCCAACTGGCTGGACTCAGGGTCCCCTCTCTGCCGCCCTCACTGCTTTCTCTGCAGCCACCTCTGTTGTCAGGGCTCGGGTCAACTTCAAGCATGCAATGGAAGATCCACACTGCTAACACCTTGTCTCATGTAGAATACTAGCAGAGGAAAAAAGGTATCCTTAATTCAGTTTACATTTAATTACAGCTGAGGCAGAGCCACCTTCATTCTTCAGAAGAACCATTACACCAGCATGCAGGCTGACTTTCAGCAAAGTTAATTCTCACTAACTTTTGAGGGAACTTACGTTGACACAGTCTATGTTATTCCTTAGCTGCACCATAACAGAGTGGCAGTGGCCACGTTTATGGCTCCATGGTGCTGTAAATAAATGCTAAACCTGTGTTTTTATGGTGGCAGGCAGGCAGCAGCTGTTGCTGCTGAATGCCCAGCAGATTGGTATTGCTCTCAGGGTTCTCAGATGGGAAGGCACTGAATAGCCTAAAGATATTATTGTCTGCAACAAGCATTTTCTTTCACAAATACCACCTGAAAAAAAAATCAACCAGACAACCAACCAAAGAGGTTGTATGTTGGAAATAGATGTTGAAAAGGCTTTCCTGTGCCTCTGCTCTGGGCACCAGGCTGTCAGATTTTATGTGAGGGGAAAATAAGACATTACATGATCTGAAAGAGCATGTTGGAGAAAGGAAAGGCAGGATACAGAATAAAATGCATAATTCATGGCTTGTGAAAGCCTTGAGGCAAGACCTTTCGGACTTGCTAATTGCTTTGCTGAGAAATAGGCCAGAAGCCATAAGAATGACTCCTAGAGCCAGGCAAATGAATGCATAAAGCATTGCAACATCCACTCAGGGGCTTCCACATCACCCCTCATGCACAGGTGTGCTGCTGGCTCACCTGGCAACATGCCAACCAAGGACAAGTGTATGGGATATCAGGCTGATTCAAAGATCTAGATTTAATTCTGGTATGTAGTTCTGTATATTGAGGGTTTTGAACTGAAGGCAGATACATTTATATGAACTGGCTGCAGCCATACTGTAGCCCTTAGAGGACCCTCACTGTGTGCTGAGAGCCTTAACATGCAACTCTGTGCACGTGAGATGGAGACATGAGCGCTTCCTCCACCACAGTAGCCAGATTTAGTCTCACTGAGCTCAATGGCCAAAAATGCAGTGGGTGCAAGATTGGATCCCAGTTGCAGGCAAAGAAATTCATATGACAAGTAGGAAGGATGAAGGCAAGCTTAACAGCTTACAGTTACTGAGGTTTGCGCAAGTGCATGGTTTGGTGGATTTAAGTCATGAACAAAGCATCAAAATCTTTTTGCTCCCTGTGTTATAACTACCTCCTCCTCTACATCCTCAGCAAGTAGCTTTGGATTTTCTTATCCCAGCAGGCAAAATCATAGGATTTTGTCTACCTACATGTTCAAGTCTCTCTTACTGGCATTCTCTCATTTCAGAAAATGCTATTCCAGCCAATTCTCTGATAATATCCTGCTGACCACCACCAGCCACTGCTCTTCTTTGTAAAACCTCACCAGAATTTTGCCTTCAGGACCTAAGGAAGGCTTTGCTATTGCTGTTTCAAATTTGTCACCGAATTCGTAAGAGTCATTCACTGTGTCTGAAGAAAGATGGACTTGCCCCCAAATCATAGGGATCAGGCACCTTCCTGCTCCGCTAACTTGTCCATCTTCCAGCCCCTTCAGTCCCCTTCCAGCCCCAGCATCTTTTTGCTGTCCTGTTTTAACTGTCTTCCCCGACAGTGTCCTTAGAGAAGTCTAACCCCTCAACTGATACTCTCAATCCATCCACAAAAATATCTCTTTTAGAGCCCTTTCCTTGTCCTTTCATATTATTTACTGAAGTATCAAAATTATTGTAAAAACTCATTAATAAAACACAGATCTCTATCTTCCATAAAGCAGCTTATCTCCAAGAGATTGAAGTAAAACTATTGAAAACACAAGAAAACAGAATCTGTCCCTTAACTGTACTTCTCTCACTCACACTACCTCAATTAATTTACTGAAGCAGATAAAATTTTAATTGCTAATGCACTTATTTTCTTACTTAAAGACATTCCATCTATTTCTCAGGGTCAAGAATATGAAAAAGAAGAAGAACTTGACAGAGATGAAGAAAAAGTAAGATGATCAAAGATCCCTGGCCTTGACAGGGAAACCATCAGAACCAGCTTTTGAGTATGAATTAAGCTATCAGTTAATATGATAGTGGTATAAAGTTTCAGAGCATATAAAACTTTTTTGTAATACTGCAAAGTACATAATGATAAAAAGACAGACTGCTTTTCAATACCTTCTATATAATATTCTTAACTGTTATTCTATAAATATAAAAGGAGTCACAATGAAGGCAGGAGAATTTAAATAGCAGTTCAAACATCAGTGGTGGAGTACAGTGAAGTTGTGGATACTCAGACTCAGATCAGACTAAAATGCCATTGCTAGCTCTGTAGGCAAATAACCTTTATGCTACTTTATAACTGATGTGCAACAAGATTCAAACCAAGCTCTGACACACCAATGGGCAACTCTCTCCTACACCTTTTTAAATCTGCCTGTAACATTTTAACTCTTTACATTACCGTCCCTTAGGTTTTGATATCTACAAGGGACATACAAGGAATTCACAGTTTCCCCAAGGCCAGAGGTTCCAGCTGAAATAAACCAATGAAATGTCAAAGCATAGAAAAGTGAAAGTGGGAACAGCAGAAAAATGTCACTTAATCTTGTGAGTTCCACCTTTAATAAATGTTGGTAGCTTCCACACTGGATGTAAGGTAAATATGCATTAACAGTAAGTATTGTTTGATGTAGATTTTTTTGTTCTGTGACCTATCCATTTAGTCCAAGAGAGAAGGCAGTAAAAGCAGAATGGGTCCATTGCAATCACAACACAAAGAACACTCTTTCACTTCATGCAAAGAATACTAGCACAGATGGTGAATCCACATTTTGCAGGAAAATCCATGTGCTTCCACATTAATGAGACATGGGTTAGAAGAACACAGTATTATACACTGTCGTCATTATGTCAGAAGTGATTTGTTGTCCAAGCTTAGGTATCCAGATGGTACCAAAAATACTCCAAACTTTCTATAAGCACAAAGCTTTCACTGTAATTAAAAAATTGTTTCAGAAAATATTCTGGTTTCTCTGAGTATTTCTAGTTCACTTTTAACTGGTGAACATGCCCTGTATTTTGTTTGCAGTACTTTAACAAGAAGGACATATATGCACTGGAAAACCTCAAAAGGCAGAGCTGGGGAGTGATAGTACAGGAGAGGGGAGATGGGCAGAACCATCACATTCCAAAGTGCAGAAAAGAAGGAACCAGGAAGCCAAGAGCTATACGGTGCTTTCTTGGTGGATATACTAGCAAGGTCTTCAGAAAACAACTGGCCTCTGATCATGCAGGATGGCCCAAAAGCAAAATTACAGAACTAAGTGTTCCGCATTCATACCTCTAAGATTAGCTCCAATGAGGAGCAATGGCCCCTTCTGATTCAGATCAGATTTAGCCCCCTCGGTCCACAATGGGTTTATCCATACTGGAGCCAAAGCAGTTGGATTTTATAACTAAGTCCCATTATTAGCACACTTTATTTTCTGATAGGAGCCTCAAAAATTTTCATAAAAGCTTGCAGTGAAATAATTGCTCTCTTTTCACTTCACTCTAGCTGACTCCCACAGGTTAGACTGTATTTTTTCTCTTCGAAGTAAATTGTATAGATTCTCTTAAAAAGCTCACCTTTGAAAAAACAGCCTAGAAAATACCAGGCTAAATTTGACCGTTTTTCCTTATGTTTCAAAGCCAGGGAAGGGTTTTTCTGGAAGAAAATGACACCTTTTCTACTCATGAAGACTGAAAATCTGCTGCAGAAAAAAAAATGGGTGGAAAAAAAGAGAAATAAATAAACTGCCAGGACAGTATGTGGGTGACAGGATTCAGTCTTTAATCTGACAGGTGTATGTCAGCACTTCACAAACATGCCCGTAAGGGATCTGATTGTTTTCCTCCTGTTATTGTACTGTTTCCTAATGATACCCCTTGTTTTTCAAGTTAGCTTCCTGCCAGTCTCTTTGCCTGATGTCCAAAAAGTGAACAGGTTAGCAAAACTAGAAAAGCTGACACCTTTCGTCATCGATCTATTTGCTCTTCTAAGTGTCTCAAGCAAATTCATCTTGAAATTAAAAATCATGTTGTCAACCATGCCGTAGACAATGTGGTCCAAAGACAGATTTACAGACTGGTAACTAGGGAGCAGACAGAAGAGGTGGCTGCTCAGCTGATGGATATAAATAGTAAAATCCTAGTCAACAGGATATTATTGTTCTTTGGGGTTCCCAAAGAAGCCTTAAGCGATGGATCAGCTCCTACGCACATGCTGATCGCAAGCCAGTGCCCATGCACAACGGGGAGAACCTGCCCAGGGAAGGCACAGAGCTATTTCAGGACTTACCAGGCCTCAGCACTTCCCATGCTCTGGTGGGAGGATTGAGAAGGTGGGGAGAAAGTGCTCAGCAAAGCATCTGTCATTTATTCATTCCTCTTAGTATTAATAACTCATCTCTAAGAATGAGACTAATCAGCAATGCTTTCTTTTGGTCATGCAATGAAACCAAGCCCAGATGGAGATGACCAAGCACCAAAGAGCTTGAGAAACTGGGAATAGAGAACAAAGATGGAAAGGTATCTTCCAGGAGCAGGTCCAGTATAAGAGTGGCTTATTTATCAAGCTGTTACTCCACAAGGCACCAGCTTCAACTGGCTTCAAACCAAGGCAGCTTATGCTCTGATATGCAGAGCTTCCATTATAAACCACATTTAAAGGTTAGGCAATTAATTGCCTCATTCCTCTATGACCTTGGCAGTAAGAAAACATAGAATCTGATTGCTGTCCTACTTCTGATTTTGCTTCTTTTAACTCTGACTTCTTTCTCTTGCAGAACATATTCCTATGATCATCCAGGGCAGACACACATCCTTTGATAACTATTTCCCCACATTCACACAAGATAAATATGCCTCATCCATGCCCTCAGCAACCTCTCCCTTGGTCTTCCTCTCTACCCCACTGAGCTCTTTCAGACCTATGCACAACGCAGACAGGGTTTCAGGACAATGGATATAGCACTGCTCTCTGTTAAAATAACATTTGGATGATTCTGAGAACTGAACTGAAGAGCGTGAATTGACAGCAAGTTCATGCTGGGATAAAATTTAATCTGATTCATTTATGCATGCAAGCAGAAAGCTTTTATTAGCATTCATTTCTCAAAGAAAACAAATTATAGTTCCTGGAGATGTTCATCATTAATTACCCTCTTCCAGCATCTAGCAGGAAGTTTTCTTCCTTCCGCAGCTTCACTTTATCTTCTTTCTAGAAACACATACTCAAAACAAAATAAACAAAACTTCTGTAACAAACTCAGTGAACTGAAAGCATAGTACAAAGAGCCAGAGGGAACAAAGCTAATTTGGATCTTAACTTTCAGAGGTAATTCCAAAGCATTTGAAGGAAAAAAAAGTTTCTACCTGAAGATGGTAACTAGTAACTCATGAAGATGATCAACATGCAACATCAAAAAATACATCGTCAAAAATGGGGAAAAAGTAGAACAAAGCAGGTTTATTTCATTCTATAAACATTTTGTTGTTCTTGCACTTAAAAAACCTCAAGCCAAGCCAAACTGATAGCTGATTGCAGTTAACCTTCACACCAAGTGGTGGGTACTGCACAGAGCACTACCAAGCACATGCAAACCCAGAGGGGAACCACCTGCCACCAACCATGAGAACACCACAGGCTGGGGTGAAAGATGGGTCTGTAGCTTCACGGTAATCACCAGCTTGTAAAGGTTTACTACAGAGAAGGCAGTATATCTGTGTTACAATTCACATGAACTGTTAGGGGACATTGTTAGCTTTTGCTAACAATGCTAACATAATGAAGGAGACAAGAAGATGTGAAGAAAGGAATTTGGTCATGCAGTTCCAGTGGTCACCTTGAAAAGAGAATACCAAGTTTCAAGGCCTGCTCCACCAAAATTTTCCGTGTTCCTACACAGAAAAGCATGTCATTAGCTTGTCTGGAAAACTTTGAAATAAATCCTCTGGCTTTCATGTGTCTTTTATTCTCAAGCCTAACTTAAGGGTGTCATCTAGAAAAATACATTAAAACCATGAGACACTTAAACACTAAAAAAATAGAAATAAATCCCTGCTAGAATGCATTAGGAACACATTTCAGTTTTAGTCAAGATAAACACAAAGCAGTAAGAAAGAAAGCCTATGGGCATCAGTTATCTGGGTACCAGTACTCAAGTTTGGATCCTCTCTGTAAAAAAAATTTCCTAAATGGTACTTCCATATCCGTAACAGCCTCTTCATTCTTCTTTAAGGATGCTGCATGCAAGAAGACACATGTGTAGCAGGACCAGAAAGCCAAGAAGTGGGCAGCCCCTGCCAATCTTTCTGTCACGTGGCCATCACATTAGCACATTACTCTGTATTTTCCACGCAGCTCCTGTGTTTAGGCTCCAAAACTGATCATTAGTATGATAAATTAAATGAGTGGAAACTTTGGCTCAAAGAGCCCAAACTGTTGCAGCTCTGAAGTCAGTCACTCTTCCTAAGCTTTGGTTCATTAGTGAAATGAGAATATAAGAGGTCAAGTGAACACTCAGTTCATAATTAAGTGCCTAAATGAAAAAGCTGTGTACCGGCTCGAGTGACGCAGCATGGGGGTCTCATCAGCGCTTGCTGTGGGCATCCAGACCATTTCTGCAACTGGCTTTCGTAATCAGTCTCAGCATAAAAGCAAAGGACTCACTATGCATGAAAAAAACTGAGATCCTGCATGAAAAGAAATTGCTCCAGAGCCTTCTGTGGGATAGGCAACGAAATAATGCTTTGACCTTTCCCAAAATTAAAGGGCCTCAAGGACTTGAAAAGTACTAAGATCCGACCAGTGGAAACAAAATCTGAATATAACTTGCCATATTAATTAGTTTCCAAACAGTTTTAAGACAGATGGGTATCAGCCTCCCAGACCTCCTCAG
This sequence comes from Vireo altiloquus, assembly GCA_013396875.1. Taxonomy (NCBI): domain Eukaryota; kingdom Metazoa; phylum Chordata; class Aves; order Passeriformes; family Vireonidae; genus Vireo; species Vireo altiloquus. The sequence goes on along the minus strand of VZRF01014334.1, from coordinate 323,114 downwards.
CTACACCGGGATCTCTCAGCACCTGAGGACAGCCCCTCTTGGCTGTGCCTGGGTGTGGACAGGAAGCGTGCACCGTCCTCCTCCTGCAGAAATGGGCTCCCATCACCAGGGTCAACCCATCAACCACTTCCTGACTTCAGAGGAGTCACACTGGTGTGACCTCCAAATTCTTAAATTAAAATAAACTCATGATGAGTGATACTGTCAGCTGCAGCTTAGACAAAGGATTTTACCGCATCCTTTTGCTGAGCTTGGTGCTTCCTCTCTTCATACACACGGCTGTTGAATGAAGATCTCCTATCTTCTTTTATCTTTCTGATAAGGATAAGGATGTTTTAAAGTTTAGAAAGGCCAACATTGATTACGTCAAAAAGACTGCCTACCTTCACAAGAAGAAATGCAGTTTAGCCAGTAAAAATTCAAACTCTCTTTTTTCAGCCACTGGCAATAACCAAACAAGTTCTGGAAGAAGATTGAGCACAGGTTCTTTTAACAGCATTAGGTCCCTTAACAACATTTTCTCTATAACGGGAAGAAAGAGAAAAACTCAGGCAAGAGTCTCTAAGACTTCAAATCACTCCTTGTCCTATACCCAGAGAGATCTTAAAAAAAAAAAAAAAAAAAAAGAGAGAAACAGGAACTAAATGTTGTTCGGTGGCATTAATCATCAGGCCAGGAAGTACCCTACATAGCCTGAAACCTGAGAACATGGAGAGGGACCAAATGTTTCCCAGCTACTCTTAACAGTTACTCTTGGAATCATTCAGGTTTTGTACCAGAAATAGGCCTATGGAATACCTTATCAAAAAAGGAGAGTCAACAGGAATTTTGTCTCTGAAAGATCATCTTCTCATTTGGGCAGTTTACCAGGTTTAAGTATGACATGCAAATGCTGGCCACAGTCCCTCCTGCACTATCTAGGTTTCTGAGGACCACACTCTTCCCCATGGGCCTGCTTCTGTTTGCCTTGTTACTCTCCCTGGGCAAACAGCCCAGACAGATTTATATTTCATTCCTTGTGTTTAAGACAATAAGTCAGAAGTGCACATTTCATACTATGTTATTTATAAATGCTATATCTTTATTACGTTACAACTGCTGTTCATGTTTATCATGAACATCAGTAAGAGCCAGAAAACTTTAATCATGTGTCCAAATGCAGTCATATGAAGGATCAGATTTTAAGTTATCTTCATTGGCATTGCTCTCATTTGTCACAGAGCCAGGTCTCTCTTGCCCTTCCCATTTTTCACTGAGCCAAGAGAAGCATAATCAGCCCTCAGTTGTGAACCACTCCGACTGCATACACCCAACACGTATTGACATACATTAGGGGGTTCTTTGTAAAGACTGAAATGAAATGGCAAAGTACTTCTATCTGGCTATTAGTGCACAACAGAAAGACAGCCCATGCACTGTATTTCTGCTCCCTTTGCTTTGGCTGCAGTTCAGAGCTTCAGCTGGAGTCCTGTGAAATGGACAGTTCATGCTGTGATATGACTCTCACAACATACGAACAACACATGGCCTCCTGATTGTCAGGGGGTTTAGCACACTGTTACGTGTATCTCTTCAAGAAAACTTAGGAAAAACTGGAAGAGTAAAAATGTATCTGGGCCATTCCACAGGTATGGGTAAAGCATCTCTGACCTTAGCAAGGCTCAGGAGGAACTCAGACATATGGAGCATCTAAACAGATGCGTTTCCTGGTAATGAACACTACATAAGAGCAGGGACTTCTTTGCTCAGCTTGGAACACTACAAAATGCACTCATATCCCCAGTCTTAACTATAATAAAATGAAGATCCAAAAGGATGCATGCATTAGATGTAACGAGGTCCAGAATATAAATCTTTGTTTTTAAAATGAAAACTGTGACAACATATTTCATGAGCATTTATTTTGTAAACAACTGGAATTATAATACCAATTACACTACCAAAAGAGGAAAAACATAATGAAGCAAATCAACGCTAGATTTGCTAGAAAGTCTATAAAGGTCTAATTTCTGATTACTAAAAGTAATAAATGCTAACATTAAAAGTATAAAAAACAAGGTAACTCATTCTTCACAAATATACTAGGTTTGAATTACATTGACCAACATCAGGAGTAACTTTCAAGACACGGCAAAAAATACATTTTAATTTATGTCTGAAATTAATTAGTAGAAAATTAACAGATTCCCTCAAAGTATTACATTATTATAACAAATACATCTTGAATCATACCATCGAACTAAGCAATGGGCACAGGATTAGAGTTATCTTTTAAGTGTTTTTGATAACATCTATTCAGATTCAGTGGGATTTCTGGTTTTACAAAGAAATCCTCTGCTTAAAGCTTACATGTCCACAGGCACTCACTGTGTAGATATTCAGGCTGTTGCTATTTCGACCATCCCTAGAAGATGCCAATTTAAACTTTTGTTCATGGCTATACAGCCTCAAACTATAGCTAAAATACAGCTCAGCTCTTTGCACAGAAATATGCAGCAATTATAATGAAGTAAAATTCATCCTGAAATCCTCCACCTACAGTCCCTGTATTTAACTGGTTGGGGAGATATAAAAATAGAATAACAGGTACAGAGACATGTAGAAAAAGACACTTATTTCTTATAAGGTGCTGTGATGCCCTTCACTACCCCAGCACTGACACACATCTCACTGCTTATCTGATAATTTCTACTCCTGAATACATTTTTGAGATCATTTTGACTTCTACATGACAAGACAGATATTTGGCTCTTCCCCTTTAGACATATGCCCTTAAGAATCATTCTGAAACAACAGTAAGGTTCGACAATTTAAGACATAAACAAATAATGTTTACATGGACACTGACAAGCCAAAATGCCCAAGGTTGCTTCTTCTAGTCCAAGAGAAGTCTGTATTTAAAAGTGAAAAAGGAAATCAAGTCATCTCTCTCTAATATTTTCAAAATAAGTGCTACATACACTTCAGAAGGCAATTGACACAACCTTGAAATTGTCCTTAGGAGAAAGAAAATGGTTTGAATTTCTGTCCAAGTCAAGTGGACAAAACAAAATACAAGCAGGAGAACTATGAAAAGTCCATTATACCTTAAATCATCACTAGTTTTAACACAGTGTTTTGAAGACTGTCATTTTTAAACTACGACTTCAGGCAAGTAATATGGTCTGAGGTGCCACCAGCTCTCCTAATGCTGAGGCTGGTCAGTGCTTGAACAACAGCTCACCCAGGGAAGACAGAGAAGGTGGTGTTGGTAAGTGACAGTACATCAACCCCATGCCTCGAGTCAGGTCCATGCAGTTGCCAAACACAGCCTCTCTTAAGACAAAGTGTCAGTACATGAGTGAGTTAATGTGACTTTGGAGCTCCTGGGCATGATTTGAATTTGGTGTCACTTCTTCCATTCAATGGGACAGAGAGCCCAGACTTCTAATTTGTTAGAGAAATTAGGCATTAACCTTGTTAAAACTGCATGCTGAAACATGCAATCTGCACTTTGTCTCACCTCTCACTGATCCTTTACTTCAGTGCCAGGGTTTCCTACCCCTGGAGCAGGTAAGTCTTCCTTCCATTGCTGACAAATACTGTCAGGTATGAGACTGCCCTTACAAAGACCATCCCTGCTAGCACACTTAGGTTTCTAGCATTAACTTTGGCTTCTTATACCTGGATCTGAATCTTTATTTTGGGGATTCATATTTGTCATTCTCAGGCCTATTTAACTTCACTTTTACATAGAATAGGGTCACTTTGTAGTTGTACAGTGCTTTGCCTAAGGTTCTCCAGAAAACTTAATCTTTCCAAATGTGACCTAAATCTACAAAGAACTTCACTAAATGAACATGCCTACAGGCAGAATGAAATCCTGCTGAGTATAGTGACAAGTTATAGAAGAGTTAAAGTAATGAACAGTTACAGCACCTTACTTTTGTCAGAATGAATGGATACATTAAAAAAGATTTCCTTCTACTCATGAAATTTCCATGTATTTGAAAAGCATGTCAAACTATAGCAAACAAGTTAAATGCTGCTGGATCTTGTAATTAAAGGAAAATTATTACTCTCTGTAGTTAAGTGCAAAAACAATAAAAAAGTATGCTTCATACATAAATTAAAAAGAAAAATACAGAGAGAAACATTTTCAAGTACCTGCCTTATGTCATCCATTAGAGATGCTTAAGCCCCTGCAAAGTAAAGATATAAAGATACTCTCACTGCCAGAGTTAACTTCTGTGAGTTAAGCATTTGTATTACTTCTTAAGACAGAGGCTTCAGAATCTGTTACCTCTTAAGATGCTGAGATTCATGTTAGTGACAATTATAGTTACTACTGTCCAAAGCTTATAAAGTCTAGATGTCAAGGATCCAAACAGGAAGTCAAGCGAAATCAGAGAGTGCTGGGACTTTATGACTAAGTGATCCACACAGAGATAAAAACTATGGCAAGGATGGGGAACCAATGCAACTGATACTATTCATGTTATTTCTTCCAGTCTGTCCCCATGTTTTTTCTCCATTATTTCTGACAATGCTACAAAACACTCCTGTGTGGCCCTCCAAATACTTTTCAACGTCATGTACCCATCAGCAGACCAAGAATGAAACTCAAAAAAGTATTTAAATCTACAGAAATAAAGGAATAAACATGTATGAGTTTCTGTGAGTTCTGGATCAAACCCTGAGTAAGTAGTGAAATAACGAGCAGCAGGACCTTGACTTGTCCTCTGGTAGCAGAACGATAAAGTTCTACCATTCCAGCCCATCTACTTTATTATAAATGTACAAAATGAACATTCAATTATTTTTAAGTTGTGGTAAGAGCACTTTTTTGCCAGAGATGAACAATACATCTGACTATTATTCACAATTATTCATCTCTACATATTTCATTGCAGGGAATGTGAGGAAAGATATGTACTACTCAACATACATTCATTCAAACTATTGCAAAGCATACAACCAACATATTATCTAAAAGAGGATGAGGATGTTGCCTCTTTATAGCAATTCACCACATAAGGAAGGACATTTTTGATGCTCCTAAATCAAGCTTCCAGTAGGGAAGATGTAAAAATATTCTTGTATTGTAACAAAATGTTCCCAATGGTGTTGTAATGAAAGAAAGAAATAGGAAAAAACTCATCTCCTGGCAGGAAATTAATTATTGAGCATTCCACTGCTTGACGATGTGCTCCTACATTCTGTGCAGGCTTTCCATTTTCCTCTCTCAGTATGTGGAGAAATTCACTATGGAGAATATACAAACAGAACAAAGAGCACCAGGGTATCAGTTCAGTAAATGCATTTAGAAACTAAACAGACCAGGAGAGAGGAACTTGGTTTGTGCATCACCACACCTAGTGTTTATTCCCTCTTTACATTCCTCTCTCCTCCGTTAGATTGTCACTTCTGCTTCTGTTCTCTGAAATCACCTCTGTTGGGAATGGAAGCATTGTGCCTCCTCTTAGCATCACTTAGCTGACACAGTTTTGAAATGTCACTTCCTTCTTTTTAAAAAAATAATAGGAAATCTCTTGATGGAAAGGGAAAATAGAAGCCCATCATTATATGCCTAAATATCAAGATGTAATTCCATTTTTAAAATCAGTCTTTTTTTCCACCCCCAAGTCCAGCCCATTTAGTAAATTTCACCCCTTGCTGCTTATGAAAAAGCTGAAAAACCCACAGAGGCCATAATTTCACCCACTAGTAACATGACAGAACATGTAATTCCTGAAGCTACTTCTGCAGCCAGCACATGAACCTACAACATCTTCTCAGTTTGGTGGGATCATACCACTGCAAAAGCATCTTCATGAGAGCACACACCTCCTAGTAATCGGCATCTTGGATTCTTCCTGGATGTGGAAAAAGCAAACTACAGAGGGAAGATGCATCAGACTGAAACAGCATATCCCATCTTCAAACAGAACTCTATGTCAGCAATGTTCTACAGCTTAGCTAAGACATAATGAAGAATTTTTCAAGAGAAATAAACAATTTTCACTTTTAAAAAAGGAGGCACAAATGGTATGGAAAACTACTACAGCAGATGGTTGTATGATTCGTGCAGAAACCTTAATACCAGCTGGGCTGCTCAGGACCCTTTCTCACAGTCATCAGCACTTGGGCTCTTCCATCAACTGCTGGGCAGGATGGCTCGGACACAGCATGGCTGTACTGCTTCTATCTGCCTTGTACACCTCATGTTTCTCTGGCTCTGTCCATCAGCCCCAAAGTCTCCACCTCTGCATGCAGATGTGCCAGTGTTTACATGTGTTGTTCCTATCTGCAAATATTCAGCTGCTGCCTCCCATCCTCTCCTTACACCTTCTCGGGTGTACAGTAACGTGATGGATTCCCTGGAGATCAGGAAGCACCTCCACATATGCAGAATGTCCCACTGAATGGGAGCATTCTGGAATAAGACAAACCATCCACTTCATACTCCAAGCACAGCTGGTCTTGCAGGAGAGTGCTGCAGGAGCTGGAGATGCAGCAGCAGATGGGGACCTTCACTGCATGAGGTCCTTCATATGGCTCTGGGCAGCAGGGTCCTGCAGGGTGTCTGATGGTGCTCATGGAAACTCTGTATTGTCCTCACCTAGTTCTTCATCCTAAACTCTTGACTTCCTAGCATATCAAAGCTGTTATTAATTCTGCAACTGACAGAAAATGATACTGGCGATGATTCAGATTGCATTGTTTTGAGAGGAGAGAATGAATTTTGAATTATAAAGCAGAAGCAATTTTAATTACTACATATGAGCATAGAGCATATGCTGCCATTTTACAAGAAACTGTTCTGAAGAGAAGCACCATGCTCTGCCACCAGGCTCCCAAGCAACAAAAATCACACTCTCATGAGTATCAGACTCGCCATCTGTAAAATGTTTTCCATCTCTAGAAGATAATGTGAGAATTATGTGTTACAAATCATATATTTTGTGACAGCTATTATCACTTGCTTTGGAGCAGCACCTTAGAACAAATTCTTTCTCTCCCCTATAAGAGCTCACATGAGGCATGAAACTTCTTAAAAACCTATTTAATAGTGCAAGAAAGGTGATAATTAATAAGTTTCAAAACTTCTCTCGTGTAGTAAGAGAAGAACAGGAGGGTTTTTTCATGAACATAATGTCATTCAATGGAATTTGCTCTGTAGGATGACATTCTTCTACACAGCTATAGGAATTTCAGATAAGGCTGTGTGCATCTGTATACATGCATTTTAAGTTCCAGAAAGGGAAATTACTTTAACCCTTCTCTCACAAATGACTGAGAGGCAAAGCCAAAAACACATTACTCTTTCTAAGAACAGATTACTTTTGTATTCCTCCTCAAAAAATGTCCATGAATTAAGAATTGAACTTTGTTTAGTTACTATATTTTTGAGCAACAAGAGATCAGAGGCAGGCCAGCCATGTTAACACAGAGAATCAAAAGAGACTGAGACAGAAGCCAGAAACATAGGACTATAATGTAATGAGAGACTGTCAAAACCCAAGGGGAGTGCAACCTGGAATCAACAGCCCTGACTGTACTAAAAATCTGAATTTCAGCAGTTAGGATGATGCAGGTCAAAATAATGTGGAGTGACCTCATCAGCAGCTAACTGCATTAATACACCCGAGCTGAAAGAATGGCTAATTTGACTCTCTTTTCTGATAAATTATACATCTCCTACAATCAATCCAAACTGAAACTAATTTCCAGCGATTGCACTGCTCTGCCAGTAGACAGTGCCTTGATATAATTATGCACAGACAGGAAGAGATAATGACCTCTGATTCAAGTCTATTATTTTTAAGGAACATGAAGATACATCGCAGTATTATGTGAGCTATTGATCAAGATCAGTATGTTACATTAAACAAGTTGTTTTCCCATGAACCACTGCTGCTTTTTCCTCTTCCATCGAATCTTGCTGTCCTTTCCAATCACGAGGTGGATGGAGTTGTTTGCCCCTCACCTGGTGAGGGGCAAACATAACTTTGGAGGAACTGCTACTATTACATTAATACCGATCTACATTCAGAGCCAGGTATTTGCATCCCTTCCGCCTGCACAGCCTGTAGCAGAATGGGAGAGCATCCCGTAGATTATTTATCCAAAGAGTCTGTTCGTGTTTATTCAACAGTAGCTTATTAGAAGATACATCCAATTGTGTCCTCCGATAGTCATCGGCTTTCCTTTAAATCGCTGTGGTCCGGACCCGGAGCCGAGCCCTGACCGCGGCCGAGTGACCCCAGATGTGCAGACGCGAGCGGCGGGCGGGCTCTGTCCGCAGCTGGGGCGCCCCGGCCAGGCCCCACGGGGACCCCGCGGCGCGGCTCCTGTCACCGNTCCCGCCCCGACGGCCCCCGGGGGAGGCTGTGGGTGGCAGCACCGCCCGGGGGGACACGCCGGTGCCGCCCCCGCAGCATCCCCAGCGCCGCGGAGCCCCCGCGCCCCGTCCCTAGCCCGGCGCCGCTCGCCCCAGCGCCGGGGATCTCCGCGGCCGGACGGGCCAGCGTCGCGCCTGGGGGAAACTTTGCCCCCGCCGACCTCCTTCCCCGGCCCCGCACCCGCGCCGC
>VZRF01014334.1:213241-314165 GCA_013396875.1 Vireo altiloquus | reverse complement strand
CGGTGTGCTGCAGGGCCCGCTTCGGCCGCCCCTTCGGGCGCAGGCGGGTCCGGCCCCGGCGGGCAGGGACCCCGCGCCCGTCCCGCCGGAGCGGCCTCCGTGCGCTCCCCATAAAAACGCGTTTATTGCCGAGGCAGGGGGGCCGCGAGCAACGCCGAGCGTGTGCTCGCTTCCTCCTGCCGTGCCTGGGGACCGGAGAAGGGTCGTCCCTAGAATAAGTGTCATGCACCCACGGCAGCAATGGAAGAACAGAAGTATGAGCAGCAGAGGGGTTTTCCTCTTGGGGATGAAATCAGTGCCACTATACATTAAAAGCACTAATAGTCGCATACTGATTTAGCTTGCTCTTGGTAGTCTGTTCAGACTCAAATTTCCTTTGAGGTGAATTGAATGTCTTCATGTACACCGTTTTTCATCCAGCTTGGACAGTAATTTTTACCAAGACTCTTCACTGTCACTGAGATCTGTTCTCTACAAACTTGGTGAACAGCGTGAGCATTTCATTTGCATACAAGGCGTTTCATTGCAATATACCACTATTTGTACCTTTGTGCAGGTAAACAGCAAATTTTGACATGATCCAGTCAGACCAGTATAGCATCAAGAGTTAGACTAACAAAACACACAAGCAAAATCTACAGTTTAATATAAACAAACTGGGATCTAGAAATTGTGGCTCTTTCAAGTCTGAAGTGTTTATGTGATCCCAAGCAAACACTCAACACAACCAGTTGTTTCACCCAGCTCAGGAATGCAGTGCTCTTCCCACAGCCTGCTCTGGTAATTTTGCTATTACAACTCAAAATCAGATGGAGATGGTGAGGAGGCAAAGTCATCCCTTAAGCATCTAATAAGGATTTGTCACCATTATAACATGCAGTAGTCAGCTATCCCATAATGCAGTCTCCAAGAGTCTGAGCAGTCTTCAGCTGTTTACATATCAAGACTGGAAAGTTTTGCACAGGTGTAAGGACACATGAATGCCATGACAAAGAGTTTATAAACCTAAATGTAAGGAGCAGGAAAAACAGCTTGTGAAAAAGCATCTGAACTCAGATAGATTTGCACAAATCACAATGCCTGGCTTTGACTTCATTTCACACTGGGAGGACCTGTTTTTTTTTTTTTTCCAGGCATTATCCAAGTGGGCCGAATGCATCAGTACCACATTTAGAGGTGGAGCTGGAAACTGAGCAAGCATGGCTGTGGGAAAAACAGGTGAATGACTTCACAGCATCAGCTGAAATACTGTCTGCCAGGGGTGGCTGGAGATCCCTAATCCACGCTGCAGCTCAAAGCAGGATTACTCCCAGCCCTGGATGGGGACAGCTGACGCTTTGTCCCATTGTGAGTGAGCATCATCCAGGAGCTGGGGTGTCATGAGCTCTCTAAATAGCCTTTCCTGTTCTGCACTGGCCTGCTTGTGAGACCTCTGTGTGGCTGTTTGCTATGGTCAGCACACCAGCTGGACAAAGGGAGGTAGTAAAAGATGCAGACGAATGAGAAGACACAAACCCATCTGCAACCTTCAGCAGCAGAATCATAGAATCAAAGATTTGGAATTGTTGAGGATGGAAAAGACCTTTAAGATCATCAAGCTCAGCCATCAAACTAACACTGTCAAGGCCATCACAAAGACATGTCCCTAAGTGGCACATCTACAAGTCTGTTAAATACCTCCAAGGGATAGTGATTCCACCTCTTCCCTGGGCAGCCTTTTCCAGTGCTGGACAACTCTTTCAGTGAAGAAATTTTCCCTAATGTCCGATCTAAACCTCCCCTGGCACAACTTGGGACTATTTCCTCTTGCCCTATCACCTGTTACTTGTGAGAAGAGAATGACCCTGACTTGGCCACAATCTCCTTTCAGGTGGTTGTAGAGAGTAATAAGGTCCTTCCTGAGCCTCCTTTTCTCCAGGCTAAACACCCCCAGCTCCCTCAGTAGCTCCTCACAAGACTTGTGCTTCAGACCTGTCACCATCTTCTTCGCCCTTGTCTGGATGTGCTCCAGCTCCTCAATCACCACAATGTCTTTCTTGCAGTGAAGGCCCCCAAACTGACCAGGATTCAAGATGCAGCTGCAGCAGTGCCAAGTACAGGATGGTCACTGCTGTGGTCCTGCTGGCCACACTCTTTCTGCTTTAACTCCTCACTGCCAGCCCCACCTGACCTGTGATGTTACAGCTGTGATTCATCGTTCTTGCAGATTTCCCTAGAGCTAATTACTGCCTTCACCCTCCTCCTTGTCCTCATGCAAGAGCTGCCCAGCTTTACTCTCATGGTGATTGAGGGTACAGCCCACATCACTGACATCTCCAGGCCTGCCGGTAGTTGCACTTGACCTGCACAGTCTGGGTCTCAGAGTCAGGCTGGGTTTAAGATGTAAATGATTAACATTGTGGGCACAGGAAGTTACAACTTCCGCTTAAGAGAGAGGAGAAGGGCATGAAATCATTCTTACCTGGGAAAACACCTGCTCTCTGCTGCCCTGTCCTCTGAAGGGACAATAGCAGAGGCTGCTGTGGCCCAGCAGCACCTCAGGCTGGGGCTGCCAGCTCTTCCTGTGCTGATGGAGGCAAAACCATCAGCACAGCAGCCTTCCCTTCTCTTGCCAGTGAGCCAGGCAGGACTTCAGCCTGGGGTTCAGCCCGTCTGCCAGGTCTGATCACACTAGTTTGTAGCCCAGTGCGTCAATATAAGCTGCATCGACCTCATATTACATTAAAACCTTGGGCCATGAGGTGCTGTGAATGAAAACCCTGATCCAGGTTCAGTTAGCAGGTGTGCAGCTGTGTGCACTAAGGCAGCAGCCATGTCACCTGCCTTTGTCCCTCCGAGACTTTCAGATGGCTCTTCAGCACTTTCCCTAACTCAGCTTTGTGGTTAGCAGAAGCCCTTATATGTAGAGCCTCCTCTGAGATAATTGTAAATAACTTTACAATATACGCAGAACCAAATGCTCCAAAATGGAAAGGTAAGCCTCTAAAGTCCTAAAGACATTTAAAAATAGTGAGACCCAACAGGGCATCCTGTATAAACATTTTTCTTTGAGTTTTTATATTCTTCCCTGCAGCCTGGGGTCTGGGAATCAGCTCAGCAAGAAAATATGAAGTCTGAGATTCTCATATAAAGCTAGAATACCAAAGGATACATTACTCGTTGCAAACTCTGTAAAGGTTTGTGGAAATTATCTGTGAAAGTACTATATGCCTTCTAAGAAGCAACTGATTGTATGCAGTGAGGAGTAAAGAACTTCTCTTAAACAAAAAGTGATTTCAGATTTTATTAACAAAGTCCACTTGCCTTTTGATGTTTAAGGACTACTCTGTGACTGAAAAAGCAGGTTAGATTTAATTAAGTCCCCTGGCTCAGACTTGTTACTTATGGCAACGCTATAAACACTTGGCAGAGACTCTGAACTATAATAGCAGGTTTATTAAAAAAAGTTTGGTCACATATGAGAAAGCAGGGAGTCTGATAGGAAGTTCGTGGGGATCTATGCACTGTTCTGCATAGCCTTTATCTTTTTTTTAGTGTATGCAGAATAAAGATGTAAAAATCTTTTCCTGTCCTTTGCCTATCTTACCTGTGAGTTAATGAGTTGAATTCTCAGTTTGAGAAGAAAATTTACACCTGAAGATTGTGTAATAGTAGGAAAAAAGCTATGGCTTTTCTACAGCTCAGCTCTGTGGCTGTCCATATGGAGAGTACCTTGTAGTTCCTGCTAAAATGGCAAGGGAAGGTATCTGACACTAAGGCAGCTATTTCTCAAATTAAGGAAGATATTTATGCCATTGTAGTTTTACAAAATTTACTTTGCCTTTATAAACAGAGTTCTCCATATGAACAGTCATTCTAGGAATGGATTTTTTTCTGGTTTTGTTTAAAATACCAATGGTGACCAGAAAAAGGTATTGTCTATCTTGAAATAGCTGAAAATACCGTGCATTTCAATACTTCCTATCTAGCCATGCCTCAGCCATCCACGCTGCTCTGACCAAAGAGTTACAAAAACAACTTTCCACTGATCCTTTCTAGACCTCCCTCTGCCTACATTCCCAAAACACCCTTGTTGAATGCCCCAGGTCTGCAAGGTGTTTCTCTGCCCACGATGTACAATGTTTTGGGAAAGGTGGTGGGCATTTGGGTCCTGCCCCTGCACTACTGGCATAGTCCTTGAGTCTTTGCATGTGCTTCTGGCTTGTTAAAGGGGCTGCAAAGAATGTGAGGATCTCACTCAATTTTTAATCCTTTTTCTGAAGTCTTACAGGACGAGGACTGAAAATGTATGCTGTCTTACCCTATAGCTGAATGAGAAAAAAGGAGGAAAGTTAAAGTCTGTAACACAGGAAAGTAATCCACATTCTTATTTAACTCTCATATTTTACAGATACATTACAACCTGGCTTGAGTGGTCACTCCATTTCAAGGCAATGTCACTGTAAGTCTCATCAACAATTTATTTTCCTTGCTTAGCCCATATCTGAAATACTGAGGAGGGCCAGCCAAGAGAAAAGACTCATTATCTCTCACAGATGAATAGGTAAGTGCAGATTTTGTTTCTATTACCCTGTCTGACAGCAGCCATCCCTTAGTCTGGCTCCTCTGCCCACACATATGTAAACAATGGGAGGGGTACCATGTAAAACAGACTTTCAAAGCAAAACACCAAAAAAGTCAAGAGAGAAAAAGACAGTCTAATTCAACCAAGTGAACAGGAGAAAAACGTGTTGTAATAAGAGGATTAAGCAACTGGAGGAAGTAAGGTCATGTGCAAAAAACTCAAGTAAGCTATGAAATATAAGTGCTTTATGACTTCTTTAAAGGCAAGGAAGTGTACACTAAAATGCGTATTCTACTTCTCCACCCAAAGTGTGATAACTAGCAATGAGTTAATTTATAAAATGTATATAATCAATAAAATGAATACCAGCTTAGAAATAGGAGTGTTGTGCCCCACTAGACCCAGCTTCTTCTTAGTCTCTTTCAGATGGTAAGAGAGGAAAAACGGTAATGACTCTTGGCCCTTCCTCAGTGTATGACTGAGCATATTTAGAACTCTGCATGTTGACCAGTCTCCTTCTGCTGTGTCCTGCCTTGACTCTCAGAAATCCAGCACGTAAGCCACACTGATGAACCACATTTATTCACAACAACTGTTGCCACATAATAGCAATAAATAGACTGTGGAACTTGCTGGAAGATCTTTATGTGCTGTGTATAAGTTTCATCACACAGTCCATGAATAATGCCAGGAGTTACTGTGGCTTCTAACTTGGAAGGTGAATTTGTTTTATTTGCCTGCTACCAAGGTAAAGTTTGTTTGGACCAGCTTAGTAACAAAATGCACTTGGGTATTTTCAAGTTGGGGTCTTTTGGGGTGATGGGGTAGCATCATAGGGACAGCTTTTGTGTGCTGGAGGTGTAGAGCTGAGGTCCTTCTGATTCTTCATCAGTGCAGCAGGTGTGGCGGGAGCTGAGTTGTGTGGGTCACTCTCAGTCCTCCCTCTGTTGTTTTTTCATTTTCTTTGGTAAGTGTGATTTATTTTAAGGTGTGATTTATTGAGAACACATGTGCTTTATTTGACAGAGGCAGTGGGAAAGGCTGTTCTCTGGTCTTCAGGCTGGTTTTCTTACATTCAGTTTGGTTTTCTGATATTCTTTCATGCAGATGAAAGTGGGAAGAAAAGGAGAGTAGTTATGTAAAACTCATTTGAATATTATGTACTTGTGGAGCTAATTTCTTTCTGTTGCCATGAGCCTTTCATTCAAAGTCTTCTCCCTTACTAGGGCAAAACCCTTCCTTGATTCAGAGAGGACTTGACACAGAAAAAGTTCCATCTAGTTTTTGGAAACTTGTTTGCTATTTTTCCCCTTTATTCTGCTTCTATTTTCCTTCTGTTTCTGATGGATGTGGGATACAGTTGTCTCATCCATGTGACAGTATTGTGTAATTCTGCCCCTTTGAGCCTGACTTGCTCTCATTCGTCTGTGACCAGCTGAATTCAGGACCTTCAGATTCCCTTCTGTGTGCTCCAGCACGCTATGAAGATTTGTTGCCCCAGTAGATACTGAACAAAGGTTGCAATGTTTACCAGCAAAGGGATAATTTTTCCAGCTCTGGATGTTGTGTAGCACCCTAAAAGCCAGAAAAAAGATCCAAGGAGCAAAGCTTTCACCTTGAGAGCATCTGAGCATCTCCTAGGAGTTTCCATCTCTTCAGAACCCGTTCCCCTAACACTGAGTTCCATGGTTTCATTCTGTCTGATCTCCATGCAAAGGTAGAGATGGCAACCTGGTTCCAGCAGCACCTTAAACAATAACCCAGGAAACAGAGGGGCAATTCTGTGTCAGAGCTTTCTGCATGGAAGGAGAGAGGGACAACAAACAGTGCCTTAGTGTGTGGGTGTCTCTGCAGATGATGTTGATGGCAATAGGGTCCCGTAGAGCTGTGTAAGATGGTGAAGTTGTGCAGGAAGAAGCAATCCAGCTGAACGCTGCTCAGGGGTGGCCATCTCTGCACAATGTTCAGCTTCAAGTCACCCTGGCTAGCCTGGTTACCTTCTTTGGCCTGAATTATCCTGGCTAGAGACGCTTGTGGTACGTTCATTGTATACCCCAGAGATACAAGTCAAGGCCTCTGCAATAGTACTCACTGGCAAAGACTATTTCTGGACATAAATACAAATATTTAATATGGGATAAATTATAAATCAGCCTTTTCCAACACCAACCAGAAATGAATGCTTCAAATGAAAATGGAGATTGCCTGGTCTGTTTTTTACCCCATGAATATTAGGATTGGAAGCAGGGCAGAAGGTATTATCAATGTTCAAGCACTGCAGTTGCAGTTGCTATATAAACAATGCTAACATTGCTGACTTTTATACACAGCTTTCCATCTGCAGATTTCAAATCTCTTGCATATTACAATTTTCTGTAATTTCACGGCATAACCTGTCTGAAACAAAATCTACAAGCCCTGAAATAATATGTGATATTACCGAAAACAACTGGTATATTTTTGCAATAAAATGTTTGTGGAGGAATGAATTATGTGTGATCTATTCTGCGTACTTCACCATAGTAACAAAATGAATTGGTTTCTTAGAAGCCAGCAAGCAAGAAGGCTTCTTTTGAACTGCCTGACCTCTTTCACAGCACTGGAGATGTCAAATATTCTTCAAATGCAACATTCAGCTGAACTGCCTGTCAATGCAGCACCCTTCCAAAGCAATTCAGCCTTTTCCTATTTGTTTGTTTCTGTTTGAAGAAGGGGTTCCAGTTTTACATGCAATGTCAAGTCAGTTTGATTGTGAGAGATGTAAGAAGAGATTCCTTCCCTGACCTTCCCGAACAATATTAGCTTTGAAAGTAACATAAATATATAAATGCTTCAAATGGAGGGGCTGTACTCTGTAGCTGATAAATAAAATGATAATTTTTTGGGGTAAGAAATGTATTACTCCAATGCATAACCGGCCAGACGGAGGCTTTTGCTGTATGAGATGCACTCACTAATGATTCCAAGCTCTTTCAGAGCAGGCATTTTCAAACCTTACTTATATTTCACTGAATATTTAATGTCACAGTTCTGCCAGAACCCTCTGAAAATAGGGAGAATTAAAAGCCATCAGTCATTCCTTAGCAGAAGGAAGTTGATGATTTAGAAAGTTTCTCTTTATCATGTTTCAAAGTGTGACCTTGAGGAGTGCTAGCAATGTCAGACATGCCTTGTGGTGCCTGTAGAGGCAGTTTAAAAGTTGGTGGTATTTCACCATGGTTGGTGGTATTTCACCTGAGTTAACTGCAAGCATGTGTCAAGGTTTGTCAACCTCTAACCAGTATGTCCTTAAAGACTAATCACCTTAGAAGTCATGTTAGAGAACACACAGTGGAGCCTTTCCTTAAGTAGGTTTTGATGTCCTTGCTTTGCTGTGGTCAGCAGGGCCCTCAGTGTTGGTTTGGAGATCAGCACCCCAGTCAGGAAGTGTTTCTAGTGAGAGGTGGCTGGCTGCTTCCTAATGATCTGCTCTTATACTCTTTTTCAAATGCATTTTTCCAAATCAAGTTCTGGATTTCAAACCCATCCCTTAAACAGAAAATCTGAAATCTGGAGAGAAAATAAACAGTAATATCTTGTGGGTATGAGGTACCAAAAAGAACTTTCTGTGCTCAGTTTGTGGGTGTTGGTGCGTGCATGAGCATAGAAATGCAGGCTGAAGTGATAAATTGCCAGTGGTTCAGTATAGGGATTTCAGTGACATTGCCTTTCCCCATGTCCAACCTCCCTCGGCATCACCCCGTCCCTCCTGTATCACAGACATGGGTTGATGGGATAACAAATGGATGGATTTGTATGTAATTATGCATTGTTTTCCCTGTTCTAATAACTGCTTTGCAAAAACGAACAACAGTTAAGGAGGAAGGCGAAAGTATGAGGCATCCTCACTTGGCAGATATTCTTAAGTTAGCTTTGATGGAAATACTTGTACTTTGCTTCTGAGAGAGGCTCAGGAATACATCTATTTATGTTGTAGCTCCCTTGACTTGAACTGGCAGATGATCATAGATACCACAGTACAAAATTCAACTGGTGTAATTTGGGAAGAAGTTTTGGAAATTGAAAATACCCTTCAATTCTCCCCTTAGAAGAGCCCAGAAAAGGCATTTGGTGCAATCTCCTACCTCTCAAAACCAACACAGTTGCAAGTGATGGGTTTGAATGGAAGTCCCAACAGCAATATTTGTCTCCAGTACTGCAGAACTGTTGACATAAAAAATCTGACAAATTTCCCAATTTTGTTAAGTTCTAGTAAGGCTGCCAAAATGCGCAAAGCTTGAAAAATCAAGGATTTTCTTTCTCATGTTTTTGTACAAGTTGATGGTTTATCCCATTTGATCTGAAGGAACTTTTATGGGAGCATTTTGAGATTCCAGGATGAGGTAAAAGTGTGACCACATGCAGTCACACTGGAGAGCACTGCCTTTTCTAGTCAGCGATTTTTACCAGCATTTACAAATCTTGCTGCATTCTACTGCACAATTGATTTTAAAATATGTATATGTCCAGGAGCTCTTTCCTATCATCATTGGTGAGAAACCCTGAAGTGTTTGATGAAGAGGCAAAGTGTTCAGGGCTCTTCATTCACACAGTTAATTTTCTTCTTAAGAAGAAAACACCAGGCCTTAAGGGGTTTTATAATTCACTGGGGACAAGAAAGACAAAAACCAATGGCTAGAAGCTGAAGCCAAGATGAATCCAAATGAGGAGATTTTAATAGTGAGTCACTCATCCAGAGAAATGACGATTTGCCAGCTCTTAATGTCTTCAGAGAGAGAGCGTGCCTTTCTAGAAGATGTGCCATACTAAGAGTACAGTTTATTCAAAAGTGGGTTAATTGTGTAAAGTATAATGACTTGTAAAATAAAAGCGGTATCAGAGGATCTGCCTAATGGTCCTTTGCCTTTAGTTTTGTGAGGTTTATCTTAAAAGGGTATTGCTTTTCTTTTCGTTTTTCCAGCTCTTCCACAGAGTCGGTCAAAGACTTTTTACAGATTTCTACCTGGAAAATGAAGCCATTGAGCAAAGCAAAAGTTGTAATAGCAACTGTGAAGTGATAACAGTTTGCAGTTAGTGCTCAGCCAGTGAGAACTAATTCACTCATTCACAAAGCTACAAAGCTGCCATCAGACGGCATTTTTTTTTTGTCGCTATCAAACAGATTGTGATTAGATCCACTGACAAAGGTGAATGGTTTGATAGTCATAATTTAATCCGCTTCTGTGAATTCAGCAAGACAGTCTCTATATCACACAGTCCATTTTTTGTGAGGTTATCCTGAATTTTTAGTCAAAACCGTTGCCACAACATTTGAAAATACATATTGCTAGATGGTTGTTATAGCACAGTTCATACCCGTGTGTGTACCTAAGCCGAATGGCCTCTCTGCCAAAGGTGTGTGTAAAATTATCTGTGTATGTACCTGTACATACACATGTCTGGAGTTAATAAATAGGGGAGTGAACAGAAGAGTGTTGTTGGTGGAACACGAGCACGTGGATGTTGGGTTTGTCCAGCGCTATTTCTGCGAGTCACACACGTCTGTACACAGGACACTACTGCCTCCTGCTCCTCTTATGTAACTGCGTGAAGACTCATAATGTTGATGTGGTATCTGCAAAGAGAGGCTCAGGGAGTCAGTGGGTGCCCTGTTACCAGGTGATATTTGTCAAGAGCTCATCTTCCCCATTCAGGTATGTTCTGAGAGTTAAAACAAAAATAGTGACACACCTACAGAATGTTATCAGCATCAGTCACTCATTCAGAGCACCTGAATTTGAAAAGTCTGGATATTAGTTTGGCTTTGGCTGTGGTTTAGGGCATACATGATCATATGTAAGTCACTTAATTTCTCTGAATTCATATTGTCTTATTTATACGACTGGATGCTCTTGGTTTACTATGCCCTACTTCTCCCAGCTCTTGTGAAGTGCTACACTCCTGTGTCTTCATGTGGAGGTAGTTTCAGGAAAGCTATGTGGTTTCATTATTGCCTGTATAAACAGAAAGCAATGCCTATGTTTTGGCTGGTAAAAGTGAAGCAACAGTGATCAGAGATTTTATTTGTGCATGTTTTAAGGTAGCATATCATATATCCATGTTCAATTCTTTTTTGTATCTTCTTTTCAAGAATCTCAATTGGTACTGCATATGCTTAACCCTTCTATGCTCACCAGGAATGTTTCCAAAGTTCTTAACCTAAGGCTGTCAGTGCAGGGAGATGGTGTATTCTCCCCAGATTATGGAAGGGGTTACAAACCCAGTACCAGAAATTCTCAGATTTCTTCTCACTGCTGTTGCAAAAGATATTTGCTTAAAAGTCCCTTTGCCTGCCAGGAAGAAAATTTGGGGGAGAGATGAAGTATGTTTTTGCTCCGGCAGTAGTGGAAGAAACCTAAGAAACATGCTCCAGTTGTATACTAGAAGTGAAAGGGCCAATCAAACAAACAAAGTAAGTAGTGCTTACTGCTTTGAGAAATCTCATACATTTTGGAGCTGATTTCAAGGATTTTTGAGCAGCTGCAGGTACAGGGATGCTCTGCCTTTCCTGAACAGCTGAACAGATCATGTATCAGTCTTAAATCAATTCCCAGCTGATAGGAAAAGGATTGCAATCTGCTTAATAGTGCTGTTGCTGCAGACAAGTAGAGGTCATTTCTGAAGGAAAAATATTGGGAACACTGCTCTTTCCTGAGACCAAAGGAGACAGGCAGACCTGCAGCCATTGGTTGTATCTGGGAGCACCACGTCGTGTGTGCAGACTTCACCCCACAGCAGTGCACAGCTGCTGTCACCTCATGCACTGTATGTGCTATAGAAACCACGGCTTTATTCCTGCCCTGGTCCTCAGCTTCTGCCAGCGCCGCTTTCAGCAGCACACAATGCACAATATAACACCTCTCTCCCTGTTTCTTCCCACAGACCAGCCATTGAGCACTGGTCAGGAGCCATTAGCACCCAGTTCAAACAATGTAAATTCTATGAGAACTCATTGTTTTTATACAGATCGCATGCAATCTGTTGCCAAGCAGCCTACGCAAATATTTAAAGCCTGCCTCTTTCTTCACACAGTTTAAAAACAAAACAAAACAAAACTAACAAGAGCTTTTACTTTGTAAAGGCTGAGGCGGAATTAACCTCTTCCTGCACAAGTACCAGACACTGAGATGATGGAATTATTGACATGTTCATGCATTTCATGGGGATGATGCCGGAGAGGACTTGACTTGGAGGCTGGCTGTGTATTTATATATGTATTGTTATATATTTTGCCAGTACAAGATAGGTCTTTCCAAGTCCCTCTTTACTTGAGAGGTAACATTTTTCTGCGTAACCCTAATGTAACTACCTGATTTCTAAGGATCACCTCCTCGTACCAAATATCTCCAGGGTCCAGGCCCACCTAGGAAGAATAGCCACATTTGATCATGATTTTCTCCCTCTCCATTCCTGCTGTCATTCATATCTAAACACATGCTCAGCTGCTTTTCTGAAATCGTCAGACAGGAACAATGTCCATTCTGTCAAAATGTTACAGGAGTGCCAACTCTAGATTTCTGTGTAGAAACTTGGATGTAGACATATTTAAAAATACTTGTTATTATTTTTACTCCTATCAAACTTCAGTCTCACCAATATGAGTTGTCAGGCTAGGTTTTTCTGTCTCTGGGAACAGTGTCCAGGCACGGAGCTGTCTAGTCAGGCAAGAATTATCGTTGGTATCACAGTGGATAGACTTCATGAAAAAACAGACCAAGTACAAATATAAGCAATGGCTTGAATCCCAGCGGCACTTTTCCATAGGAACAGGCCTTCATACAGTATGTACCTTTGTGTGTGAACTGCAATACTCAGGAGTCATTTCCCAGCCAAATGAGGCCTTTATCAGTGACTCCAGGGTCTGATTGCCAAGGAGACATCTATGATCTGTGAGGAGTCAGGATTATGAAGGTAATTAACATGCCCCTAAGATCTGCCTTGGAAGTTTGTCATTCATTCATGCCACACATACCTATCCCATAAGAAAAAGACTGTTTTCAGGACGTTTTCTGACCACCTTTTTCTTGCATTTGACTTCTGAGGTTCACTTTTTATTCTGCTTTTTGAAACTGAAGTTTCATGTTCAGAATCACATAAATGTGATGTGAGCTCCCTGAAGTTGTAAAAGTTCATGATACATCTCATATAAGTTCTAAATCAATTCCTCCAAACTGATTTCAGAATTGCCTGAAACACCATTTAGTATGGCCTGACCTATTTTTGCTAGACAAACTTTAAAACTGGTTGGGAAGTATTCCCATTTTAGCAATGACCTTGTTATTTATAACCAGGTCTTGATCCTATAATATCTATTAATTATAATAATTTTCCTCAAAATGTCATTTATCCACACATTCATAAGGACATAAAATCCTGCAACTTGCCTAACTAAGGTAGAACTGAAAGACCTTATTGTGGTTTCTTATCTTGGCTTTCTATAAAAATGCAAATACCTATAGCTAATGTGCCACAACGGGATTATCAGGGTGGTAACATCAATTATATGCATAACTGTTTTCTGCATCGAGACATTAATCTGTAAAAGCACGAACAATTTTCAAGATTTATCTTACTCTTAAATGTATTTACAGTCTGTGATTTACTATATTTCCTTCTGTGAGAGCCATAGACCAGTAGACAAGTTTTTCTTTTGTTGCCAGTTTGCTTCACCTGTGGTTCTCATGCATTGCCAATGAGATTTGCAGTACACACGAATGAAAAGGATTATTTAAACTCACAAGAAGGAACTGAAAGTAACCAAGAAAGAGCTATTTAGAATAATTTGGGTTGGAAGTGACCTTTAAAGGTCATCTAGTCCAAACTCTTTGCAATGATCAGGGACAACTTCAACTAGATCAGGTTGCTCAGAGTCTAGTTCCAAATGGGCCTTGAATGTTTCCAGGAACAGGGCATCCGCCCACCTCTCTGGGTAACCTGTGCCAGTGCTTCACCACACTCATTGTAAAAAATTTCTTCCTTATAACTAGTCTAAATCTACATTCTTTTAGTTTGAAACCATTACTCCCTGTCCTATTGCAACAGGCCCTACTAAAAGTTTGTGCCTCACCATAAAGGTCCTTCCTGGCCTTGAAACCTGCAGCTCCCTAGGAAGCGGCTTGCAGTGCAGCCGGGGGATTGAAGGTGAACGCTCATGTGCCGTCTGACCGTCACGGGCAACATGAACCGGAGCGAAGCAGCGCATTTGAGTTCCGAGGGTTGATAGAGAAGATCTGCTTTAATGCCCTCGGCGGTGCGGGGCTGGGCGAGGGCCCCTGCTGCCGGCTGCAGGGCGGGCGGCGCTGAGGCCTGGGCACCGCTGCCCTCTCCTGGCGCCCGCCCGCATCTCGGGAGGAGCCGGGCCCGGCCAGGCGCTGGCACGGCTGGCCGGAATAGAGTGAGGTTTCCTGGGTGAAACTCAATTTACAGGTAACTACGAGGGGGCAGTAAAGATGGTTTTAGTGCTTCCCTGCCTTAGGGGAACAGTCCCACCCCTGCTCCCCTTCCCGCCTGCTTGCGCTCCCCACGCGGGCCGTGCCGGGGTGACTGCAGCCTGCTGTCCTGCTCCGAGGAAGGCAGTAAATGGGAGAGCTCTTCCTTAGTTAGAGCCCTTAATTTGGGGACTGTGTAAAGCTTTTTCCCATTCCTGTAGTTAACCTGAAACCTCTAACACATGCACTGCCAGTCTCAGTGGAAAACAAATCATATGTTGAGTGTTGCAATGCTCCACAGAGGCATCGGGGAGAATTTGTCAGCCCTGGACCCTAGAGATACATGGGGCCTTTTTATTATTTAAACTTCGAGCAGGCATTTGTGACTGAGTCAAGAGAGCATAAAACTGCCACGTTTTTACAAGCACCTTTGCCTGTACAAGATGCAGGGAGCTCAGAGCAGGGCACTGCACATCAGTCTCTTCTGTTCATCATCCGAGGTGCAGGACTTCAATTTTTACCACGTCATTTTTACCACATCTCTCCCTTTTCTCATCCATCTCCATTCCTGGGGAACTTCTGAGGGTACAAGAATGCTGCACACCTGCAAAACATTTGTTGACTTTCTCTTCAGCCAAGCCCATGTTCAAGGTTCCTCCCCTGGCTAGGCCAACTTTCCCTTGCAATACAGGGAATAAAACACAGAGAGAGAGGCAAGTCCTTCAAGCCTTTCTCTGGCCAGGGGTGGAACCACAGGAGCAGAAGCAGCCTGAACATTTGAGAAAGATGAGAGGAGAAAGGGAGAAAAATTCCAAATGTGGCACACGGCTCTTGTGAGCACTTTACAGCCTTAACCTGCTGAGTGGTAAAAGAAATGCTCTCCATTCCCTCTGTTTTTATTTTCCTTCTCAGGGAACTTTGCATAGCTGGAGGAGGAAAAGAAAAATAACTGTCTTAGATATTATTTCAGTACTTTAATTTCTGTTTCAAAGAATCCAATTTATTAGCAGCAGTACCTGCGATTATACTCACCAAACAAATTCTCTAAGGAAGCCTCACCATCTAGGTGTATTTTTCATTATACAATAAACTCTGAACTCCACCAAAGGTGTTTTCTCGTAATGTTAAACTCAGTGCCTGACAATTATTGTCCAGCTCCATTTGGTGCTAGAAGTGCATTCAGTGGAGAAGTAATAAATCCTTTCATGCTGTTTAATAAAACGAGAAAATGTGTTGCTCACACTTGGATGCTAGACTTTATTACACAAACACAGCTAAAAAAATAAATGGAGTATTTCCTGTTTAGAAGTGCCTACAAGTCACATGATGTTGATTTTCTCCAGGTGTTGCAACTCTAAATGAAATTTTCACTTAAGTTATTCTTAAAGAAGTGAGTTATTTCAAAATGCAATAATCAACATGTTGTTAAAGGTGCAAAAACCATTGTAAAAACCCCCAAAACATTCAATGTGCTGTAATAAAATTAGATGTGGAGCATTGCTGTTGCCAAATTATTCAAGATATTTGTGAGACACTTTGCCATCCACTTGAGTGCTTTTCTGAGTTTCTACGGAGAGAAAAAAAAAAACAAGGAAAAATCCTATGAGGTCTGAGAAACGCTTTCAAGTCCTCAGTTGGTTTTGCCTCTTTGTAGGGAGCTGGGCTTATTCTCTGCTCTGGTGGCCTGGTCTTGGTTAGAGGTGCCACTGCCATTGTAAAATAAATGCCTGATATAAATAAATATCTTCATCAAGGGGCAAATGCTGTGTGGAAACCAATCCTGAAGCAGGATTGTCTGTTCCTTCATTTTCACTAATTTAAATGAAAGAAAAAGTCAGCCACACATTGTCTTTTAATAGATGGATCCTTTGATTTTGGATGTGTTCCATACTGCTCATACTCGCACAGCCCATGTGAGCCTCACCCAGTGATGCTTTGAAGAATGTGATGAATATCTGCCATGCATGCCTCATTCCTCCTCTCTCTTGCCTTCCATTTATAGGCTTGTGTGGGTGAGTCTCTCCCCTTTGGGGACTTGGTGGGGGGCATTTAGAGGTGCTTAATAGTCTGTAATTCTGTGGGAGACATGGAGCGAGAAGCACTGAACTTTAGGATGGGTCTAATATCTTGCTGGATTTTCTCCCACAGCTTCTGAATGACCACCAGAGTGGAGACTCCTGCCCAGAGTAGCTCCATGCACAGTGTAAATACCCTGCACACCTGAGAAGGATGGATCTCACCCCAAAACTTCAGAGACATCTAGACAAATTCTGAGTCCCAACCATTTGTTATTCTCATCCATGATAATTTTTTTTATACTATTATTTGAACTTAGCATTGTCTCTTTTGTATTTAATAGCTGGAGTTGTATCTCTCTTCTGTTAATCTCTTGCTCAAATCTTTCCCAGTTTAAAATGGCTGAGCACACTTACACCACTGGGGTTAATTACTCCTATTGGTGTTTCTTACAGAAAAAAGCAGATCTCTATCATTGGTGGCTCCTACCTTTTCTGTAGACTAACATTAACCTGAATATCCGTAAGAGGCACTGACACTGCACCTCTATAAATGTCAAAGAACAACAGCGCCTTAGATATCATCTGAAAAGCTCCTGTACCTGAAAGAATGACTCAAAGAGCCACTATTTCATGCACAATAAAACAGGTCAGAAGTGATTGCAAATACTTTCCAAAAGATGCAAACTTTTTAACAGGCCCTCAGAGCACATGGAGTTTCCTTACCAGCTTGACCAGCTGATGACTCTGCAGCCACCAGAAAAGGTGGGATCCCCCTGTCTCCCACCCCTGCATTTTAGGGGCCAGCACCTGCAGTCATGTGAGTCAAGGAACACACCCATCTGAAAATTATTGGGCTTTTTGGAGGATTGTTTTTTGTCTAGATTAGTTTGCTGATGCAGTTGGCCAAACAATGTGGTTGGTTCCTGTGCTGGGGAAGTGTGTCAGGGAAAAAAGGCGGGACATGCCTTTTTAATAACAGTGCAGTCCTCAGATGGCTGTAGGGGCTTGTGAAACCATCTCATAGGATTTTGCAAGCCTAGTGTGATGTGCATCTCCCTGGGGTCCTTTTCTCCCAGAGGCCTGAGTTCAACATTGCAGTTAAATGACTGAATTTCAAGCTCATTAATATTTCCCAAGGTATTTAATATTTAGTTTCAATTCAACTGTATTCTTAAATTTAATAATAAGCATATATTTACATGCATGTGCAGAGTTAGGTATGTGTTCAAGTCCTTCTCAGGAGCAATATCACAATTGCGTGTATGGAAAAACTAAGTGATTTTTCCTAATAGGTGATTCCAGTTATGAATTTAGTTTGGCTCATTTAGCTCTCTCTTAGAGAGCTGATTTATTCACTCTTTCTCTTTACTGACAGCAGCAAGTTTCCTTCCACCTGGGTGTAACTCCAGGACTCAGAACTTTCCACTTAACTCCCTCTGCAGATTTAGTCAAACTCTTTCTTATCAGAGTTGGTCTTACAAGAGGGTTTTTGTTGCTTAAAAATTTCCAAACTCAGCAGGATCAAATGTAGGCTTTTAAATCTGCATTTGAGCTCCTCCATACACTTTGGGGGCTGTGAGCTTCCCACGTCATTTCCAATGAGAGATGAAAAAGAAAACCTCTGAGTCTCTCCCTGTGACTGTGGGGACCAGAAGGACCACTTTGCAGCAGTCCTTTTTCCTGTCAGGCAGCAGGGTCATGGCACAATGCAGAGAACATCTCTGTAACCTTGTGAGGTCAGATGAGCACAAGTGACGCAGGGAACAGTGATAATAATAGAAAAAGAAAGGTGAAAATAGTTGGGATTTAAAAGGGATTGCAAAGACACTCCAGGAATACTGAATATTGGTATTACACAATTAAGTGAAACCTTCTGCTGGTCTAAAATATATATTAAAAAATTGGTGTGCCTGAGTTGAAGTGTGATGCCATGCTGCTTACATTATATATGAATAGTAATTG
The DNA here is from genome assembly GCA_013396875.1 of Vireo altiloquus. Lineage (NCBI taxonomy): Eukaryota > Metazoa > Chordata > Aves > Passeriformes > Vireonidae > Vireo > Vireo altiloquus. The sequence continues at coordinate 296,154 of VZRF01014334.1, read as the reverse complement.
GAAACAGGACATCTGCAGAAATTAACCATTAACTGTTGAGCACTAAAATCTTTAATTGAGTTTGTAAGCCCTTAATGGCACAGTTAACCTTAAACATAGCTCAGTGCATGCACTACCTGGTTAACACTGGTTAATAACTCTAACAGCTGATAATATTTCACACCCATGAGAGCACCAGATTAGCAAGAGACTTGCTGGAATGAGCTCAGCTTGCTGCTCTTTTGGACCACAGACATAACAGCTTAACCTTTCTGAGCTCAACCATTCTGCTGTAACTGGTCTTTTTGGGTTTTCTTCCTTCCAGACCTGCGTGTGATGACAGCACCCCTGCACGTGTGGCTTGGTGAACTGCAGACACTGCTGTGTCCTTGGAGCACTTCATGGCATAGCAACAGATGGAAGCTGCATGGATAGTGATGGATAAATCCACCTCAAGTGGGCTGGAAGAAGTGTCTATAACTAGAAGTGTCCTTGAAAGGGAGTGACACTGTAAATTATACAAGAAGGAGAAATTCTACCCCTAAGTATTGATGAGAACTGGAGAGATCAAAGCTGTGAGGAACAGCCCACTGCATGCTTGACTGGGGATTAATTCATAAATCTTAACCCCACATCATTTACCATTAAACCCTGTGCCCAGGAAACCCTAGGACTATGCAGGCCAGGAAGACCAGCTTTGGAAGGACAGATTCAAAAGTATGGATGGTTTAAAGTGATTGGTGCAAGGGGCAGAGCTGACAAGCAGGTGGAAGAACTGTTGTTGAAAAAGCACATAATTCTTTGTCAGCAATTAAAACTTGACAAGTGGATTCAAGGGTTTAGCGCTGTCAACTTTAGGTGTCCTAATTCAGAGGCTTGTAAACAAAAAATCCTTTGTTACTGCCAACTTCCAGCACGTGTTTAAGCAAATTAATTCTGTGGATGTTCCAGAAGTATGTGTATGTACATATATACATGTGTGTATGTATATATATATATGTAGGTGTGTATATATATTTATATATTTTTTTAAGAAGCAAAACTCCTGAATGTGATTTGAATACATTTTTGAAGACACTCACAAATCTCAGCTGCAGAGCTGTGTTATTCATAGCACAAGTGTGTGCCACAGCTCCTCTGAGGCTGGCATTCACCTGGAGAAGACTAGGAGAGGTCTGCACCTTGGGTTGTCCTGAGGGCATCCCTGCAGAGCCCAGGCAGAACTGGCCAGTGTTGCCCTCGCCCACCGATGGCAGAATGAGGGGCAGTGATGAGAAGAGTGTGTGCAGACCTGTCCCTCTGCAGCAGGAGGTTGTGCAGCTGAGAGGCCAGCCTGGCNCCTGTTCTGTCCTGTCCCGTCCTGTCCTGTCCTGTCCTGTCCTGTCCTGTACTGTCCTGTCCCATCCTGTCCTGTCCTGTTCTGTCCTGTCCCCTCCTGTCCCCTCCTCTCCTGTCCTGTCATCTGTGCTCCCCAGGCAGCAGTGCAGCCGTGGCACAGCCTGAGATCACAGGTCTTTGCCTTTCATGACCTGCAGCAGGTGGCTGAAGCCAGGAAAGGAAAATCACCTTATTTTCTCAATTTTACTCACTTGCCTTAAAAAATCGTGCTTCTTCTTACAAACTCTGCTTTTATATAATTTTCATTAACAGTACTTAACCTGACAATGACTTTGATGATAATTGCCCATTTTTCTGGCAGCTTTTGTGGTACATGAAAATTCACAATAAGTGGGTACAGATCGAACCTTTGAGCTAGCAGATGTCTCAGAAAACAATTTTTCCTGTGCACTTATGATAGAAATTCTCTACCATTTTTTGTACTTAGCAAAAAGTTTTGCTGACCAAGAAAAATAAAACAAAAACCGCAGCTCCGTGCAATGTGGGATTTGGATTTAAAGTAAATCTTTATCCCATGCAGAGATTTAGCCCCTCCGAGGCTGCTGTTTTGTCACCTTTTACAGCCTTGTCTCCTAGGCACCCTCAGAGTTTACTGCAGCTGACATGGCTTCCTGTGGACTTTCGCCTATGTACTGCCCTTAGGTACCTGCAAGAGTTGATCACTTTGCAGCCATTACTCTTTTCCTATTTTCCCATGTGTTTTTACAGCAACTTGTGCTGATTTTTAGACTAGCTGGGGTATCTGGGGCTTCTTTGTGCCTTTGTTAGATGTTTTGTTTTTCTTTCCTTTTCCCCAATGGCAGTTATTTTATTACATCCCAGCCTGTGTCTCCAGGCCTCACGCTCTGGGATTCTTGTTTGGTTTTCTCATGGAGCAGCCCTTTTCCCTTACTATTTCCCTGATGCCTTGTATTGCATTTTTATTACAGCAGAGGCTGTGTCTACAGGTCCTTCAGGCTATTTGTTCTGAGACTTTTATTGGATTCTCAATAAATATGTTTGCCATTGGGGGTCCTTAGCTGGTTTCCTTACCTATTTTTATTGAAGCTGTGCTTCCAGACAAAATGTTAACCAGCTATTTCAACAGCAATCTGGTTTCTCTTCTGAGCCCTTGTACGGTTTCTTACATGTTTGCATTGGCTGAGCTACATGTCCTGCTTTTTTTTTTTTGCCCTTTTTTTTTTATGTTTCCCTCATGTTTAGGACCTTTTGTTGATGCAGTCTGGGTGCTTTTCTGCAGCCGTCTCCATTTTACCTGGCAGCACAACTACACCTTTGTGGCAGGCAGCAGGTGGAATGAAAACAGTTCTCTGCAAAGCTGAGAAATCCTAGGCTTTGGGTAAACAAAGACAAGCAGGTCACATTCCTGCAAAAAGCTGCTCTTTGCTGAATTGATCCAATGGTTTTTGCTTGGGTAATCCGTGCTGCTCCGAGATACATCAGGGTGCATCATCTTCATTAAGAGAGGTGGATTTGGAGTCTTACAGGATGATGGGTGTGTTGTCCTGGGAAGGTCCTGTGAGGAAAGACTGACAAACCCTTGCAGGTGTGTTACCAAAGTACTAAAGCTGGAGGCTCCCAGTCATCTCTGCCACGAGGATTTTGATCCAAATTTTCACAGAAATTCTGATCTGACACTTGGTTTAGTCCCATTTCCATGGTTATTTGTGGTATCAGTATATATAAGTTAGGGGGCAGTGGCATTCCCTGGAGAGACTCTGGAAAGGCTGATGTGGCAGCCTAGATACACAGGGCAAGACTGGCAGCTTTTCCTCCCCAAAGGCAACAGCTGCACCCCTGTCCTAGTCCTTTCTGGAACTTGTTGTGGTACAGCTGCCTGGTGATCACATCACAGAAACCACTGCCAGGGCTGGTGGGTTACCCTGCACCCCATCAGCGTGATGAGCCCAGACAGCAAAACACTGATGGGTTTTACTGGAGAAGGAAAAAAAAAGCCTCTCTCCGCCTAAGCCTAAGCCTAAGCCTTAGCCTTCATCTTTTAAAGTACTTTCTGTGCATTTCATTGCTTTTCTATTTTTAACTTGGGTAAAAAGGCCTCTGTGATCAATGCTTTTGCAATGTGTTTGTGCATCTCTAACTGCTCTTCTCATAGTAACTTTTGAATTTATGGACCAGTTTCAACCAGATTTGACTGGGAAGGAGAAATCACGAAGTTAGGATGCTCCTGAAATTTCTGTCTTAAATAAACAGCCGGGTAGAGGAGAGAGTATCAGAGAATCCACACAGGAAACAGCTATTCTGAATACTTTAACTGCAGGAAAAGTCTAGATCACAGTTAACGCTTTATTAGACATAAAAATCCACCAATCATTCAAGTTGTCTTTTCTGGATGAAGTAAAAGATAATTCTGATTGAGCTTTTTCTGGTCCTATGGACATTCATAAAGTCTTCTCTCACAAACACATGCTGCAGCTTTAGCCTAATGCAATTTTTAAAAGAGAATCAACTACAAGATGCAAATTCATTTGAAAGCAGGATCTGCTCCTTATGATGCAGATAGACATAGATATTTGCTAAGAGCTTGTTATAAAGCTGTTCCGTGGCATTTCTTTTATCAGTATTCTAGAAAATATCAATAGATATTTTCCATTTAATGTGACACACACATTAATCACCTTATTTTTGAGAGGGAGCATTTGTATTTTGGGACCAGAGGATTTGTCTCAGAACAAGAAGACATTGATGGCAAAGAAATTAAGACAGTCCATATCAAGCAAGTTCACGGTCTTACCTTGGAAGACCACTTCTCCTTCAGCCTGGAGCTCTTTTCCAGGCATAGAGGAAGGTGGAACTATCTAATGCTGCACTACATTTTACCTCAGAAAAGGAAAACTGGAACACAGTGAGACTGATACCCTTCACTTGTCTGGAGTCTAGAGGTGATTTGACTGAACCATTCCCAGGTCAGCAGTGAGACTGGAAAGACCCTGGCAGTTACACCCACCCAGACAAAGCTACTGGGACATTACAAGTAGGGAAGAAGCTTGTGGTGCTGACTCCTTGGTGGATCACAGAGAGATCACAGCAAAAAGCTGGAGAAAGCAATTCCTTTTTTAACTTGTCTCAAATTGTAATAGTTAACTCCATTTCTAAAGGGAAGTTCTGTAGCTTCCCAGGATAAATCCTTGACTTGAAAATATGAAAGAATGTAAATATGAAAGATGTTTTGGTAAGGTATTTTCCTTGACCAATGAAAGTGTTCTGTGTTTGTTTGTTTTCATATTTCTTGTGGACTGTGCTGAAGAGACAGGCAGTCACACAGACAGATGACCCCTCCAGCTGAAAGACTGGAGAGAGAAAAGATTTGCTCTCTGTTTTCTTCTTGATAATAAAACCTTCTGATTTTCAATCTATGAACATGAGTAGTTTTGTGGAAGGGCCCAGAAAATAGGGCCACATCATTTCTACAGAAGCTCATTAAGAAAACACATTTATTTGCCTATTTTGGACACAAGAAGTAAAACTTGAACTGAACAACATAAATGAAAACAGCTGTAAATTCTAAATTTTTATCCACAGTATTCAGATCAACGGGGAGAACTTTGTGATGCGCTGCTGGAGGCTTGCTTGGCCCAATAAATCAGTGGTTCTTCAACATTTTGTGAGAAACCCTGCTCCTGCAGAAGCCATGGGATTTGCCTTCTAATTCCTCCAAGAGAGTCTGAAACCAGGTTTGTTTTGCCCATGGCTGGGGGAAATGCAGGCTGCAGTGTGGCACAGGGGGTAGAAGGATTTGGCATCCAGGTGCTGTATCAGGCATCTCCCTAGAGCACAAACAGCCTGTCTCCCCGGGGCAACATTGGCTCCAAAGGGATGCTGGGCTCAGGAAAAGCTCTCCCACCCCAAAAACTGGATTTCTTGGGAAAGATATATCACACCAGCTTGTCATTCTGAGGCCCTTGAACTGCCAGGTAACCTCTGCAAGGCAGCCCAGGCTTCTGCTTGTCCCTCTGTAAGTGGGGACAGTGACACAATGCTTGGAGGGGATCTTCTCTCAAGTGTTCATGATTATTTCCAGGAACATAAAGAGCTAGGCATGGGTCACCCCAGGTCCTGCAAAAGAACTTTCTGGCCCAATTTGCAGTGAGAAGTTAAGAGCAGCCTTAATCATGTCAAAGCCAAATTATTTGCTGCTGAAGTGGACTGTTTGTCCACATCCAGCTTCATTTGCCCAGCGTGTTGAGCAACAGCCTCAACTTGCACTAAAACATGCTCAGATTTTGCCCTCTTTCCATGTGTCAAAAGGATGGGTGGGAGTTGAGGCTGGAGCTGGGAAGAGTCACGAACCTCAGCCTGGTGATGACACTGGACCTCTGAGGCCAACAAAAGCCTGAATCATCTAATGTGAGTACACACAAAAGTTCAGCTTTCTTTGTGTCAGAATCTGGGGAAACCAAAAAATGTCAGTGATAACATGACTTTCTCTGGGAGCATGGAGCCTGTGGGACAGCCATTAATGACCCTGCTGTGAATGTGGGACACTCAGTATTTCAGCACACTGGAGAGGTGATTGTAACTCACAGTTCTCAGCAAGAAACATCTCTTTAAAAAATCAGAACATTTTCCTGCATTTCTTGGACTCTTTTTATTGCAAACTCTGTTTCTTTTTTTATTTTCTTTTGTTACAAACCTGCAATTGTCTGCTAGAAAATGCACCACACATGGATGGTTGGTGTTCCATTCATGGGACTGAAATGCCTGAATGTTTTACAGCAACAATAAAAACTTGAGTACCATTATGACTGAATAAAATTTGGGACACAATAACAGTAGCAATTTTAATTTTTTCTTAAATGAAAGCAAGTAGCTGTATTGTTAAGGGCACAACTCCAATTTATGAGTTATTTTGTGCAAACAGAAGGCTCACTCTCTTAGCCAAAATAGTGGATACTTGCTCACTCTTAACAAAACTATAATCTTCTATTATTGTATCATTAAATGTATCTTGAAGCACAGCCCTCAAATCCAGGTTTTGACATCAGAGGCCAACATACTTACCTGAATTTGGGATTCTGAGATGCATTTATAGTACTACTTTTTGCAGTGACCATTCCAACTGCATGGCCATGTGCGTGGACAACCTGTTGGGATGGTCCAGGGCCCAGCTGCAGACGATGCCAACCAGCATCTTGTAGCTGGGCTAGAGGGAGAGCTGTTCACAGCTGTCCCTGGAGGCACTGGGGTGCAGCCACCCCATTTCAGATTGCTTCTAGCATTGTTTATCAGGAATTATTGTTGTTTGACTTCATCCTAAAGTTATTCCCTATCAAAGACCCAGGTTTTCATGCTATACAAGTTGTGTCGCAGTACAGCTGGCCAGGAGGACTTGGGCTATGATGAATTTTTAAATTACTTTCTGAGTTCTTGAAGTGCTTGTCTCGAAAGCTTACTTACTTTTCACTGTTGTTTTCTTGCAAAAAACACTTCAGATGGTGTGAATTAGAATAGCTCCAGAGAGACTTAGGCTCAAAAACTATTGTCTCATGCCTTCGTAGCCTCCATGAAATTAGCAGCAAACCTCAAATGTGTTTTAGTGAGAGAAGGAGCAAGCTAACACCTTCCTCACTGGGGAACAAGAAAGCAATTCTCAAAGAACTCTAAGTTTTGCTTACTGAAGTAAATTTGACATGAACTACTGAATAAGCAGAGTCCTATGACTAAAGGCATCCTGATATGTGATAAGGGAGACAGAAGAGAACTTACTGCTTTTCAAAAGAGCACACTGGAACTACACAAGCAGAAAATATATTACTTGATAATGGACATGCTTTTTGGCAGGAATATCTCATGTGTCTACAAGGTCATTTATGTTCTGCAATAGTTGCTTTATAATGAAGGAGGGGAAGAAAAGAGTAATTAGATCCCCATGCTTCAGGAAGGCAAGAGATCCCTCTTTACTGGCAGATTTCAGATTCTTTTATCCTCTTGTGAGTGCCTAAAATCCTCACATTTCTTTTATATTAAGATTCTTCTCCTCATCCCTTCCACCTTTTTTCTTACAGGGAAATGCACACATAACTTTTATCTGCTTTTGTCTGAGCTAAGCAACTTAATTTCATTTTTTGTACTACTGACAGCTGTGCGTGACACTCCACGGTTTTGGAGTGCATGGAAAATGAGGACTCCATCCCACAGATTATCTGTGACACTCTCAAGAATTAAAGTAAACACTGTTGTGCTTTGCTATTTCAAACAAAGGAAGGAATAGCAGCTGGTTTTGGCTGGTTGAAACAGAAGAGGTTTTTCACGATGTAATGGAATTTAAACACAAATATTTCAGGCTGTAGTATAAAAAGGGTAGAGGAAATGGAGTCTGCCACCTTCCCTTGGGAAGCATGCCCAGCCTCGTGTGTGCATGCACACACATGTGCTCCAAAAGAGCTTCCCATAGCAACAGTGCAAATTAGAGATATAAACTGGGAACTCAGTTGCATCCAAGGTCAGCACACGGGGCCTGCAAGGACTGTCCCATCAGAAAAGTCCTCCAAACAAAAATAATTTAAAAATCAGATCATCTCTTATTCTGCAGATCATAGTCCATTCCCAGCTGCTGTCATCTGGCAGCCTTTTACTGGGTGCATGACCAGGACTCTGGGATTTCCCCTAATTGGAAGGGATCTGGGCTCCCGGGCGGGTGGCCCCAGCACACCAACCCTGGGGACTTCTCTGCTTGTGAAACTGCCCAGCTTTTCTCACTGCTGCCTGCCTGCCAGGCTCCTCACAGGTGAGATGTGACACAAATGGATTTAAAACCAGAAGCCTAAAAACCAGAACCTTTTTCTGCCAGCTGCTGGCACTCCTACCTGCACTCATCTGAGCAGGAAGTGAGCAGCATGGCAGGCATGTCTGCCTGTGATTTTTGTTAGATTTTAAATATGCTTTAGGTGCCAGTAAGTTCTGGCTTTCTTCTCTCTCCAATATCAGTAAATTTACACCAAAGCAAGAGCTGTCTATGCTCTAACCCAACTAGTGTCCATTTTTATGGAACCCAAGTTTTTCCTCAATATAGGCAGAGACATCCAGGGCAATGTGACATCCAGACAGCAATAACATGAAACCTGTATTCAGGGTAGCTACCTTGAGTTACCAGCTTGATCCAACACAGCTCTCCAGGATGCTGTCTTCCATTTTCAGAAGCTGGGAAGAAAGTGGCACCAAAGAAAACACTTCTATTTCTCCTTCTGCTTTTCACAAATTTTTTTCCTCTTGACCCTGTTTTTGTCATAATAAATTAAACCCTTTTTGCTGTCCTGGAGAAATCATCCATCAATGCACATATTGGCCATTCCCCTCCTGCATGATCCATCTGCCAGCTCACAGGGTCATGCCCTCTGCCATGTGAGGTGGATATGGGACAGCACTACCAAACACACCACTAAATATTGATGCACTGTGTCTGGTTCTTTCTAATTGCTGCATTTAGCTCTTCCCACAGCAAAACCAAGGTGATTGACTAGTGGTTAAAATGCATAAAAATAACTCAGACAGGGCGTGGCTTTTATCAAGGACAAATATAAACCATTTGTCACTCTCTGAAAGGGTGCTGCATACAAGAGCAGGAATAGGTCTTCTCAAAATTTGGCCCCGGAACACAGCTGTGGGCAAGGTTGCTCATTCTGGGATGAAACCTTGTGTTTTGGGACTGCTCTGAAGTGAAAGGAGACACCCAGATTCCCCAGCCTGCACAGCAGGCAGGCACTAGCAGTGGTTAACTACTTTCATACAGAAATTTACCTTACTCTCCATCAAACCTTTCCCTCTAGCTTTCCTGAAGCTTAGCCCAGTGTCCTCTGGAGAGGACTGTGCTGCTGGCAGGCAGCTGTGCTGCCCAGCACTGTCCGAGGTGGCTGGAGACAGCCCTGGAGGCAGAGACACAGCCTGTGGGTGCCCTCTGGCAATGGGCATGGCCAGAAGCCGATTTCTGTTGGTTTCTGCCTGCAGTACAACACTGTCGAGGTGGTTTTGGAGGGGAAATGGGTGTAAGTGCTGGTTTAAGGATCTCTGGATATGGGTTAGTTCTGCCAAACGTCTGATGGAGAGCAGACTCACAGGTTCCCTGCCAGCCTGCCTGCACACGGGGCTGGGGCCAGCTGCTGTGCAGCCTCTGGCTCCTCTGCAGGGGATTGGGCATTCTCCTGTGCCAGGAGCACCTTTTCCCCTGCCAGCTGACAAAAGAGCTGGAGAGCCAAGCACAGCAAGAGAGTGACAAGGTGGAAGAAGATCAGTTTGGAATTTCTAACCATAAGCAACATGACTCTTGATGGGAAGTGTTATTAAACAGTATCTCTAGGCGTGATTATTAGCAGAAGGCATTTGGCTTTTCTACTCAGTGCCGAGGAAACAAGCTGAGGCGTGGGCAGCAGATCCCTGGCATGGCTGTGCCCGCTCCAGGCTGATGGCTGTGCCCAGACTGGATCCTCACTGCCTGAGATGCTGCCTTGCTGCCTCCTCTGCCCTTGTGAGACTCAGCATGGCTTCAGGGCACAGAGCTGGGGTGTGAATTCCGTAAGATCCATAGGCACGTCTGACTGCGGAGCGCTGTTTGTCCCCTTTTTGCAGCTCAGCCCCTGTAGGTCCCACCTCAGCTGTACGGGGTGGAGGGGAGTTGGCACCAGCATCCCCCAGCAGCACCAGGATGCAGCTCCTGTACCCAGTGGGTCACATAGTTGTGCCTGAGACTGTGCCTTAAATCCAGCCCTGGCTCTTGTGGGTCTCCTGTGAGTCAGGTACCCACAGCTGGTCGTGGCAAACATCAAGTTTCCACCAATTCCTCTCCACTTATTTAAAGCCATATTCCCAAACTGCAAAATTGCCACTGCCCTGTGAAATGAAAGAAAGCCAAGAGGAGTTCTGGCAGTGATTTTCTGGGCAGAGTAGGATTTGCCCCTGGTTCCCCCTGTGGCCAGAAGATACCCACGACCCAGCTGGAAGCAGAACAGGAATCCCAGGCCTGTCCAGTGGCTGCATGAAGGGCATGTTGTGTCTTCAGGCTGCTCCCTCTGTGTCACCCTCCCAGTGGACCAGCCCTGTGCTCAGAGTCATGTGTAGCCCTATCCTTCCTGCCCAATCCCACTCCCACTCCCACTCCCACTCCTACTCCCACTCCCACTCCCACTCCCACTCCCACTCCCACTCCCACTCCCTGCCAGGTCCCTCCTCTTCCTCCTGGAACAGCATTTTCATCTGCAGCTCACCCTGCTTTCCTCTTCTCTTTTTTAGAAAGCCACCACCTCATTTGTCATTTACGGTTTTCCTTTTCCATACATAAATGATATTATTGCTTTTAACCTTACTGCTGCATCTTTCCTTTATTTCCATTTTCTCGTTTATCCTTGGACAATTTGAGTTTTGAATGATTTTTTATTATCTTTGAACTTGATTTTAGTTTTCTAGGACCAAATTGTCATCCTGTGTAAATTAAGTGATAATGCCAAAGCAATCAGACACATTTCTCACCATCTTCCTGTATTTTTGAAGAGCAAGAAGGGCTGAGACAGAGAGGAGACTTTACTGGGTTTACTTACTAATATCTTGCATAGACAAGCCTGACACTACAAATTTTGCTGATCATGGGTGCCATGATATATATATACATGCATACAAAAAACCCCTGTTGCATAGACATAATTCCACTAATAAAAGCACATTTCTGCCAACACCTTAGTTCTCCACTGGAGAAATGAATTGTTGAAAAGATACAGTTCTGCTGGTGTGTACCAAGTTCTGTCACTGAATGTTTTGCTAGTATTGTAAAAAAACAATACATTCAGCATTGTGGGCACACTGCAAAATATTTTATCTGCTATAGATGAGAAGGTGTGAGCAGAAAAGAAATACAATTGTCATTACTTTATCCCTGGTGAGCTGTGATGGTCAAGTTGAAAGCAATAATGCAGCAGTATTAGCAGTGTTTGGCTCCCTCAGTGCCCAGGCAAGCACACTTGGCTTGCTTTGCACAACTGAGGAGCTGTGACTCCTTCTCCAGAGGCTGGAGGCTGAACTGTTAATGCTCAGCTCTTCCCCAGCCCTTTCTCAGTTCAGGCCCCACAGTGCCCATGTGAGTCAGGCAAGGTGAGTGCGTTTGCCATCCTTTGAAGAAGGAAAAGAAAGTGGTTATGTGTGTCTTCTTCACTTCTGCACTGGCTCAGAAGAAAGATATTTGAGGGCCTGATGCATTAGGAGGAAAAAGTTGATGCTGGCTCCTACAAGTGCGAGGGGCTGCAGGGTAAAGGGCTCGGTGCAGCACAATCCTTGATGGCAAGGTGAGCTTCTCCTCTGGAGCCTTGCTCCTTCTCTTGCCTTCTTTCCTCTCCTCTCTGCACAAACTGAGCCCCCTAATTACAGTGTGGAGGAGAACATTTTCCTCCTTCAGCCAGAACTCTTGATCAGATGTCTACAGAAAACAATTTTTCGAAGTGTGCAGCATTTCCCTCTTCTGCACAGTATCACTTTATGAAGAAACACAGGACCTGGTGCAGAATGAAAGCCCTTCAGTGGGTACCAACATGACCTGCAGAGCAAACATGAACCCTGCCAGCTGCCATGGACCAAATTCATTCCTGCTGCAGCTTTGGTGACATCTTTGGAATTACTGAGGGAGGAAATCTGATGCTTACAGTCATATAACCAAATGGCTGTTCATGAGGATGTGTTACTAATTACAATTACTGAATGTTAACAGCACTACAGAAATACTGAGAGTGCCCTATATAAAAAAATATTTTTGTAGCAGCTAAAGTCATAAATGAATGTACTAATTTCAATTTAAAAGCAGAAGCCAAGGGTCTGTAAGTTTGTTGAGAGGCCTCTTGTGGTCTAACACGAATGAAGTAGGGGCTGCTGGCACTTGGAAAATAACAGATGAAGAAGAAAGGTAATTGCTAGTCCTGACCTGTCAGAGCTGCTCCTTTGTGCACCAAGTCCAACTTCCCCTATACTTCCAAGTTATCTGCAGCAAATTTTCTTCCAAACTAAACAAAATCAGAGGCTTTTAGGAACTCAGAAATGTCTGCTTAATTTCAGTGTCGATAAGCCCCTGGTCCAACTCATTCTTAATGTATCAAAATTAAATGTTTTAAACATATTTATCTAGTTGCTATGGCTTTGCTTGGTGTGTCAGACACTTTATCCATCAAATATGACAATTGAATAATATTTTCACTTTTAGATATGGATCACAGATCCTTCTCATCATACTATTCCCTTCCCCCCTTTCCCGAGTTTTGAACTCACTGGAAAATCTGTTCCATAATACGGTGGGTAAATGAATTACAGTCACAGATGGCCTCTGGAGATTTCATACATGCTGCAATTCATTTATTCAGGAATGGAGAAAAAAAGAGAGACCCTTGTCTTGTGAGGGTATTATCAGACACAGCAGATCAGACATTGTAATGCTGCCTTGCACTCTGGATTTGACCCATTTCCTAAGCTTTTATGACTCGGCATTTACTATTCCTGGATTTGAAATTTTTTAAGAGGAACGTCAAAATCCTCAATGAAAATGATTAAATGTGAGGAACTGTGGCCGGTACAAGTTACAATTTATTTTTACAGTCCTGAGTGAAACTATCATGTTCTGTTGCAGAGAGATGCTCAAGAACAGCAATCTTCAGCACTGGCAATAATATTTCAGCAAAAAGAACTTAATGCACAGATGACTGTTGAGAATTAGTCAAATCTTGGGGGCCTTGAGATCCTCATAAGGAAAATGCTAGAAGAATAAGAAATATAATATAGAAAGCAGTATATAAAGTTACTGCTTGGGTGTCTTGTTCAGCATAAGTCATAAAGCTTATTTGCAGGCAAGCATTAGAGTCAGGCCCCAAGACTCACTTTTGCCTCTGAATTCAGGCCAGCAATTTTGGGAGAAAGGGATGGGGTGGTTGATGCATCAGGGGAAAAATTAATCCTGCAATAAATGCAGAAAATTTGCCTCAAGAGTGGATCAGACAAACTCATTTCTGTTTGTGCAATGATATAAAAATACTACTATGCGGTCAAATGTAGCATGGTGATTTAATCATCTGCACTGACACACTGCTACTCCATTGCAGGGTCAGGCTGCAACAGGCTGAAAGAAGGGACCATTTATCTTGTCTTGATATTTACTCTGCTCTCATTAGACCCCACCTGGAGCCCTGTGTCCAGCTCTGGGACCCCTGGATGTGGACCTTCTGGAGTGAGTCCAGAGGAGGGACGCAAAGACAATCAGAGGGCTGGAGCACTTCTGCCATGAAGACAGGCTGAGAGAGTTGGGGGTGTTCAGCCTGGAGAAGAGAAGGCTCCAGGGAGACCTTTTTGGCACTTTCCAGTACCTAAAGGGGGCTTATAAAAAAGAGGGAAAGGGACTTTTTATATGAATAGATAGCAATAGGATAAAAGGTGATGTTTTTAAATGGAATGAGAGTAAATTAGATATTAGGAAGAAATTCCTTACTCTGAGGGTGGTGAGGCACTGGAACAGGTTTCCCAGAGAAGTTGTAGATGCCCCCTCCCTGAAGTGTTCAAGGCCAGGCCAGATGAGGTTTTGAGCAACTTGGTCTAGGGGAAAGTGTGCCTGCACATGGCAGGAGCAGGGGTTGGATCGAGATGATCTTTAAAAGTCCCTTCCAACCCGACCCATCCTATGATTCTATGAGTATTTAGCTCTTTCTGAGGGACATTTCACACTTTCATCTCACCCTGCAATTAGGCCTCACAGCTGACATGGCCCACTGGGTGCTCTAATGAGGATATCTGTCCCAATGCCAGATAAACCAGCCAACACTGCCACTCGAGTGGAGCAGCATTGGCCAAGAGGCCTTGCTCTGTGCCTGGCGATGCTTTGGGTTGGAAAGAAACTGCTCAAAACTTTCTTCCAGCATGTTCACAGGCCTGAGGGGAATGATCTTTAAAAGGGGATGATCATCCCAGGGATGATCCCCTGACCCCCTCCCCACCTCTGCCCTGGGGATGAAGGTCCCTGTGCGGAACTGAGTCACCTATATCCCTCTGGGACAGAGACAGCACCTGCTGCTGGAGATGCAGAGTGCCCACAGGAATGCCCTCACTCATCCACCTCAGCGGGAGTCTAGGGAACCAGGAGGTTAAAATGTCAGCTGAATCCTCCCAGGGCTACCATCCCCCTCCTCGTAAAGAAGCAGCAATTTAACAGCCTTGTTGCCCTGAGGTTTAATGGATGGCTCTGGCTGCAGTGCTTGGGGACCCTCTGACAGGGTGCTGTGAAAGGGCAAAGGGGGACTAATAGCTGCTGTGTTTTCCAGCAGCCCCAGCCAGAGATAGCTCTGTGTATAGCTGACAAGCAGTCAACGTCTGCTCCCTGTCTCTGTTTGCACTTCATCGAGTTATCTCCTTGCAAGCAAAGAAATCCCAGCTGATTGAACAGCACATTCATCATCTGGATTTCCCCCATATCTTTTCCTGTATCACTGGTGCCATAAAAAGCCCACCAGAAAAGTCAAAGGAAATCTGCTCTATCTTCCATTAAAAGCTTTTGCAGAGATCTGAAGTAAAGGAAAAAATCAAAACAAACCCCAAACTTTTTTCCTCCCCGAAATGTCAATCAAGGAACATTAAACAAAAAGATTAGTTCTGCTCTTATTTGTTTGTAAAACAAAAGGCATGAAATATTTAGCAGTACTGTAATGAAAAGCAGATGGGAATAGTGCTGGCTTTCAAGGCCGCTGGTAACCACCTCCTTTTCATGCCGCGGCAGCAGCAGGACGAGGCAGGCAGCCCATTAGGACAATTTATGAACTGGACTTCCACAGAGGGAGTTCTAGCAAGAGGTCCACAGCTCGTACAGAGCAACCCTGATAACATCTGTTAGGGTTATTCATTGAAGAGGATTATATTACAATCCCTCTTAATACTACGAGTGCTACAGTAAAACCGGATGAGCCTTCAGTTTCATTTGCTCCAGCAATATGTGTTTATCAGAGCATTTTTCTGAAGTTGGAAACTTAGGCTGCATTCATGGTATGTCACAGAATGAACTTTAGAAAGCTTGAAATATTAACCTAGAAAAAAACCTCAGTCCCTGTTTTTAATCTCTCATGGCTGTAGTGCTCAACTTCTGTGTGCAGCATCAACACACCATCAGCCTTTTTCCATAGAAACCCACTCCCCATTAACTCTCCAGGGCTGAGATTGATTTTATTTAAATAGTTCTCACTCGCTAACCTTGCTCCATCCTTTATTTAAGACTTTGCTAATGATGTATTTTTTTCCCCTTAATTTACCTAAGCATATAATGAACGCTCACATCCGAAATGACCTCATTATACCAGCAAGGACTTCGTGCGGATACGATTTAGTGCACAGACATAAGGCAGAGAACTCTCTAAATGGAGAGGTTTTAAACATTCGGTAAAATCCCTGTTGACTACAAGCCAGATTCTTACTGCTGTAAATTGACTTAGTTCCAACAGCTTCAATGAAGCTACACTGATTTACTCCACTTGAGGGTCTTACCCTATTATTGTTATTTATTGAACTTGCCACCTTTTGCTGCTACAACCTAAACTTCCATCCTCTAGCAGCAGGGTTGCTATCTAAAACAGGTGTTTCTCCAGTAATATACGACTTAAGAGATTTATAACTGCCTGGAGTATTTCATTGTCCCCTAAAAATGTTTATAATAATTCTTGTTGACTGTCCCAATTCCCACTGATCAGCTGTAGAGTTGTTTGCAGGCTGAACCTGGTCAACAAAATATCCATTCTCCATACAAGCATGCGCTGTTTTATCTGTTCATAGGCATTTTTACTCCCTGCTGGACAAAGGTCTTTCCTGGTCTCTGTACAGTGTCTAGGACAAAATGAAGCCCCAGGTTTTTTGCTGGTTCCAGAAGAACAGGTCTGATGTACACAAAGCAGACTACTTTCTGGTTTCACAAAAAACAAACTGCAAGACAAAGATATGCACTGCAAAGGAAAAACAAAAACCTGTAAAACCAGAAATTTCTTTTGCACACCAATTGTAGCCCTAATGGGAATGTGACTGTCCCACCATGACAGTCTGCTGTGCCTACATTACCCCGTTCTCTCCTGGGAGGGATTCGGGCTGCTCTGACCTTGACACAGCTATGATCAGCTGAAGTGTCTGCATTTGTACTTTTTGGGGCTTAGCAGGAGACAGCTCATAGGAAGGCACAAGATCACATGGTCCAAATAGCTGGGAGAAGTCAAAGACCTACATAAAGCCCAGTGTGTTCATAAAAGCAACAGGGAACCTAACCCACAGGTTCACCAAAAAGTTGTAGTGGTTTTCTACGTGTCCAGAAACAACTGTGGAGCCCTTTGATATCAGGGATACCGGCAGACTTTGTCCCATAAAGACTCAGGAGAGAAACCAGCAATTACCTGGATGCTAATGAGAGCTGTGCATCCATGCACACATGCTGCAGTGACTGCTCTGCAGAGACACCAGCAGTGGTTACACCAATTATGAACTGCTCATTACACGTGATTGATGTTAACTTCCAACGCGAGGTTCTCAAAAATACTCCCCTTTGTCTTACCGGCTTTAGGATTGAGGAGAACCCCACAGAGAGTGTCAGGGGCCAATGCTGTAAGAAATCATACTGAATCATAATATGATTGAGCAAATTCATATTTCCTTCAGGTCCTGTAGAATTCTATTTAAATAACTTACAGAAACGCTGACATTTTCTATTAAATCTCAAAGGACTAGAATGAAGTAGCTACATCTAGCTATCTTACAGTGATACCTGAGGAGAGAGGCAGGCAGGAGCAAATTTTATTCTTGCTTCATTTGTTCTGGCTTTTTCTAGGTCAGCCCAAATACTCTGATGAGAAGAAACAACCATAGCAAAAATGTGTGGCCACCACTCAAAATAATCTAGACGTCTTTAAAAAGAAATACACATGTGTTTATTTACTGCATTATAACTGCAACATCAAATACAACTGTATTTTCATTTCACAAAAGGACACATGCAATAAAATATTCTGATTTTATAATCTGATTCAACACAATTCATTGGTAACAGTGGAGCATCACTGAACAGTCACAAGGCAAGGGCTTGGGGTGATGAATTTCCAATCTCTTGATCCAACTTGCAAACAGCAAAGTCACATCATATTTTATTTGTCATCAAGGCATAAACTTTTGGAATAATGTGACTGGATCACAGAAGGTTCCAGCTGCTCCTTAACTCCCAGACGAGTCTTGAAGAATCAGATTTTTTTACTCAAGAAAATATTATGCTTTGACAGAGATGTGGAATAGACAGTATTTTCCAAGCAGAGAGCAGAAATCCTTCCATGTTACACCACAGCTGAGGTACAAAACAAGGGCCTCTGCTTCACAGGTGCAAAGAAGCCAAGGCTGTGAGTTACTTTAACTATTGCTCTGAAGAATGAAATCAGGCCATTTTCTGCAATATTTCACTGCAGCTTTCTATTATGTTCATCTGCTCATGGGGCTTCAATCAATTTAATCTGGCATTTCAGCCATGGAATAAACCCACAATACACAGGAGGAGTCCACAGCTCAGAAAAGAACACAAAAAGTTGTCCTGGAATACTCAAAACATAGCTTCTTAACTACTTAAAAGGCCCTGTTCTTCATTAGAAAAGGTCCTTATTCTAGCATAGCTATTCACACACCACAGGTTCTCATTTTTAATATTTCCCAC
Organism: Vireo altiloquus; assembly: GCA_013396875.1. NCBI lineage: Eukaryota > Metazoa > Chordata > Aves > Passeriformes > Vireonidae > Vireo > Vireo altiloquus. The sequence goes on along the minus strand of VZRF01014334.1, from coordinate 278,093 downwards.
GAAGTTTCATGGGACTAATTTTGAAATAAGGTTCTAAACAGTGTGAAAAACCTACAGACTCAGGGCCCAAAATGGTACAATTTCTAGCATAAACTCTGCTGACTTTCAGTTGGGACTTTTTAGGAAGTGTGACATAATGCTGTCCAGCCTTTCAAAACAATGACCTGGTTTCTTTCTGTACATCTTGCGTGGCATAACACTAAGGATGACTTACTCTAACAATTTACATAAAAAATAAAGTCAGTCTTTTTATGCAGCTGCATTTTTATAGAATTTCACAGAGTCAGTATACAGAAGCTTACAGCTTTTTGAGCTAATTCTAGCAAATAGGAAGATTTATCTATGAAAACAAAGAGTTCCAAAAGTACATGGAAATCTGTAGAGCAAAATATATCTCTCTATATAATTTCCCGACACAAGCAATAGGCAGTTTAGAAAAATATGATTGTTACAGTCTTTCTGAACCAGAAAAGAAAGGATTTAAAAAATAAGTTCAGCTTTTCACAAAGCCATATTTTTAATAAGAAAATAGAGTGGTCCGCATTTCCCTGAATAAGCCTGAAAGGTTAAAGAAAGGTCCAAGCAAGACAAGGAGTCTGACTTGGACTTGATATCAGCTGTGATAACATGCACATGTACAGAGACAGCTGCTTGGCTCCAGTATTGTTTACCTTAGAAACGAGCCTAATTTATCACAATTGTATTTAAAAATCATAAATAACATGACAAAAGTGGAACTGGTCCCCGCAAGGCAAACAATTATATTCGTACAAGCAAAAAGTGACATCAATCCAGTTATTTTCTTGTGACAGTTAAAAGGTATTTTGTACCCAACTGTTACATTGAACAGCACATGTATAAACACAGATTATTACTGCAGACTTTGCTATCAGCTACTATACATAAACAAGAAGAGATGTTCATGCTGTAATTGCCTCTAAGGTTTTTGTTCTACTTGAATATTAACATTTACAAGAAGCTGAGGTGGAGACCTGAATTCAAGCCAGGATTTCAACATGCAAAATGACAGGGTTCACAGGAAGGTTTCTGATCCTCCCCATTACTGACATTTGGAAGTGGATAGGAGCTCTAAAGAATTTTAAAACCATTCATAACATGAGTTTCTCTTGTGAACAGCCTTTGGTTTTTCCTGTGCCCAGAGGCGGGTGATCTAACATGGGACATGCTGATGAAATTTAGATTCACATCAGTAAACTTCCTGTTAAGGAGAATTCACATTTTAGTTTCAGGCCACTTGAAAAAAGAAGGTGGCAAAATGCACCTCTCAGTATTTGCTGATTTTTAAATTAAAAGCAGAGAACAGTTTGTTTGCAGAAACTTTGCTCCAGGCTGTTCTTAATAACTATTTAATTTATCAGTTAGAGCTTATTAATTCTGTTCAATGTGAGAGCAAATCCCTTCATTTTGTTGCAATTTTTGTGAAATATATGGGGTATTTACTCACCCTATATGGGAGTCTTAGCACATTTCTTTAAACTTTCTTCCAGCTTGAAACTAAACAAAAGCACAAAAACTGATGGAAGCAAGATTGATGGAGTGTTGGTGAAGGGATCCAAAACTGTTTAAAATCCAGGCTTGTCAATTAAATTGGGCCCGAGACAGCTCACTGCTCTGAGGAGTGAGGACAGGTCCTCTGTAGGAACACTGGACATGGGTAATATTGCCAGCAAACAACAATGCAGCCCCTGGGTCTCCTACCACTTTTCAGTGTCAATGGAGAGTTATGTCTTACGAAAGGCAATGACAGAAAAGTGCAACGCCCACATTATTGCCTGTGTAATTGCTTCACAGTGGTCCAGTACAAGTGGTGTAAACAAATGAGAAGAAGGTATGGTGCTGGCAGGGAAGCTCTGAGGCTGTGCAGATGCAGTGTGCCCCCATGGAATCACCCGATAAACTCAGTCAACACATTAAAAGGGGAAAAAAAATGGAAAGAGTCATGCTGATCAAAAGGAAAACATCTGCTGAGGCAAAAATTACCATCAGGGTCTTGGAGCGAGACAAAGGTGTGTCTTCTGCCTTCCAGTCAAGCCCATGTACAAAATGGAGGCTGGTGTTTGAGGACAGACACACCCTTAGCACATGCAACATCCCAAATTCCTTCAGGAACAGCCGGTGCTCAAGCAATGCCTCCCAGGTTAAATTCTTACAGGGTTTGATCTGGGAATGTTATGGAAAAATCATCTTGGGTGCTTTTTGCCTTAGAGACTGAAACCCAAACTCAAAGCTTATTAAATCTCATTAAAGCTCATTAAAACATGTACCTCTAAACTATTCCAGCTTCCCCTTAAGATACGGTTTCTCTTAAAAGCTGCACTTGAAAGTTACATTGAAGTGGAATGTCACCTTTAAGGAGAACAGTAATTACACTCCCCATTACATATAAATATATATACACATACATATATATATATATTCCATGGCAACGGAAAGTACCGTACAGAGGCATTCATTCATATCTGTAGCGAAACAAAGTCTGTGGTGTTCAATGCTTATTAGATTTGACAATAGAAATAATTTGATTTTGAAGGTGGGAGTCACTTCAGGAGAAATAACAGCTCTGACCCCTGAGTTCCAGAGGGAGGCCTCCTAGCAAAGCACTGCTCTCCAAACTCACCTCTCCCTTTTAACACACAGCTTTTCACGGAGCAAAAAGGAGCTAAAATAAATGGCTTGCTATAAGGCTTGATAAATGAGTTGTGAAATCAGTTTGTTAAAAGCGATCATTTTAGTTCTCTTTCTTTTTTTTTCCCCAGGTCAGAAAAAAGGGTTCTGGCTTATTTAGGGTGTATAACAATGACAGTGAAACACTCCTGGCTGAGCAGCACCTGGGAGCTCTTACCCCAGCAGTGACAATGCGAGGATAACAGAGCTGCAGCTGAACCACCAGCGCTCTGCACTGACTGAGGGGCAGTTTTCTGCAGACAGTAATTGGATTACACATCAAAACATGCCTAGAAAGGAGAAGAGAAAAAGGCTCTGGGCAGGCTATGAACAATGCTAAGGGCAAGGTTTCCATTATTAATAATTGTTTGTTAAGTGACATCCTCACACTCTTGTCTGCTGATGTGAATATTAAGGGCAGTCTCTGAGCCAAAACTGAAGGCAGATGAGGGCAGGACATGGCCAGGAGACTTGGAAGAGATGGGTGGTCAGGACTAGAGGCCTCCGGCTAGTGATGAAGGCTGGTTTGACACAGGGGACAGCAGAAAGAGACAGAGCATCTGCAGGAGGAACTGCAATGGGGGAAGAAATTACTGAGTTTTAAATTTATTGAAACTGGACCAGATTTTTTGCTCTATTGAGGAAGAATATTGAGGAAGAACTGCCACTGTAAACACTTAAGGTGATAGGAATGACCTAGGCTGTGGAAGGACTGCAACAGGAAAAGAATAAAAGGCTGGGATAATATACTTTGGAAAGGAAACAAAGACAAATCTCTGCTCTCATAAAAGAAGGAAAGACAAAACATGGCCTGGAAAGGGTAGTGCTGCTCTTTCTGCTTCCTTGGATTTAACACTAAGTGGCCAAAAGAAGGAAGATCAAACCATCCCCACTCCCCAAACAAAAAGTTTCTGATCCAAAACCAGTTCAGGGGAATACCTTTTTCACACAACTTGGAATATTGTGGAACTTGCTGATGGCTCTGAAGCCAGAAAGCCACCAGCCTTCAGTAAGGCACTGAATAGGCTCGCCCCCAAAATCCAGAGGACTAAAGACAACACCTGACAGTTACTTGAAAAGGAACAGAAAAACTCCCACTTCAGTTCTACAGTGCATTTCTTCCTCCTGAGGATTGAACAGAGACCATCATAAGTAGATTTCTATCTGTAATAGCATTTCCTGTATCTTTTCCTGGAGCATCAGCACCCACCAGCTACCATTAACCTGTCACCGAGCAGTTTTAATTTAGAAGATTCTTCTGTATTTAATGAAAAGAGAACAAAACACTTCCAGGGCTCAAATCTCAGCTCGAGTGAATCACCCTGAGGGGAGCCTACTTTCACAGTCAGGGACATGAAACTGAACAGTGCTGATGGCCGCTGTCAAAATTTTGCCTGTCAGAGCAGGATGGGAAGCCCTTGTTCCTTGTGCCATCAGTCCTGGACTGCTCTCATTATGCCAGACCTACATGTTCCTCTCTTGCATTGAGATATTGGGCTGCCTTTGGAGGACCTAATGTCTCCTGCTGCTTCCATTGGGATGCTGCAGCTTAAGCTGTGCAGTTTCACCTTACCCACACTTTATCAGGAGAAGGGTTGTTATCTCACAGGTACAATGAGGTAAAATCTGGCAATTGCTGAAGAAGGTTAGGAAACAGAAGTGCCATTTAGGCTACAGTTTGAACTGGTATATTCCTGATATATATTCCTTGTTTTCCAGGTCTAATGATATCTCTCTGGTAGACACATATTCATATTTTAAATTGGATAGAAAAGAGATAATAAAACAACCCAACTGTATGAAAGATTATTCTATCCTGCTTTGTTTTTTTTCTTTAATTAAAGAATCTTTGTTTTGTTTGTTTTACCATTTAAGAAGTGCATCATGATCCCACAATTCTTAAAAAGACACGTACAAGTCAAAATGCCTTGTGCCTAAAAGTTGCTGCAGTTACCCGACACCTACAACTAACCTGTTTATATTCCAGTATAACCAATTGATATATTTTTTTAAATATGGCAAAAGTAATAAGATTGGTTTCTCAATGAATCATGTTGCCTGCACCAGAAATATTATCTTTAGTATTTTAATAAACTGGTTTCTGAGAGTTGCCAACAGCTAACAGATAAATTAACGCAATAAACTTGTAATGCCTCAGAGGAGGTCAACGATCTGGGAACTGCTAAGAATATCATCAACAGCCCCCAGCAATTCTGGAAGAAGCTAATATAGGTTCTCTGGGCAAATGTGTTTTCAGCTGCAGACTAGCCAATGATACTGTCCAAGGGGTAGTAAAGTCTCCAAAAGCAGCTCTTAACAGCCAGCTGGGTACATAACCTATGACTTGAAAGACATGATGCCTGGCAAAGACATGTTTATTGGGGGTTTTATACCACCTTCTTGAAAGACAAAACTATTTTTCCAGTTTCCTATGATGGATAATTTCGTTTCAGTCTGTAATCTTTAGTTATTCCAAAAGGCTTTGTTTGCTCTGGGAATCTCTGTTGCACAGCAGCTTTGGGGTTTTTTTTTCTGAAGAAAAGAGGACAATGTACTCTCTTGTCGACACAAATTAAAAAAATTACTGTACATGAACTCACTCTTCAAATCTCTTTAGTGCTAATGAGACGTGTATGCACACACATCAAATTAAAACATCCTCTAATAGTGAAGAAGAGATCAGATGTAACAAACTCCTGAAGTCTAGAGCAGCTAAAGGGAAAATACTGTTTCTTCTGATGTGCAGAGATCAGCACCTGTCTATCTAGCAATGGCCATTTTTTGGAGACATTTCTTCTCTACGAGGTCTACAACTACTCCAACAAAAGGAATTAAGGAGAAGCATAAAGCCACTCTAAAAGCTCTCCAAATTATTCAGTGATCACTAGGTGGTTTCATTAGTTAGCCTAGTAGCTTTATTTACAGCCTTAAATGTTTGAGTTAAGTATCTCGGTCAGTACAAATAAAGTAGCACTTGGCAGAAATCATGATTGCTCTGGAGATCCAGTGCTAGCAGAGGAATACAACATTTTTAACGTATAGGCTTAGAACTGAACATGTTTTTCATACAGAGATTTCTGGAGAGGGCATATATAAGTAATATTTAATACCATTTAAATTGCTGGCTGGAATCAGAGAAAGGGCTGTTAATAGATATTGGGCACAATAGCAATTTTCTACCTCGGTGTATTGCCGTCATGGAAAATTCTCTGGAAAGCATCAGGCTTCAAAATCAATTAGAGTTTACAAATGAGGCTTGCTTTCATGCCAAAGTCTGGGTTTGAAGTGTGTCTTTGGGCAATGTCTCACTGTAATGTGTGGGCAGTGGAGTGCAGGATTTTGCCTTCAGCACTGCAGGGTCCTTAACGTGGCCAGCCAGCTCCTGGGTCTGAGCGCAGGCAGGAGCTCGGACAGAGCACTGCCAACAGCCTGGGTGTCCTGCAGCACAGGCCAGGGGCACAAGCAACTTGCAACCTCAAACCTATCTGATATATTTTAGAGGGTTTTAGCACCCTTCGACAGTGATTGCATCTGGACTGGGGCAAAATGGTGCAAGTCCTCAGCTGCAGACACATCCTAGGTTCTGTGCATCCCATGTTTTGGCAAGGGAAGGCTTAAGGCAGCGGCCCCAGTCTGAACCTGAGCTATAACACATCTCAGTTACATCTGGATGGCAGAGATGTATGAGCTGGGGATTTTATAGGCACAAAAGTGAGCATATAACCACCAAATCATCTGTGAGCAAAGATGAGGAACCATGCTCAAGATTTTAAGGACTGATTTAGAAACAGTATGATTTAGTTTGTGTTTTGAGGAATCTGAGCTTTGTACAGTTTCCTGAAAGCTGGACTGGGCAGTTTGTTTTCATTATTCCAATTACTGGCTTGATTAATATTTATACACACTTCCAGGAATCAGTATCACAAGCTTTTCAGAAAAAAACCCACAAGAGAATAAAAAAGAAAGTAAATGTTACATTTACATCTCAAGTTTACTTTTGCGGATTTTTTACTTCTTTCTTTGTCAGAAAAATCTCACACCTGCCTTGGACAGGTGAGGTAAATGACATTATGGAAGACTTAAATTGTTTTCACTGATATGAACATTAAAGTTCTGTGCTTTGGATAGTTTGCATTGCAAAGAAGTAGAAATATTCATCACTTCTGTGAGATATTTAGATTATTTAAGTTAATGAGAATGGATCAACTGAGATTTAAAGAAAAACTTTCCAAGATTACAGACAAGGGACTTACAGAATAAATTGATTGCAAACCCAGCAGCAAAAGTGTGTTTCTAATTTAGTTGTTTGGTTTTGTTTTTTTTTTAACCTGACACAATACTGAAACATCAAGGTGATGATGCAGTTGTTCTCTTAAGATCTTCTGTGAAGAAATTTTTTCTCCCAGTTACACTCCCATGGTGTCAAATGCATTTGTGAACCCATACAAATCACCCAGACCAGAAAGGTTCAGCAGAAAGAAATCCGATGTGAGATTTTGTGCTTTCATAGAAAAAACTTTTCTATCTCCCTATTGACTCCCATTTGCAGCTTTATATTTCTTCATTATTTTTACTTTCTCACTGGTACTTTCATCACCTGGAACAGCTCAGCAAAACCCAGAGAACTGCAATGTAGCTATGTCACAGAAAGGTGTGTGCACGCCTACACACATCCATAACCACACAGAGCAGGTTTTGTCACTGCTCCTGTTCCCCCACACTTGTTTTCTAAAAGAAGATTTCATTTGAGATGGAGATGTGTGTGATGATTAACTCCTTGCTGGGCAGCCACAGGGGTTTCTTCCCCAAGGTCAACAATTTTTAGAGGAATGTGCATGGCACTTGCACAGCTAATCAGGAGTGGAGAAGGAATGTCCTCAGCACTTGCACAGCTAATCAGGAGTGGAGAAGGAATGTCCTCTGCCCCAGAAAGAACGGTTGCAAAGAAGGAATTAATTTGCCCCATTCTCTGACAAATTATAGCCCCTCTCACCCTCTCCATCTCTGTCTCCTTCATGAAAGGAATCACAGGCCTTCCTTTGCTTCCCCAACATGAATGTCTTATTGCTCAGCATACATGGACTCTGCTCACCTTTCTGCTTCCAGTCCCTTCTGCCTGCTCTGAGAGCTCTTCTACCACCTCCTGACAGTCAGGTTTTTAACCCACATCAGCTCAGCTCCTGCTCATGCTCCCCTTGCACTTTGACTGATCCCTTCACCTTCCCTGCCGTCTCTCCTTTAATTTCCACTCTTCTTTACACTTTTAGCAGAATTCTGACATTTTAATCAAACACTAGCAAACCCAGTGCACTCAGAAGCATTATTAGGAACACAGTGACAGAGTCCTGGTGGTGGAAATGTCTCCTCAGAACACTGGTAGAAGCTCTGTTACTCGACCCATTTTAAACCTTGAAAACTGAAGAAAAGCTGTTTAATATATATGCAATAGAACCAATACTGTAGCAGGGAGGGGGAACCAAAAAGATTCTGAAATTTTTTCCTCTGTAGAGCCTGTACTCTTGTCCTTTGCATTAATTGTGACTCCCTTTTTAAGGTTTTAAAAATTGATGGACACCTCTCCTCTCTATGTTTAGCTGCTCCTCTTTCACCCTACCTGTTTTCCAGATCCTGTGCCTAAATTGAACTCTGTGCTGTTATGCCTCCCAATTCTACACAAGTTTGCTTCGTTAACATAATTTTAATGATTTTGTTAAGTAAGTAACTCCCTCCTTCAGTCTCTCAGCTACTTTATTATTTTAAACTTTATTTGGAAGAAAACACCAAATACCCCACACTGATATGCAGAAGAGAAGTTCCTCCTGCAACATAGCCAGGAGAGGGAAAGTAACTGCTTCTTCTGTTAATTTTTTTTTCATTATTACTACTGTAGCTAAAAACATGAGTCAGTAAGGGATAGCTCTCAGAAATGGCACAAATTTTTAGAAATTACCTTTTCTCTTAGGAATCAATTATGTAAAACCCCGCTAAGAATGGCTTAATCACTCTGAAGTAAGAATTGCTTTTATATTAAAAGGCAACGTTAAAATGTACATTCAAAAATTTGATAAATCAGGCATAGGGTTAGGTAAATAAATGACAAGTTGCTATCATTTTAGAGTTTATACTACATGCTTGACTGTCTTTGATACAATCAGTGTACATAATTTCAATAAACCATTAATAAAAAATCCCAGGTAGGAATCTTGTTTCCAGGGTGGTATTATTAAAGTACTTCCAATTTTTGCTTTACTGACACTGAACCAGGCTGCATCTGACTGTTCAGGCTTTATGATCCGTTACCAAATGCCTCTTTATAAAGTAAAAGAACCCAACAAACCAAACCACAAAACCCCACAAACACAAAAAACCTAACAAAAACCCCACTCTTTTTTATAGACAAGATTGGTGATACAAGGTTTTGTTCAGTGCTCACAAATTTGTTCAGAAAACTATGACCTGATTTTAAAAGTTCTCCTGCTAGAAAAATATTTTTTTTTTCCTAGCTTTTTTCCTACTGTATTCCACCTCTCCTGTTTCAGGTGGGCTGGAGAATACAGTAATTGGAAGAGAAATCTGGTAAAAAATAAGAACAAGAGGAGGTCCACCCCCACTCCTACTGAAGTCAGTAGAAACTTTTCTATTAGCTTCTGCAATCCCTGTATCCAGATACTGAAAAAGCAGCTCAAGATTTCAAAGAGAATGGTCCAAGTCTTCCTTGGGCTGAATGTCAACCACTCTATTCAAACATGATTCTACTGTGCCTGCTCTCCAGTTTACACTCTGGTGCATCACCACAGGTTCACATACTCGCTTTGACTTCAGTTGTAAACAAGAATCTGTTGTTAAAAGTTACCCAGAAAATCCCACAACACCACCAACCTTCAGTATTGCTTGCTGAAAGATAGCAGAAACATTGCAGAATTGTCCTTGAACAGTGGATGAGTGGATGGTGGTTGTTAGTTTGACCACAGATATGCATTTATACATATATATATACATACATACATAATCTCTATATACATATTATAAATACAATAATAAAAAAATTGTAAAAATATTAATTTTGCTCAAATACCTGATTAAAGTGGATTAATCTTATGTTGCAATTATGTGATCTATCCAGTTGACATGATGGCTGTGTTAGAAGCCCTAAAATCTACAACAGTTGCGATTAAAAACGAAGAGTCTGCACTGGTGCCAGTCACCTCGTGCCACGCCGAGAAGTTATGTTGGAGGGGGGCCCTCATATCTCAGCATCAGCTTGAAGGAGCGAGCGAAGTTGTTGGCCAGTGTGCAGCTGTGGGTCTCTTCTGCCAGGGGCAGGAGGAAGGCCAGGAGCAGCAGGAGCAAGAGGAGCAGCTGCAGCGGCAGCGCTGCCCGGCACACGCGATGCAGGTATGAGCACACGCCTCCAGAGCGCTCCTGGAAAACACAAACCCAAGAGCAACTCAGAAAAATAAATTACTGGGGACGTTTGTTTCAAATACATCCAAATGCCAGGGAGAGGGTCAGAACAGCCCCTGTGGTCCTTGGCCTAGGATCCAGCCTGGGTGCTGGGCATACTGAAGCTGACTGAAGTTAAATTATGTCTTTTCAGAAAATAAGTCACTATTTTCAAGAATACGCTGCTGCAAACTGTTGTCTTCTAGAAGGAAAATGCTGCTAACTTTCTAGAATAAAATGATTGCCTCCAAGCCCATTTCCAGTTACAAAGTGGTGGTTACAAATGCTCATTGTACCCAACTGGCCCCCTCACAGCCACCATACAGCACAGAAGGTCTGTGTTTGCTACTCTCTGGTCAGTAAAATCAGAGTGCTGGTGCCTGGAAGAGAGGAACAGCTTCTGCTCTCTGTCAGCAGAAAGGAGCTTTGCTTGCAGCTCATCCAGCTCCTAGTCATCTGCCCTGCAGCACCAGGCTTTGGGGTCTACAAGACTGGAGGTCAGAAAAAAGGCCCCACAGTGCAGCCTGCCTCAGTATACCTTATACCTTACCAGGCCCAGATTAGAACTTTATGTGATGCAGAAAAATGAGAGAAACACAACACTGATAGTGAAGGAGACATTTAAGGTACATCTATTTCTATGCAGGTCAGGGACAGACAAAGGAGTCCCATTACACCTTTCTTTATACTGGTACAAACCTAGAGTGGCTCAGTTAACCTCATAAATTTAATCTGGTTTAGCATGACCAAGGGAGTATATATTTAGGGCTACAGAATTCAGAAAAGATTAATTAAGAAGGGAGATTTCCACTGGCAAGACTCCTAGGTAACTCCTGCCAATGAGCTGAACTGTGTGAGTTTATAGAAAAAAAAAAAAACAACTCTCTTGAAAAGAATTCTGATAAAAAAGGGCTCAATAACCCACTTATTCAATCAAAAAAAGATTTATACAACGAGCATAAATGCAGTACTTACTGCAGCTACATTAGGTACCAGCCTACATCATAAATGTCAGTACAGAACCTCCCCTGAAGTGGGACCCACATTTTCCACAAAAGGAAGTTAATTTATTGCATTCAAGTCACAGGCAATGTCAGTCCTGCAGCAAAATTAGGGCTTCTGCCCACTACAGGGTGCTTAACAGGCAATGCCTTTGTCCCACTATAGCACCACCATGAATAGTCCATGGGGAACATCAGCAGAGAAGATAAGAAGGAGATTGATAGTAGAAGAAAGTCATTATGCCTTTTGCTATTTTTAATGATCTCTTCCACTGCTTTCTAAATTACTCAGTCCCTTGTAACTCCATAAAAATGCTTACAGAATTAATTACAAAGGTAAATATACAGCTGCAGTTATACGCAGCGAGACAGTTGTGCTGCAAAATCCTTCTGTTGTAGTTGGTTTGCTTCCATTATATTGAACGGCTGATGAGATTTAATTATTGTGTCAGGCAGATGTAGAGGCAGCAGAGCAACAACTGCTTGCTCTATCATTTCTGGCTCACAGTATGCGGGTTGCAATTTGCTCACTGTGGCCAAGGAAAACTCAGATCCCTGGACACTGGAACTGTCAGTGGATAAAGGGTACATGCCAGCGTTGTGAGTAAGACTGACTCTGAGCACCATGGGGCAAGTTCCCTGGGTGAAAGCAATCATTTACCCACAAAATCAAAGCTTCACCAACCTGGCTGCCTTGCAGAAGTCACCTGCTCCTACTGTGACCTGTTCTCAAAGTACAAAGCATAAGTAGCTGTACTAATGAGATTTTTCCCTTCTCTAGTCCAGACATGAAATCCTTCTTTCCCCCAGGATTTCATCTGCCTATGGGCTGAACAAAACCTGGAGGGTCTTTTGTGTTAAGAGTCAATGCTAACTCCATCATGCACAAGAGCAGCAGCCACAACTCTTGCTGTGAGCTCTCTGGGCTTGTCTCTGTAATGCCATGAAACAGCCACATCTTGGTGCATTCAGTGTAAACCAATGCACTGTCATTCACAGCTCTGTTTTCACTGACAGACATTTCTCATTCTTCACTGCATCCATAACATACAGCAATATGACAAATACATTTATCAGAGTGCCCTATCTATAAGGAAAAAGATCCCTGCCAGGTTCCAGACGCCAGGAGCAAGTTTATTTGTATGTATTACCAGGTGTAGTTTTGCCAGTGGAAGATCTGATCGAGTTAACTCCGCGTTGGGACAATTCAAAGCATGCTTTCTGTCCTACCACTAAGGCACAGTAAGTCTTAATGCTGATGTTGTTGAAGGGCAAGATCCAAGTGACTGTTCAATAGTTCACTACAACTAGAATCCTCAAAAATGTTCTCACAAACTCAAACTGAGACTTAGAAATCCACCTCTCACTGGCACAGTTGTGAGGACTGCCAGTCTTCCTAGCAACACCTAAAACTTTTGTTTTACTGCTGTCAATCCTGTAGAATTGGTTTTGAAAGCTACTTCAGTCTGAAACTCTTTTTCGTTGCCAGGCCAGCTGCAACACATCTCTTCCTATTACGTCTTTCTGCCTATGAACAGGTGGGAAATGTGGACTTTTCCAGTTGTGCCTTGTCTCTGTTCCTGCCACAGCCCAGGGAGCAGATGTCTGATGGTCACTCAGGCCTGTCGCTGGTTTCCTATGATGACCACACTACCAGTTAACCACTAATGTTTTTCCTACCATAATTCTTTTACCAATCCAGCATTTGATTCAGAGCAGTTCACTGACTCTGCCTTGATTTCAACAGCAAAGATTATTAATGCAACTCAAATAATATTTCAATCTCATCCAATTTCTCAAAGAGCCTGGCTTTTAGATGCCCTGGAAGAAGCTGTAAAATAGCTTTTCACAACTCATCTTCCCAAAAGAATTAATGCAAAGTGGATTTGTTAACAAGCTCTCATTTGCTCTCCTTGGAGCTTTCTGCAGAGAAAGATACTCAGGCTACTTGCAGCAGATCCTAGCATTACAAAAATCTGTGAAGGGACATTTACCTTGGGGGCAGAACTTCAGAGAACGAAAAATATTTTGTCTTTGTCTGCTGCTTTTCTCCTACCTGCTTGCTAGGTTCATAGGTATTTGTGTACGATGAACTTTTGTCTTTGATGCCCAGCTTCTCTGTTTTGTTTGATCACACAGCAAGGTCAGAGTCTTGTATTTCTGACTCCACTTGTTGTCATGGGAATGACTCAGCTATCGCAAACACAGTATTATGATGTCTCTGCAGGACTGAAAATGAGGCCCACAGGAGCTGTGAAGGTTTGGTGTTTTCAGAAAATTTGCAATGATAAACCCTTAATAAATGAGGGCCTCAACCTGCACACACTGAAATCCATAGGAGATGTATCATTAATTTCAGTGTCTGCAGCGGGATTACGCACAGGCACAACTAAAAGTCAGGATCAGGAACTACTTGTCTTTGGAGGTCAGCAGGTATCTTACAAATGGATTCATTACTTATTTGCCCAAGTTGTTGTGACATGAAACCTACATTAGTTCCATTGCTTTGTGCTTGTTGGAACAATTGGTGATTTCTTCTTTTTCTTGTGGTAGTACTATGAGAGGTGTAAAGGACAAAAAAATTTCAAGGAGACACAGTAACTTCTAACAGGAAAGATGATACATTTGGAAAAAGCACGGAGAATTTGAGGCACTGACTCCCTTTCTGAGTATGAAAAAACTGCAGTTCAGTTTTACTAAGTCGAGATATTTTTTAAGATCTGTGATGTGAAAAAGAGATGCTTTCAGGATGTGGTGACCTGAGATTATGGCACCAACAGGAAATCCAGGGGGCCAAGGCTCAAACCTCTGCTCTACCGGACTCAAAGTACCAGGGTCCGTAAGTCAGCACCACAATTCCAACCCTTTAGCACATCATTCTGGGTTAGAAAAGGACGGTCTAACACAGTTCCACCTTTGCAAGAGACAGTTCGAATATATCATTTCCATATGAGATGGAAGGTTGATTATGAGAAAGATGAGAAGGTCAGAACCACAACCCTTGCTACACAGTGGAATTTCCCTTCCCCAGTCACTCTGGCTACTGGCATCAGTACAGCTACTACCCAGCACCCACAGTGCCTGCAGTGCATGTGTCAGATCTAGGCTCCACTAAATATTCTGAAATCAAATCTTCCTCTGAGAAAAACTGGCAAAGCTCCAGTGAAGTCAACAGAATTTTAATTTCCACCATCTTAGAAAAACAGCTGGAATACCTGGGTATTGAGCCAAAGTGTCAGAGACATTCTTGAAACACACATGGAAAAGGAATAGGTTGGCATTTAAAAAGAAAATATACTTTTAAAGTTCACCATCAAGAATAAATGTCTTCCCCCTTCTCCCTCAAAATATCAGGACAATCAAGGACTGTCAAGGGGTGGACGGCTGTGTTTTGTGTAATGCTAAATGCATGCTTGTTCCAAATGAACTGCACTGGCTGTGAACATTCACATTTGTACTTGATTCATGTTGGGGCGTTTGAATGACAAGCATCGGTTTAGATCTAGGGAGTCCTCAGAACTTAAATCTGTTTGCAGTTAATAACTCCTTACCAAACGCACCGTGAAAAATCACTTGGATGGGAAACAGCAGAAAAGCACTTTAGAACTTGCTACATAATATTCCTGTGTAAGTTGCTGAAGTGTTTTACTAAAAATCAGTGCCCCCCCTGGTTTGCTGTTGACCACATTCCAGGATATAAGAAAACACACTGTTAATCTAGTTATTTGAGAGAGCAGAGCAATATAGCATCTTAGACCAGCCTCATTAGCGAGGTTTTGCTGCTGCTTGTATGTCACCAGCGTGCCTGACAAAAATCATACCTGCACCACTGATTCAGTGATCCAGCAGAGAAAAAATATTTAGTCTGGATTTATTCCTCTTACCTCAGAGTATTTCCTGAGAAATGCACTGCTGCCTGAAAACTCCTGCTCTCCCCAGGGGTAAAGAGACCAATGCCTTAGTGTCCTACAGACACTACACACAGACACCAGCAGACATTCTGTTTCGTGCCAAGGCTGTACCCAGCCCAAGTATCCTCTATTCTACAGCAGCTGGCACAGATGCCTGGGTACTAAGGCAAGCATAAACAATTTCTCCTTAATATTCTCACCCTTCAGCTACTTTCAGTTCAGGCACTTTCCTGAGCCTGATGGAGCTTGTTCATCTGTTTAACATTCAGGGAATCTTTCTTCCAGATACTTGTCCAGTTTCCCCTTGAACCTACACAAACTATACAGAGTCCTCAATATTCTTTAGCAAGGAGTTCCAACGGGCATGAAGAACACAGGCCTTGTGTTAGCTTTGAACCTGGCTCCTAGTTCTTTCTACAAGAAGAGATGTGTATAATCTACACTCTGCACAATTCATGATGATGTGAAACCCTAAGTTAAATGCTTAGGCAGGATGAATCTAGGCCTACCTCCACAGTGGGTAGGTCACAATATACTGGGTTTAAACTACAGCAAAAGGGACAGAGGAAGAACTTCCTAACAGGAACAATAGACAGGCCTTGGAAAGGATCACCTACAGAGGTATGGATTCTAGCACTTCATTATTCCTCTAAGAATAAACAGAGCTGCCAGGAAGGCTGAAACAATAGCCTGCCATACATTCCTTTCATTCTGCATAGGAGTATGCCCAGATAGGAGTATTAAGCACCACCACTTGTTTTGGTGAAGCAGCTACTTCACTTTGCCTCTGAGAGGCCCTGTGTTTCTGCCACTTAAGATCCTACTGGATACTTATTCAGCTGTCACTCACAGGCAGGTCACAACAACAGGCAGGTTATGGACAACAACAAGAGTTCAGTTCCAGGGGGATTGCAGGCTGCTCTCTCAAACCAAAGCAAATTGGTTTTTTTACTTCAATGTGAGATAGTTTGGAGCTGGGCTTCTCTTCAATTCTCAACTCAGAGCCATGAGTGACCCTCTCCAAGATAAACAACACATTGCAAATCACAGCTGGTCTTTTCAAGAGGGAAATAATTTAGGGGCGTTGGATACTACTGTCACTACAGAACTGAGTACCAACATGCTCTTGAGCAAAGCACAATCCCACAAACCACAGCAGGAACTAAGATCAGAGGTTATGTGGCCTCTGCAAAAGGACAGTGAGACACTGAGTTCAGAACTGTATTTTCCTAAAAGCAAACACTGCCCAGGGTAGGCAACCAGCAATGAGGAATGAGTAAGGAGAGCCTGGGACCCCATTGAGTTCTGTGCTTATCATTCTCCTTTGTATAAAGAGCCACCAGAATCAACCACAATGCTGAAGAGAGGTTAACTGCAGTCATACAAGCAATTTTAGCTCTGACATTTTCCATCTTCAGATTGCTTAACTTTGCAAAGGAACTTAATGTTCCTTTCAATTCTGAAGTGCATAAGCATATGCATGTATATAGGCAAGTATACAGGCAAATTAAATACTATTTTCTTCCTTAGGGAAGATTCTGGAGTACCTCATCATGGCTGGGGGATAATATAGCATCTTTGATGGAGGCTTCATTTAAAAGAAACAGAAAACAAGGAAGAGCCAGCAGTTGGTATCTGAGGTTTCAGCAGCCACATATGGTGGATATTTCAGAATTTCTGCTGCAAAGTCACCTAGAACTAAGCACTGTGCCATAGGCTACTGTGACACAAATGGATTTATAAAGGTCAGCTTCTGTGTGCATATACAGCATGACATGTTTCTAGGAAAAGCATGTCACAGGACGCGAGCTACAGCCTGACCTGTTACAAGTAGCACTGATTTCTATAATTCTCCAGACCCAAGCAAGCAGAAAAAGACTTCAGTCTTCTGTAATTATTCAGGAAGGCAGAGAAGTAAAACAACTTTTCCCAATTTCCATCTTCCACTCATCCTTACAAGCTGAAATAAACTAATTAAAATAAGTATAGTAAGAATAAAAACTGAAAGAAAGACAAAGTGTTCTGGAACTTGTAGAAGTTACTGACCTCAAAAGCTGGTTTATCCTGTCAACAATGTAGATTTCCAGCTGCTTTGCCAAGTTTGACTCTCAAGTCAAGATCAAACTTTTCTTAAACTTCAGCAGTCATTACACATAATTTGAATATTATTTGCATTTTATTTAAATAATTAAAAATGTGATGGCTTAT
Organism: Vireo altiloquus; assembly: GCA_013396875.1. Taxonomy (NCBI): domain Eukaryota; kingdom Metazoa; phylum Chordata; class Aves; order Passeriformes; family Vireonidae; genus Vireo; species Vireo altiloquus. The sequence continues at coordinate 260,845 of VZRF01014334.1, read as the reverse complement.
TTTAAAGAAATAATAGGTATAAAAATAAAGGTGGTGATTAGAAGAGTTTTTCTTACAGTGCCTTTACTAGTTGTGTTAAAAACTTTTTTTCAGGTATATACTGAAAACTGGTTGAATTCTGCTATTCAGAATCTCTCTATATATACCTTTCAGTTAGGACATAAAATTGTATCTGCTGAGAAAATCATTCTAAGCTATCTCCTTGGTGAAAATCTGCAAATACTTCACCACATGGCAGGTAGCTAAAGGATCATCTCTTCACATAAAGCAGGGACCACCAATCACATGCTTAACTAATATCACAGGAGCATGAAAAGAAAGTAAGAACCAGGTGTCCTGGGAAGCAGGATGTCACCTCCTTGCAGCAGCACTACTGCAGGCAGAGAGCATTGGCAGGGCACAGGTGTGGCAGGACCAGATAAACAACAAACAAAGAGCCCCCAGATTTCTAACATTTGAAGACATTATAAATTGGAAAACAACATGAAACCTACAGAAATAAGAGCAAACAGGCAGGGGGTCTCACAGGTGCAGTAAAGCAAAGGGAAGTTTGTGAGCCTGCTGGAAAAGGAAGAGGTTGCTGTTGCCTGGCTCAGCACACTTAACAGTGGGTCTGAGTTAGGAATGGGCAGTCGGGATTTTTCTGGAGGTGGAGTTTTTCAGGTTTTTTTGACTAAGTTTCCTTTCTGAGCAAACTGCTAATTTTTAATGCTAAGATGCCCTTCATCCTGTGTTTGGGTCATGGTATAATTCCTGAAATAGGTAAGCCTGGGCTTATAGGCAGAGTGATGAAAAAAAAATAATGGAGAGATATTATCTTTATCTATAAAAGAGGTGTTGAAAATGGAGGGGAAGATACCTTTTAATATGTCTTTTTCATTTTACTAGGACTGTAACTGTACAGAAGGTTTCATGTGGGTAACAGCTAGCAGGACTTAGGAAAACACAGGCACTAATACACAATGCTGTGCTTTTCTGCCATGAGGAACTCCCATCATATCTGCACTTGGGCAGAGCAGATCACATTACTGTTTTCTTCCTGGCAAGCTGTGGCAGCCCTTGCTTTGCAGTTTCCTGAATGACTGCATTAATTTGATTGACTCCAGATCAATGGTGTCCCTAAATAAGATTAAATTACATGCTCCTTCTGTCTGTATTTTACAGGAGATTACTCTTAGCAGAATCTCAAAGGAAGCAATTAGCTGACCACTGATGTAATGAATTCTAATTATTTTGTTTGTACAAACAATAAAGCCAGATCATTTGTTTAGCAAGTGTAATTACTCTGAGCACTTGAGAAAATAAATCAAACAGCACTACCTAGACCTGTAAATAATGAGCCTTCGACTTCCTATTTATGCTAAGAATGCTCATGGAATATTTTCAGGTAGCTGGGAGCCAACCTTTGAAAGTAACATTTATCATAGTTATTATTGAGCACTTGCTTGATTATGTTCTTGAGTGTGCTAGGTACCGTGCAGAAATATCCATCTACATTGGCTGTCACTGGCACCTGCTAAAAATTCACTGCAGCCAGTGCAATTTCCTGCAACTGTTTTTTGTTAATCAACAAGAAGTCGCTCACATCGCAATCATTAGGCTGTTCTGCTCCTTAGGGCACCAGTGGCAAGGGCATGTCCTCAGCAATGGATGAATGACCAGAAAAAAAAGCACATTATTATACATAGAGCATGTATATTCTGCCCAACATTTGGCTATGTAGGCTAGAAAAGGAGTAAGATCAGAAGGCAACGGAACGAGAATGGTCACAGCTGGGTCTTCCCCTTCTCCATGCTGATCTGCTGCTGCTGCAAAATACTCACAGCTCAAACAGGAGAGACAAGGAGAGCCACTAGGGACCTCATGCTGCAAAAAGCAGAGATCAGTCCAAAAATACCTCAACTTCTGCTACTTCTGCTGATTTTGTGTGACTCAAGAGCATGAGGGAGCTGGCAAATTAGAGATAACCTGATCCTATTTTATGCAAACTCACTGGTTGTTGCAAGCAGAGTGATGCAGCCATCTGCACTTCCTGCAGATACTAACTCCTGAGATCAGCCATTCTCTTCAAGGTAGCTGGTTTCCTTTACCACAGCTTTGAAAAGATATTTATGCATACAAAAACATTTTGCTTAATCTTTCTTTCATTTCTAGCCACGTTTTAGGTGTTAAATCTGAATTTAATGTAAACTGCATAGCCTAGAATTCTGCACTTGGCCTGGTTTTCCTCTTTTCTTAGGCCAAACAGCAATACACCCAAAAGGGATAAACATTATTTTCTGGCTCTCTTAAGTGGTGCTCAAAAATCTTGTGGCAACACTGGCTTACATCCTGATAAAACCTGAATGAAAAAAGAAAAAAAGACTGTTCTGCTTAGAGCACTTGGATTCTTGTTGCAGAGATACTGTTTAAACAGAGAATGAAAGCCCTGAGGTGAGCAAAATGTCACTGAAGTGAGCAGGGTGTAAGTTACAGCAACATCTGTACTGGCTGAAGGGAAACTGCAAATCACTTGTTAGTGCAATGGGAGCCATTTCCCTCATGCTTATGAGGTATTTCAGTTCTTCATTCCTTTCCACCCTGAGCTGTTTCTCTTTGTTTGTGTTCAGTAGCTATTAAAAACTCAGAGTGGGGTTTTTTTTGTGCTCTTGCTGTAGGCCTAATTGACAAATGTTTGCTGCCTGCCATTATGTTAAGCCAGTATCTTTGAAAATTAACCGAAGACTTTAGTCTAATTTGGAAAATTTAAGGGTGAATAAATACCATAGACCCCAAGGTAGGAGGGGCAGATGAATTAAAAATGGCATCTAACTGTAGTGGAGACATGCTTTTGCCTAAAGCTTTTGTTTTGTTTTTCCCTACAAACAACTTGACCCAACCAAGTAACACGAAACCAGAGAATTCCTTGGTCAGTCTTCTGGAATATCCCTTTGAGCCTCTTCTAGGGAAAAGCAGCACTACTAAATGTTTGGCTGCCTCTACACCAAGTATTAAAATGTCATACTGTTTTTCCAGCCTGAAAAATTCTAGTGACCTTACTGGATGAAACAATTAATGCTGAGCCAGACAGGCAAGAACAGAAGGTCTTTGGGGGTTTTCAGGAAGGCTGAACTGCAGCCAAAACTATTGAGGAAAGTGTGAAAACTGCCTTAAAATTGGTCAGTATTTTTCTGGGTATAAATACTGGAGCTGCTACTCCACATTTGAGTATTAGAGGGATACCTCATCAGAATGAGGAAAGCCTTGATTTCTGGCCATGTCTGAAGTGCACTGTACTGCACCCTTTAAATATTGGTCTCTTGTATAGAGGTGTTGCAACAGGAGAAAGCAAGGGTTTGATTTATCTTAAAATGACTACTGTGATTATGATTCTGCAACACATTATTCATCCAATCTCCTTGGTGTTGGGCAAATACAGCCTTATTGTGTTCCCTCTGAAAACAACTGAAAAGTGAGATGACAGTACAAAGTAGAAGAGCGTCTATAAACAAAGCAAATTGTAACAGAAAAATCTGCTGACTATATGAAAATGGAATCAGAAGTGCTCCTTGGTTTAATAAGAAACTGGCAGTATTTTGTTTTCTTTTAGCTTCTCCTTATCATCTCCTGTACTGCTTCTGTTTCTTATGTCATCACTTCAAAAAGAAAATCCATCACAGGAGGAATTCCTCTGCTTAGAATAAGGATTTAGTCTAATAACATTAGACAAATCTCTCAGCTTTCTCTGGCTTTCTGCATTAGAAAGAAGGTGGGCTGATTGATCCAAAGCTTTTTTTTTCAGAAGTGTATAAAGAATTAGAAGTCCATTTTCAGAATTATTTCAGGCACTTAACCACTAAATCCTTTACAGAGATATTTTGGCTCTTCCTCAGTCTCTTTTGAAAAATGAATTGAGTTCATATAGCATGTAGATATTTAAAAAATGAGTTCACTTCCTCTCCCAGGAGAAGGGTATTTAAGTTCTAGAGATACAGTAAGCCTAGCTCAAGAGAAAAAACTGTGTAATATTTTTCCTTTTAAAAATCTGGAGAAAATCAACAACTTTTTAAGAGCAGCTCTTAACACGCAAATTAATTTCAAGGATCTTTAGAGAAGTTTAAAGTAATTTTCTGCAAAATGTCTGGTCAAACATTTTAATAATAAGAAACTGTCATACCTTTCTGAATCTGTCTGGTTCCTCCAAAGATCCAGCATTCTGTTTAAAAGAAAAAAAAAGCAAAGAAAAAAAAAGCATGAAGTTAAGATCCCAGATGAGCCTATAAATGAGTATTCAGCACACAGGGGATGTTTCTTTCAAATTCATGGTCACCTGGACAGAGTGGATCAGCAGGAGATTTTTTTTTAATGAGCTTTTTAACAAACATTAGGCAGAAAGATGACATGTTTTTAGGTTCTTGGCTTTTTGAATCAGATGAGCAGTGCTCCCAGCAATAGCTTTGACTTTACTGACACCTATTGACTATATCAATGCCTACAGAAGGTTTTGGTTAACAAAGCATGAGCCATTACAATCAATGGCAAACACAGAAATATGCTTTTTATTAATAGAAGTCATGCTTACCTTCCATGCATTTTAAAGGATTCATGTTCTAAATAAGCTTTGGATTTCAAGACAAGGTTTACCAATGCAGAAAATTTTAAAATGCCTCAAATTTTAGGTGTTCAAGTTCAGATACTTTTGAAAGCATTCGCATACAGAAAGTACCAAATGCAAACCTGTAAATTCTAATCCTTTGATTTTAATGTCTTCAAGTTGCTCAGATAATGTGAGTAGTTAAGCTAGAAAAATATTCATTAATAATTATATATGTTTGTGCAAAAACATGGGATTATCTTTAGCATGCCCTTATATATGATGATAAATTCTGCCATGCTTAGCATGCCTTACATATAACAACTTGGTAACTTCTTTAATAATTTGGTTTTTGCATTAAAATGCCTCCCCTTTATTTCATTCCGAATCATTAGCCTACAAGGAGAGTTTCAAAAGCGACTAGTTCCTTCAGTGCACGGTTACTTTGAATCAGTTCAATCACTGACTATTCTGTCTCACAGCAGGAGACACAAATAATGAATAGTGAATATATTCTTACTGCAGGAACTGTCAAAAAATAACTCTGTGGAGAATGTTGTGCGGAGAAAGGGCAAAAACCAGAAATCCATGTGCCCAGAACCAGGCATTTATCCAAAATATTCACACGCACAAACACCTCTCAGTCCCAGCTGCCTGCCTCTCTGCCAGTTGTCATTCTGGTTTGAACCTTCCATTTGAAGAAATATTTTGAGCACAGCTTACAAAGGGAAAAAGCACACAACTCTTAATTAAGCACACACACGTGTACTGTTGAATTAAGCCTAACAATGTGAAGCAACCTGAGCTAGCAGTGGCAGAGCTCAGCAGCTGTGACCCGTGTGTTGTCACCTACCGGTGAGCTCATGGACTCTCTCAGTTTAGATTTGTAGAGCATCCATCTGTAGCGCAGCTCCTCCAGCTCTTCAGAGTTCCCAATGACAGGATGAAGATGAAGGAGATCCTCAAAGAGGCGCTGGCCATCAGGCACATGAGACTGCAGCTCCTGCAGGCAAAGACAAGGGTCAGAAACAACTCAGGATTCAGGAAGGCTCCACTTTTTAAATTAGCATTTGAAAAAGCAGTGGTTATGGAATAGCACATTTATTTTTGATATTGCTTTTTTGGCCTGAAATGATACACAACTCATCTGCAGGACTCCTGTAGCCTTAGATATTTCTGTATTTAATTTCTAACAGCATCCATTGCCACAGCATTTGGCTATACTCAACAGGAAGAGTGAGACCAAATTGCCACAGCATTTGGCTATACTCAACAGGAAGAGTGAGACCAAATACCAGACACTGATTTTAATCAGCTTCTTTTAATGAACACCTTTGTCATACCACACTGGAAATGTCCAGCCCAACAGCTAGATGCCAGGTGCTTCCTTCCCTTCTACCACTCTGGCTCTGGCCTTCTTAGTAGAAAGAATGAAATTTGTCCTAAATTCCTGAGCTCTGGCTACTCTAGAGTCTCCTAAAGCAGAGAGCATAGTGTTTGAATTTTTTGTCAATTTGTTCTTTGGGGATTTTTTTTTTTTGTTTTTCTGGGGAGGTGGATTGTTGATTAGTTAGTGGGGTGGGTTTGGGTTTTGTTGTTGCTGTTTGGGTTTCTTAATTCTGAAAGAATTTGCACTTATTGCAGTATTTGTCTCCATTCACTCCCTGAAAACTAACCTCAAGTTTGCTCTGGTGTGCCTTAATTTCCTCTGTGGAAGATGGAGTCCCAGCAAGAATTTTTGTCAGTTTGGTGTTTTCCTCTTGCAGCCACTCTTCAAAGCCATGTAGGAGCTTCAAGTGGCTGCTTGTACTTTGCCCTTCTCCCATCTTCTCCTAGGACACAGAACAACAGGGATGAAAGAGCTCTTACTAGTAGGTCAGGTGTTTCCTCTGAAGGCCTGGCTGCAAGATCTTAACCTCCAACTTTGTAACCCACAATATCAGATGAAGGCAATGAAATTGTTCTTGTGAAGCTGATATGAGGACAGACACAGAGTCCCCATCTCACCTGCTTATGGTTGGGATCCACATCCAAAAGGTGGACGGCAGGTCTAGACATCCATCTGCTGTCCACAAATGCTCTTTTCTTCTTATCAGCCGCTGGTCTATTTAACTGCCACTTTTTGAGGAGGCTTGAAAACATAAAACCAGAGACATCAGCGCAGCAGACATCCACATTTTGACTGAGGCTATGTGGGACAGCTCTGGGAACACATCACTATCATTGTTATTATCATATCATTATTACTATTACTAACACTATTACTATTAAAGTTATTCCCAACCGGAGTGTCTCAAAGCTGCACCAGTACTCTAGTTTTAATATTTCCAAGGGAGGCAGTACAGTCAAGCCTTCCTCAATTTTGTAATTTTATTTTTGTGCCTATTCTGACACTATGTATGAATACAATCATACATGCAGCACATCATTAAACAATACAGGCTAGCAAATATGAGCAGCATTTCAATGCTACACAGCAGAGGCAAAATAAAATTAAGTCTTCATTTCCCACCTAAAGAGAAGATTTTTAGCTCTGCTTACACTTTTGCAGGTTTGCAAAAGGCACACATCTCACAGCAGATATACCTGCAGAACAGTAAGGTGAGACAGAACAGCACAAGTCACCCAATCTATGCCAAATTTCCTCTGACATGGACTGGTAATATAAGGGAGAGCCAGGTCACAAGACACAGTCTGCTCCGACACAAGGAAAAGGAAAATTCACAGACATTGGTTCAGTCTTGAAAAGATTTTCTTGAAAGTAATGATTTTCAGTTTACAAGCAATTAAATAAAATCCATCTTGCTTCTAGCATTATGGTATGGCTGTTCACTTTCACAGCACAGAGCATAAAGCCTCAAGTGTGTCTGTTCTTATTGCACTAAAAGAACCCCCTTGAAGGGACATGAGGAAGACCTACATGAACACTTACCCAGTAGCCATCTCCTTCAGTGATTTCCACGACTCCTTCAGCTGATCCAGCTCTGCCTGGACATGGGCAATCTCCTCTGGAGAAGAATTCTCCATGACCAGCTGGCCATGAGCTTCCACAAGGTGCAGTTGGATCTCCTTATCTGGAAACTCAGCCAGCCATCTCTGAAATGCACAGCCCTTACAATTACTCCTACATATCCTGGGTAAAGCAGAAGCTATGTCAGACTGAAGGCCATGTTCAGTCCAGGACTATGCTGGTTCTCTTAGCACTAGCTAGAACATACCTAGAGGGAAAAAAAATATGCTGTGGATTCTTCCAAAGAGCCAACAGAGGTCAAAGACCTGATGGCAAAACTTAAGGGGTGTGAGCTGTCAATGCACCTCCTTCTATAGCCTTCTCATGAAAGATTTTGGTCTCCCATAGGAAGGCAGCAGCTGCCAGCTAAAGTACTCTACCAGAGTGAATTTAGCATGCAAAGTGCTGCTACCCAGGGAAAAGCTGGCAGCTTTGGAACAGCTCAGTTCAACAAGTGTCAGGCCAGCTAACATGGCAGGAATGTTCAATGTATTGATAAGTTCACACAGGCAAAGGCAGGTACTGTCCAGAGAGATCACCCTGACAGGAAGAGACCACCTATCCTCGGATAATACTTCATCCATCTCAACAGTTCTTAGTGATTTTTCACCATTCTTGTCTGTTACATGGCCCTGCATCCCAAAACAGGGTAAAGCAGAGAGGCAACAGCAACCAACAGTTATTGAAAGAGAAACACACCATCATTACTCTCCCAAACCAGGAAATCCTCACTAGAAACCCCCACTCTTAATGTCTGAATGCTGCAAAGTGAATAATTAACATCTTAAACTAAGATGCTTTTCTCACCTCCAGGTCTTCCAGCCTGCCCTCAGTGCTCTGCTCTCCATCAGCATCCTGGTAGGCGTCAATCTTCTCCCTGGTTCCTGAGATCCACTGCTGGAGGTCAGACAGCTTGTCATTGTATGTCCAATGCTTCCGAACGTGGTCTTCACTTTGCTGTATCATCATCTACAAATGACAAAAAAAGTCAGCAACTAAATGCAGACAGAAAGCACTTCCTTTGCTGCACCTAACACTATGATGGGCACAGAGCCTCATGGGCAAAAAGGAAAAAAGCAGCCATTAATGAGAGACAAAAAACCTATCCTTTTAGCATCAGTGGTGTGGAAAACATCTTCAAGCTCCTGCAGGCCTGAATTCCCTGAATACAACCACACGGTGGAGTATTAAGAACTAGAATAGCTCCCTTTCTTCTCAGCTGTAAGCAGATAGAGAATACACGTCTGGGGTTTCTGTACCCCAGTCAATATAAAATACATCTTACACTGCCTGAATCAGACAAGATTGTACAGACTTGTTTGGCAAAAGTCCAGTTCAGTGATAAAGGGGATGATTGAGATTGAAACTAGAATTCCACAGTGCATGTTCACATAACACTTTAACATATGTAATTTTATAGTGGACTGCATAACTAAGGTAACTTTATGAGCTCTTTTTCTGAGATTGCTTTGGAGGTCATTTTGTAGGTATGTATGACAAACTACAAAATGCCTCAGGAAAAAAGTATTTTTGCAATTCCAGCACTTTTCTCTCATTTACTTCTATGTCACAAAGCCATAAAAACCCCAAACACTTTGGTACAAACCCCCTCTCCAGTAATCTGTCAAGTGCAAGCACCGCCATGATAATGCAACTATGAGTTCTTTTGGTCAGAAATCTCAGGCCCACTCCAGAAACAGTTTATATAGACATAAAATCTGTGCAGATGGTATCCTATCCCCAAGGGAATCACACTAGAGATAATCAGAGAATCCTGGAAGAGTTATCAAAGTCCTAAGAATTCAGTGCCTTCTTCATCTGAAATGAAAATATCTGTCACTCAAAGCATGTAATATCATATGCTCAAAGATTTTAAAAAATATTTTCAAACAGAGATAACTGACAACTCCCCAGGTAGCTAAAAACTTCCTTATGTTACCTCCAGTGATCTCTTTAGGGCCTGAGAGTCAGATGAAAGTTGATTCATTTCATGCCTGTGTGTGGTATTTGACTGAGCAAGCTTCTCTACCTCCTCCACTTGAATTGCAAGCTCTGCCAAGTCATCTTGGATCATCTGCAGAGGAAAAGACAGATTCCATATGGCTGGTGTGCTAGGTATGGCGTGGCACAACACATACATCAAAGGTAGCTTCATTTGACAGTGTGAGGACAAAAAATCCCAGCAACAATCACTGTCATTAAGAAAGTGAATGGCTTCGATGCCTAGGAGTAAGTGTTTCTGAAAAAAATGGTTTGATGTGCTTTACACATTACTGGGGATAATAAAGAAGATAAGTTGCTGAGAAGTGCCAAAGGAGCCATAATATAACCAGCTAAGTACTGCAAAGACCTGTGGTGGTAACAGCCCTGTGCTCACTGAGGATGAAGTGGCATAGTGCAGCTGAACCATCATAGCTCACCATGGCAGAGCCACATCTCCTCTCCCTTCTCCTGCATCCCAAATCTTCCCTCTCCAGGTATGTAATCCCACTGCATGCCTTGAAAAGGCTCTACTCCATGTTGGACCCCTTGCTGAATCAGCTCAAAACACTAACCAAAAAAATTATCATCATCGTTTTCTGTTATTTTTTTATCTTGGCCAGCTGAATCAGCCTGTGGAGTAAATGTGAAGTAAATCCAGCATGTGTCAAAACTAAGAGCAAGGTAAAGAGCAGAAAGAGGAGGATACAAAAGGAAGTGGAACAATGGAAATTTTTTTAGAGGAAATTAGATTGGTTCAGGTTATCTTGTGCAGTTTCACTGCCAGTGGAAAGCGTCAGGATACATTTTCTTTAGCAACTAAACTAGCCCAAGAAGGTGTACCACCGACAGCTTCCAGCTGCTTCTTCCTTCCCTCAAGCTAAATTTGCCAGTGCTTCATCTGCATTGCTTTAATTTCATTCACTCACGCTATAAACTGGACCAAATGAAATTATCTAACAGACAATTGAGGGGAAAGGTACTGAATTTCCAATGCTAACAAAACAGGACCACAGTTAGCTGAGGATAACATGGCAAAACAATTCTGTAATGTACCTGGAGTCTCTGGAGTTGTGTCTTTTTACCCAAGAGGTCAGGCCGTGGCTCCTTCTCTAGATCTAATTTGGCTTTGATGGCAGATAATTTTTTCTGCAATGGTGCAAAACCAGCGTCAAAGTTCTTATGTTGCAATATCAAATTCTAGATGGAGAAATAAGAAAACAGGTCCAGCACTCAGGATATATCCCTTGGCATTATATTTTGTCAATATCTGCTTTATATTCAGAACAAACACTGAGCTACACTATGCAACAGACCACAAATTTATTTGAATGTATGATCAGCCTAGAGAAAGGGATTAGTACTGAATTTATATGTATAAAACTGCCTTAGTAAAGACTTGATCTTTGTCTTTATCACAGGCAAAGACAGTATTTGGGTTTTGTAGTTCACCTGGAGTTTGCTCTTGCTTTGCAGCAGACTTTTGTGTAGAATTTCTCTCTCCTTTGAAGCTTCAGCTACTTCTTGAAGGAAAGACTCTGCTTCTTCCTCACCAAGGAGATTGTTTAGCAAATCTTTCTTCACCTGTACTGTCATCAACGCCTCTTTGAACTGGGAGCTTTGAGCTAGAGCAGCCTAAAAGAGAAAAGTTTTTCCAGTGAAATCATACAAAAAAAAAATCATGTAATCGTATTATTCTCACACAAGTCACACAACTAGAGCAGCATGACAAAGTCAGGTAAAAACAGCATGCTGGGCCAAAAAGGGGTAACAGAAGGTACCTGGACAGTGCCCAGTTAAAGGAAAAATCTTCCTGATAAGGTTAGAGGCACCAGGGCTGCATCCATTTTGTGAACAGAAATAGAGGTAAGCTGTACTATGGAAAGAGTTGCCTGTGCAGAGGAGAGGCCTAAACAACCAACAGAAAGGACAGCTTGAATGCTCACCCTGAGGATAAATTCCATCCCTGTTCAGAGACACATTTATTCTGGAGATCACAGGGATGAAAAAGTAACAAACACACCCTGCTGGGCACATGCATAAATCATGCATTTTAATCTCATGTCTACATCACTATAAAATTCTTTAACAGAGTCCACAGATTTTCCATCCAGGGAGATCTGGGCTAATGTTAAACAATATTATCATTATTGTTAAAGATATCTAACATTTTAATGCAGCCTACTCAGCTGACAACTCCAATTAACCAAATGGAGGGCAGAATATAAGGCAATGTGCTAAAGCTGAAGCTAAGTAAAGACCTCCATCCCTGCTGTGGGTTTTCCTGCCACACTGGCAGGACCTTCCAGCTGCTGCTGCCTGGCAGCTGTCTGCAGGCTTGGCCAAACCCACATTTCTGAACTTAGTAACAGCTTTGCTACCTCGATGTGGGCCAGTTCTGGCTCCGGAGTCTCCAGGAGCATCTGGACCGATGGCTTCCACTGTTGAAAACTTTGCAGGGGACCTTGGAAGGATCTCCTCAGTTGGGCTGCTGTGTCAGTGCTCATTTTAGAAGTCTTGCTTTTTACACTGTAAGGATAAAGTGACAACCAAGAGAAGGATTATGAATAAATCCAAGCCCAAACATTCCATTCTTCAAGGCATGAATTAACTCAATACTCGGGTGTCAACCATGTACTACACAGAAGCCTCAGTCTGTTTGACTGTCTGAGCCTGCTGTTGCATACCAACAGCTGCTCTGTCAGGCAGAGATATCTGACAAAACTTTATTTAGATTCCATTGGACACATTTGTCTTTTGTGTAACTGTGTATCAGGAACTACTTTGCTTTTCTAGTAGGCAGGAGTCTCCCCTTGTATGTGATCTTTCTTGGCTGCTGTCACAAGTGTGATTTAACAAATCACATTATCAGAGAAGTCTCACTGACTGATGGGAGGAACAAGCCAAGAGTGTCTAGAATGTAACTGCAGTTGCCTGTAAAAAACAAGGTTTTGTTTCTTCAAAAAAGACATTAATAACTCTTTGATAACCTTATGTTAGCACAAAAAGTGAAAAATACATTTCTATTTCAGATACAATTCCTTTAAATTTTGCAGAACCACTTTAATTTATATTAGTACATACAGGCAATTCTGATAATAGCTTTGTATTTATGTATATGCATCCACATACATACACAGCTCTATTATTGGAAAAAAAATTAAATCAGCAAAGCTTCAATGAATATCGAGGTTTCTCTTAAAAAGGCTTATCCCAAACACAGCTGAGTGACAAGGCCCAGGAGTGACACACCCCATGCAGCTGCCTCCTGTATTGCTCAGCCTGCCTGACCTTCCCAATTTGCAGAATCCTGCCTGATATGGCAAAATGCAGCACAAACTTTATGTTCATAGGGGTACAGTATCTTTCAAACTCACAAGACAAGCAGGTGAGCAATGCCAATGAGGATCAGCACTGCCTTTCTATAAAAACAGAAACAACAATCTTACCTGTGTCACTGGGCCATGACAGAGCTAAACAAAGGCAAGTTTGCAGAGGCCAAAAGCTCCGCAAATAGAAAGTTCTGACTTTACATGTCCTCTGCCATTTGCTCTGCTGCCCCTGCCAGGCTCAGTGTGAAGCTGCCAGACTTCCCAAAGCAGCTTTGGAAAGAAGCTGGCAAAGGAGCAGCTGCCATTTTCTACTCAGAGGCAAGTCCCCTGCCTTCTTTGCTCCTCTTTCAACATTGTTTACTTGCTAGTTTTTAAACTGAAATCCTCTCACACAATGACCTATAACCCTTCCAGCAGGACAGCACACTGAGCACAGAGCGAAATAAGCTGGGATACAGGAAAAGAACTGACCTTCTTTTTTCCCTGAAAAAAATGATCCTTTCTTCTAGTTTGCAAAATTTGCTGCAGCTTCTTTACTTCCTGATTCCAGGCAGCCTGGAAACGGAAACACTGAAGTCTGGGGAGAGGCTAAACTTCCAGAGTTTCCAAACCAAGGCAAGTTGAAAACAGGAACATGCATACAAGCTGCCAGGAGAAGGGGAATAAACTCTGCCAAATAATTGCTAAGGCTGGTGAGTCACTGCAACAAACTCAAGAAGGGAGGGCCATAATTCTTCTGAACCGTTTACTACCACAGCTCCTGTCCTGATTTTCTAGTTGCTGGCATGAATCGTATTAAAAATACATAAATTATTATTATAAAATGCTAGTAAGATCAAATTAGCTGCCAGCAATCTAATTTTCTTCAAACCATACACAACATTAATGATGTAAGATCATCGCTTGAAAATGACCAGGAGCCTCCAGCTCCTAGCAAATGGCTAAAATTACAGCTTTACTGAAACATGGAGGCGGATGTAATTAGCAAAAGCTTTTTTTCCTACCTGTCACTCACAACTGGATGGCATATCACTTTTTTCTTAGGCCCCTGACAATCCCTTCAATGCATGAGAGAAGATTCCCCCCACCAGCCCACCATAATCAGACATCCCAGTACCTTTGATACTGGTGTATTGCAGAGACAACATGCTCAGCGTGTGGCTGCACATCTTGGGAATACCGCAGCAGTTCCTTCAGCTGGGCCTTCAGCCTCTCAATCTTTGACTCTTCTGCAGCCAGAGCTGCTCTCGTTGCCTTAATTATAAAAATAATGAACAGATCACACCTTATGTAGTGTCTGGCACACAAAATGAAGAAGTAAGGCTGTGTCTCAGAGTATCTACAAATCTCCTTTTAGTGGCTTTTTTCCTGGTTATAAGGAATATGGTCTTTGCTGAGACAGAAAACATTCTCAGGAACAGTTTTGTTCCAGCAGGCTCTCTCTCCTCCCCTCACACTGCCCAGCCTCTGCATCTGATCTGCAGGGTTCACCGTTTGAACAGAGTAAATCACAAACAGGCTCAGTTTCAGTTCAGTGATTGCAGTCTATAACACGAACTGCATTTTTGGAGCAGTCTTAACGGCCTCTGTTTGCATGAACAGATCAGAGACTCACATATAGAGAATGTTAATTCCAGGGTGACTCAGGGAAACAAAAACAACTAAAACCCATGCAAATGTAGCTGGATTGAACCAGTCTAAATTTTTTTCATCCTTTTTGCCTATATTTTTCCCAGTTAGTCCTGCACAGTTCTAGACATATAAACAGCAATGAAAGGCATTTTGAGAACAGATAATAAGTGCAAAACCAGCCTTTGAGAGGAAAAACAGTAAAGATTCTTATCTACTTTATGTTTGACAAACTTTTTGCACTCACTTTACAGCAGATTGGTTTTTGTGTAAATACTGGATTGTTACAATCTTGGGAATTCTTAGTACTGATGATGTGTCTGCTAGTGAAGGAAGAGAGATACCTATCTTATAGAGATGAAGGATACGATATAGCAATGGTCTTATCAAATTCCTCAGAAATGTGTGTACTTGTGTCTGTGTATGCACTTGTGTTTGTGTATTCATGTATACAGTGAGGCATTGATTTCCTGCTTCTTTTTAAGTGGAGCAAATTGTGTTGTTTGCTCTGTATCATGCTCTTTTTGCATATGATTCCTTTGAACTCTAGACACGAACTCCAGCACATCCCTCCAACCCTGCTCCTTCTGTGCAGCATAAAATGAAGGTTGGGGCAGTTGATTCCATCGTTGGCAGTGACATTTTCCACAGTCTGCTTCACACACACCCATACTCTTTCCTCATCATCTCTAACCCATGGGACAGGCATCTGTTGATGTGACTACTCATGTCCAGTCTATGGCTGCACTTGATCCTCCACACAAAGGGTAACAACTTACATTGCATTTTCTCCACAGAGTTACAAACTCATCTTCAGTCTTTTCCCCTTCCCCAGGGTCCAGGTCATTTTCTAGTCTCTCTAGATCTTTTCTCAGCTTCTGGATGTCTGCCTCTAATTGTCTGGCTTGGGACTCATAGGCACTTTCAGACTGCTGGATCTTGAGCAATCTCTCCTCCTCCTCACTGCTCAGCAGTTTCAACTTCTCCAAGGCTTTTCTAAGCTCTTCAAGTTCATCCTTCAATCTTGCAGCTCCAAGTGGAGAGGTATTCTGAATCACCTCAGCACACTGATTTTCAAGGTGCTTCCATTTCTTTCCACCACTCCTAATGTCTTTCGCAATTTCCTGCAAAAAGAAGTTAGATAAATGGAATGCAGGAATGGGAAGCTGGGGAAAAAGCTGAAAGCAGTAGTAGTATAAAAGCAGTACAAGCAGTAGTATAAAAGACCACCTCTTCTGCTTGTATGTATTTTGGTTTTCACTTCTCATTTCAAAATGTCTTTTTTCAAGTGACCAGAAGCCAGGGTTAGTCATTTGACTGCCTTCCAAGTAATACTAATTGCCATTAATTCTGAAAATAATGTTTTTCATTAATGCTGATCACCTGAGCTCCCCGACAAAGAAAACAGGAGCTGCAAGCACTAGATAATAGTTGGATTTTAGAGATTTTTAAGCTAAGCAGTTAAAGCAGTGGCACCAAAATAAAGGATATTGTTCTCAAAAGTGGTATTCTCATCACCAGCTCTAAACTCTCAAAAACTGTGAACTTTCAGGGTCTATTTGGATCATGTTTACCAAATCTGATTTATTTAAACAAGATTCTTGAAGAATCACATAACCGTTGGAGATCAGACTTTAAGAAAAACAAACCAGACCAGTTTGTGACTCATACTGGAAGAACTATACATACTAACAGTTTCAGGACCTCATACAACTCTTCTGCCCTAGCCCATGCTAAAATCACCATCTATTTTGTACATGTAATTCTTTTCTCAAGTACACCTTTGTATGTCCCACATACGGGGATGAAAAATACACAGTCCTAACTTCTTGTTAGAGTTATATTGTTCAAGGACCTTCAGTGCCTTTAGCTTGTCCTCTGCTGAAGACTTGGTTGCTTCTCCAATGCAGCAGTTTATTCTCTCTGTGACACCATTCAGCCACGATTGAAACTGGTTGACATTAGCGCTGTACTGCTCGTGCTCCTTGGTTATCGTTTCAAGCAGTTTCACTCTGTTCTGTAACAAGAGACATCAGAAGTGGTGAGGACTGTGCTTATCTGACTCTTTTTCCTTTATATTATAACCCAGAATTTATAAACAAGACTTCCTTTTCATGAGCCTCAATAACGCTTGGCTTCCACAGGAATTCAAAGTTTACCTTGAGAAACGGAACACAAAAGTACAAAAAGACTTGTTCCTGTCTGGATTGTGCTACAGGTTCTCAATGTCTAAGTCTCCAAGAACACAAACTGCAAGGCCCTGTCAGGTAAATTTCTGGCTTTCCAGACCTTCCTACTCTCTCATTAGAAAAAGAAAAGAATTGGAAGTCTGTTTCTGGTTTTCACTTTGAGAGACAAGCAGTTATGTTCCTCTTGTGGGTTAAAAATAAAGACGAGCACACCTTCCTTATGTCTCAAAATGAAAATAAAAGAGAATGCACTAGAGGCATGAAAATGGTTTTAAATTGTTCATTATTTAAACAGACTGTGTGGAAAATGACCATCACCTGCAATTGTGTAGTCCAGGCACTTCTGTATTTACTTAGCAGATCACAAACTATTCCGTGGTGGCATCACAGACTCTGGAAACAAATTGAAGCCAATGGAAAGCAGACTTCATTTTCCAAGTTACTGCCTGTACACCCTATAACTAACAATCCCTGAATTTACAGGGGCCTGCACATCCTGAGTTGCTCCCTGCTGATCCAGTCTGGCACTCCACACAAGTCAGAGTCACATTTGCTCAGACTAGCCTTGTTTTGCCAGCCCAAGTTTAGGCCTGTTTGATTTTGACACAAATCACCTGCTCTGTTGTTTCACTAATATAATATCCAACCTAAGTATTATTTTCTGCAAAACCAGACTGATTTTTTCTTGCCCTTCTCCAGTTGGCGTGGAGAGAAATTGAGGTACAAGATGGTTACATTAGATTAAAAAAAAAAATCATTCACTGTGCAATCCCTTTAGTGCTTGCAGCACCCTTGAAAACACCCTTTGCTCTCAAAGACAGTGGGTCAAGTTTAATTTTGTGTAATACAGGACACACCACTGGCCTCTGAGCAGCTGCCCTCCACAGCGAGTAGAGTGACAGCTGCAATGGTGGTTAGAGCTGAAGAGTCCCCTTTGCATTTCCCTTGTCTCTGTGAGGCTCTGGACAGGTCCCCACACCTGCTAACCTGACTGAGGTGGCAGTGAATCACCTCCATTCTGTCAGCCTGTTCTCCAGCCAGGCCAGCAGGAGGGTGGCAAAAGCACCAGTCACCCCAGGATCTCCTGTGTTTTGGGGGTGGTGGTCCCTCTGGGACTTTGCCCTTCACCTTTGGGACATGTGATGCCCAAGGTGCACTACAAAGCCACCATCCTGCAAGTGGCAAACCACCAAGTCTGTTTTCCTCACTGCCACTGCAGTCTCTGCTGACTTGTGCAATTTGTGAGTGACTCCCCTAAAGTTAGTTAACTTGCTGTGGGACAAAAGAGGGACAGCTAAGGGACAATTGTTTCCCATGGAGGATGAAATGCTGCCCATTTATTGGCACACGACCTTTTACAGCACCAGCCACACATGGGTTTGGACGAAACCAAGAGGTAGAATTATGACTGCAGACTTCTGTGGCCAAGATCTATACAGCAGAACACCTCACTTGCTAAATCCCCATGTGTCAATTCTCAAATCAGCAGAGGCTAAACAATCTGCGCCTTGACCTCAGGTCAGGGACTTGAGGAAGACAACCTTAGAGCAGTGTAAATGGGCCACACAACAAAGTGAACCAAGTCAGACCAAGCATACTGACTCCACAGAATTAGATTAATTTGTTTTACTGGCAGAAGTTCCAAAGGGCATAAACCAAAATAAAAAAGCAGAAATGTTATTAAGCTCAAAAATCTTAAGCTGATATACAGGGAGTTAAAAAGGAAGTCAAAACAGACTATCCTTGGCCAAGGCTATTCAGCTAAAACAAAGGAATCTGCAGTTTGGGTGCACTGCTGCTCTGTGAGGTCAAGGAATAGATGGCATGAATCTGGAGACTCTGCTAGTTGTCAGACAAACGGCTTACAAAGAGCTGGCTGAGCTCTCTCCCCTACAAGAGGTTAAGAGGAAAACTTTCCAGGGATGAAAAGTAAGGTATCACTTGCCCCTGCTAGGTTAGCTGCCTGGGGAGCAGGATGGCGTGAAACTCAACATCCACATTCACTGGAGGAGACTGAAGAAAGGACATGGCCCTGGAAAGAGTGAGAGCACTGACAGGAAAATGGGTTTGCCATGGGCTGCAGAGAAAGATGTGTCTGGGCAGAATATGCCCAGCCCTGAGCACTCAAGGAAGGTGGACAGAGGCTTAGGAAGCTCTCTCCCCTAAGCTCCCTTCACAGTCAGTCAAGGCAAATGAGCCTCCTCTGGAAGTAATCTAGAGAACATAAAGGAAGTTCCTGCTTTAAATCCCTCTGTGGAGAGGATGCAGAATGCAGAAAGCTCCTGTAGCCCTTTCTGGTGTTTTTCGTCTTAGCCCTAGGGTACCTTAGCAAACTTTGTACATACCTAGGTTTCATTTAACAGAGACAACATTGACTGAAATAAATTTGATGTGCTCAGAAGTATTTAATATATTTCCTAAATATCAACATATAAATATACTGTATATAATAACTTTTCTTACCATCTTCAATCATCATTTATGCTATAATAACCAACCATCTACCTCTGCATATTTTCAATTTCCTGGACAAAGGAAAGCACGTAGGAAAAGGCTGCCACATCTAAAAATATTCCTGTTGATGTAATTAAAGAAAAGGATATGCTTTAAAAATTTGGGAATGTTAAAGACACATGTTAGCACTAAGGAAAAAAAAAAACCCTCCCACCATTTGCTCATACCAGAGAAGCAGCATCACAGGCAAATCATTTAAGAAACACTGTACAAAGAGCCTGCTTTCTGACAGAGCTGGACAACTGCACAGGATGTAAAAACGCTCTTCAAACACAAGGGTAATCTACAAACACCAGCGAGCCTCCTCTGCTCAGGCACTCAGCTGGCATCTGCAAGTCACATTTAGTCTGGTCTCTCATCATGTGAGGGGCCAGAGCAATCCCCTTACAACTCATTCATTCCTCCTGCCCATTGGAAGAGGTGGCAGGATTTCTCTAACTAGGGCTATACTTTCCAACACAATTCCCAAGGTGCCTGTAACCTCAGCATTAGATAATAAACTCCTCATTTACTTCAGTTGCAAAATCCAAGGCTTCCCAACTCCCTTCTTTGTTCCATACCTCCTGAAAGAGGGATTTTTTAAGCTGGATTCTCTCACTCAATCTTTCTATGAAATGTGGTATTTATAACCAACGCCAAAGAAAAGTTTTTTCTAGTGTCTCAGTTGGCTGGAAACAAAAAGACCTATTTTGTCTAACTAGTATGAACCACTTCCTGATCTCATTTATACCAGCACATATCCAAGTCGGTTAGAGAAATCACACTATGTAAAATCAGTGTCAGAGAGGTCACATTCTGGCTTTGAGTATTCAAATTACTTGTTTGAAAGAACAGCTTTATTAAAATAACTAATGACTGTCTCTCAGTTCAAAACCAAAGACAGTTCTGGTGAGGAGGGAACGAATGATAATTTTAAATACCAATCTAGATAAACCCCTGAATTCCCAGGAACCTTATTATTTGTATAACCAGACCCCTTGTAATCAAGCCATCTACCTCTAAAAATAAGTAATCAGTGTTGAGGCTCAAGTCTGCTAGTGGCTTCTCTGTGGCAGCTGCAGCTACAGAATTTCCAAATATACTCCACATTTTGGAGAGACATTAGCAGTAGTTGAATATTTATGGCTAGGAAAGTATCTGAACTACATGCTCACAAAACATGCCAGATAAGGAGGGGTTTTCTGTCATTTTTGGGGCTCATGGTATTTTATTTCAATAGAGAAAAAGTATCTATGGAGCAAGCAGGACAATGGCACGAGTATCCCAATGCTGCTGTTCTTCCAGTGTGATCTGAAGTTAACTTTGTACAATGGCACCAAGGGAGGGAAAGCATTCATCACTGTCAGGCTCCAGTTCTCAACTGGTGTGTAGGTGCAGGAATTAACAGAAGGCAGCATTTAACAGAGGCAGACAGCAGAACCAATGTAATGAAAATGATGTCTATTTGCATCAGGTAACTCCAGCCTACGAAATTCCTAGAAGTCACTATGAGCAAAAACTAGGTTTTAATTTCTATATGTTTGGTATAGATGTGTCTATATATATATATCTATCTTTAAAATATTGCTTTGAGTATTTCTATTGATTTGGTCAGTAAGAAATTGAATTCTTCTGTCCACCCACAGATGTCTGCCCCTCTTCCATACCACATGGTCTAATCCTGTCTTCACCTGAATTTTAGAAGTGAAAAGTACAAGTATTTTCTGAAATCTTTACTGAGAAATAGGGTGAAAGGAAAAAGCTGGTACTGATAGACGAAGCAGGATGTCTTACACCAGCCTACCTAACAACTGTTCAAGGTGCAAGATTAGTATTGGGTAAGGATTAGTATCTGTGTGCAGGAAAATCTTTCAGATAGTGGAACTGGCCACTGAGCAAAGTGTCGGGCCAGAGAGGACTCCCTCCTCCATGTTTCCCAGTTCTGCAGGCAGGGAGGGCAGCTCTGGGTCTCAACTAATGCTACTTCCTCCAGCAAGGCTGTGTGCATGTAATATTCCCTGACTCCTGGAATGGGTACACAGCATCTGGTTATACATAAACCACTAATGTGCTGAAAGATGAGGAACAATTCAAACTTTATATAGAGATGACCTAAAGCACTATTCATTAGGTCACAGCAAGCAGCCTGAAGTTACTTTACAACACACTATAAAGCACTGTGTAAGAGCATCCCAATTAACAGCTCATCTCGGGACTTGACCATTGTTTCAAACAGTCCATTGACTGAAAGAAAAGGTGTCCTCAGCTCTGTTTCCTTTTGCAGTCCTACCAGGTAAGCCCCATCACTCAAGGGGCAAGCAGCAAACAATGCCATAGATTGGAGTCTTGAACACCTCCCACTCTTTACAAGAGTACCTGAGCTTCTTGTCTGATTCCTTCATATTCCACCCTCATTTTCTTCTGAGCATCCTCATCAACGCTGGGGTCACCTATCCTGCTGAACAACGAAGCAGCTTCCTCCAGCAGCCTTTCCAGCAGGACTGACTGATTTAGGACATCATTCTGCAAAACCTGAGCGTGGCTCAGCTGCCACTGCTTCTCCTTTAAGCCAAGCTGCAACTCAATGTCAGGCTCCAAGGTCACCCTCATGTTGTGAATCCATGTGTAAAACTCATCTTGGGCTTTCAGGTACTCGCTCCAGTGCAGCCAGACCCACTCAATGCGGCTGTTGGGGAGAGCATGAGAGGAGTTAGATAAAATGGTGATGGGAGCAGTGGAAACCAGCAATCTCAAGAGGCCTTCAAAACAGTGCACAAGGTTCTCAGCAATTTTAAGCTGCTCTGACTTGGCAGAGTCTGGATTCACTTCCCAGGTCCTCTCTGCTTTGGGGAGGAAATATTGTGTATAAGATCCCTGTGCCTGACCAAATTCGTCATTCCAGACCACGAGGTGGGTGGGCCAGGTTGTGAAGGCAGAGCATCGAGGTCTCACTGATCCTCTCTCCCCACACAGTCCCCAAAATGCTCATGGGACTGTGATTTGCAGGGAATTGCTAGGTACAATTCAGGCAGCAGAGGCAGGAAGCACTTTATGAGAGCACTAGAGGAAACAGCTGCCTCAACACACCCAAGAGTGTGTTTGTCTTACCTGTGACAGTGAGTAATGTATATGGCTGTCTCTTCCCACAAGGCTTTAATGTCTTTTAGTTTAGAGAGCACCTCATGCTTCTTATCCTCACCGATGCTGCGAAGAGCAGCATCTGCCTTCACAAGAACCAAGTCCATTTTCAAGCTGCCTTCTGGTTCCAGTGCACGTATTTTCTGTGAGAAAAACGAATGGTACTGAAAGCATTGAAAGAAAACAAGCATAACTGATGAAATGCAAGCTTTGTTTTTACTCAAGAATCATGAACTCAGAAGGCTGGAAAAGACCCTCATGATCATCGAGTCCAGTCATTAACCTGACACTACCATGGGACAGAAGTGTTTCCATACAACACAGACAATTAACCCTTCCCACCTAACTCCCTGCTGCAGAGATTCTTCTGAAAGGAAAACAAGAACATTTTTTCAGACATGTTTAAACATTCTAAAGGACTGAATTCAACTGGAAACCACACAGCAGTTGAAAAACATTTAAGTTAGCTACAAAAAACCGACCATCCTCTACGAAATGCCTGTGGCTGTGTTTCCATTGCTGTTATAAGGTTACAGCACTGTGTTGCCGCAGGCAGCTGTTCTCCCCCACCTGCCAAAGCACAAAGAAGCAACCCCCACAGGGTACACTGCAACCTCTCAATTTTAAGCTCTACTATAAGAAATCATGAAGCATATTAAAAAGGCTTCCTAGTGCAAATAAAAGTTGGTTTAGAAAAGAAGCCAAGAGAAATTAACTAGTGGAATTTTCTGTCTGCTACCAAATTTTGCTTCGACCCTTAACTGCTAAGTTATGAATTGGTGAAAATGTGGATCTTACACAAATAGGAATGCCAGGAACTGAAAGTTGAGTCATCTAATTTTAAACATCCAGAGATGGAAAAATCAGCACAAGTTCGGTACAATATAACAGATTAATTATGTCCCAATTCAGATGTCAGCTCTCAACATTACTTTATCCAAACTTCTGATACTATCAAATTAGCACTTCTTGCTGCTCTTCCATAAACTCCTGGCAAACTGCAGGCTTTCAAGTTTGAAGAAAAAGGCTTCTACAATGAAAACACCAAGATGTTCAAAATCAGCGATTACTTCCAGTAAAATTAGGCCTATGGCATTTGTAAAAAAAGAATGATGTCAGTTATTACAAAGGTGAGACAAGCAAAAGGCCTTTGGATTTCCAGTCTCACATTCTGGGAAAAGCCTGTTCTTTTGGCATGCAGTGAGCACACCTGCATGTGATGTACAAACAGGTGTTTGCACAAATTATTTCCTAAGAAAGGTGTGATTAATAGAATCCAGGGAAGCAGGGCATAGGCAAGAAAGTACAAGCCATAGCTATCATCCAACAGGAAAAGTATAAGAGTAAAGCTGTATTCTAAGCCTGCTATTTTTCCAGCAACTAGAAGCAAACAACAGCTGGAGAGAAGGCAGTGGCTGTACAGTAATTTTTCTTTTTCAAATCTGTTTTTACATGATTTCTATCATTGGCTGACATTTTCATTAACAAATTAACAGAAAATAAACCACAGGAAGGAAGCATGAAAAAACTGGAAAGCCAGGTGCAAAAAAGGAAGTGAAAATTGATCACTGGATTTGAAAACAACCAATAAGTGAAGCAGTGAGTACATCATGAGGACATCTGAGCTGGAGACAGAAGCCAGGCCCAAAAAGAGGCAGGATGAAGGAGCAGGAGGTGGTTAAGGTACACACAGGAAGAAAGAACAGACACTTGTTAATCTTTAGAATGATGAATTTCCAAAGTCTGAGTTGAAAGAATCTCTTAATATGACTTTTTGCATGTTACAGACTTCCTCTAAAGGCCACAGAAGTAAATGGGCTTCAGTTCAGGCCATATCACATCAACACAAATCTCTAGACTGTGTAACTTGTTATCTCTGCCATGAATGTTCCCCCTTTGCCAAACTACCATTCTTCTACTCGAGTTCCTGTGTTTCTTGTGTGTTTTTTGAGATTGTAAATATGTCTGTTTCCCAGACAAAAGAAAAGGGTGAAAATAATTTAAGGTCAGAAAAATAAAACTATAGACCAAGATAAAATGCTTCAGGTTTTTATGACTCACATGCAAGTCTATTCGCCATCCATCACTCCATGAACAGTCTCTATATTATGCCAGAGGCAAGATCCATCCTTAACCACAGTTAAGGAAAAAGGCTGAAGACATCACTGTAAACTACCTCATCATCCATGTAAGCCTGCAACTTTTTTTTGTTTAAGCTTCAGAAGAGGCAGGCCAAATATAAGTAGACACAAAAAATGAGAGACTTTGGGGTAAATAACAATGGGAAAAATTTTGCCATTTAAATTAAAGAACAGATTACTTGGAATTAAAGGTAATAAAAGTATAAAAATACTTTCAATGTTACTCATAGAAATATCACCACTCCCTCCAATCACGAATAGCACAAATGGGACAAACAGGAGTGTTTCCTTCTCTGAGATTACAAGACCTAGATAACATCTAATGAAACTGAAGTTAATGAATGTGAAATCACTGTAAGAGAGCAGACACAATCTACAACAGGATCTCTGTGAGAAGAGTTATACAACAGGTTAAGTAAAACCAGGGAAAAATGAGAACTTTTACCTTTTCCTTAAACAGATCATAAAGGGGATCTGTAAAGCCTCTTATCATCAGGGTTTATGGAAAAGGACAAAGGAATTACTCTAGAACAGCTCAATACCAGGACACTGCAATCTTTCTCTATCAGTGCCAGAGCCCCGGAGGAAATGGAACACTAACATGATCTGAGTCTCTTATACTATATGCTGCTCGTCTGCAAATTACTATGGTAATTGCAAGCAGCAACCAAATTGTTCCAGGCTTGAGGAGAGTGTAAACATTTTAACCTGCCAAACCTGCTGTTAGTGTTCCAAATCAATCTGAAAAGCCTGGAAGCCTGTGATATCAAATTGCCATCCTCTTTTTCTACATCTGTAAACATTTTGCAGATGGAAAAATTGAAAGAATACTGATGTGAATCCACACAGACCCAATGCTCCAGCAAGCAGGGGCAGCTGACAATTTCTAATGGGAAACTCTTGAGTTTACAGCAATAACTGCTGTAACAATGGCAGCAGTGAGAGCCACCTCTGAATTCATCGCTCTTCCCTTACCTCAGTCTCTCTCAGTCTGGCTTCTAGGGCAGATCGAGGTCCTTTGGTGTTGTCATTGATCCTCAGTCTCTCTTGGATTGCCTTCATCCAAGCTTCTGCATTCTCCACACTACTGTCAAATTCATCCTGTAGCTGCTGAGTCATCTCATTGGAAGAAGCTGAAAGGATAGGAAACAGGAGGTAAGCAGCTTTTGGGTAAGACCTAAACAGGAATGAAAGGCAATCTAAAGGAGCAAGGGAGAAAAGCTAATGATGTTGTGGCTTTCCTTTTGAACAATAATGCCCAAAACTGCAGCAGTATCGCTGTTCAGTTGGGCACAGAGAACACATTCACACTGCAGCTTTCCCAGATGAAAACATACCAGGAAACAAAAAGAAGGTGGAGAACTGTGGGAGGCTCCATTACAGTAAACAGATTTAATTCAAAGCTTTTAAATGAGATTAATTTGGTGTTGGTGGTGTATTCCGGATTAGCTACACCAAACACAAACACTTTCTGTTTCTTCCCAGAGCCATGTCAATATAAAACTCTCCCAATGCCCTTCTGGGCTCATGTACTGAGCACCTGACACCAGACTAATGAAGTACTTTGGCACATGCTTAACTCAGAGGTGTATAAACTGCTCTTGTAGAGGTGTTAAAGCTGCTGAGAGCAGGATCAGATGCTTAGACCCTCAGTTAACTTCTTCTGCTGAGACCATGCAGAGGTTACCTGAATGTGCATGCAGCAAGCCTGGGATATACAGACAACAGGAATTGGCCAGCAACTTCCATTACAAACCAAAAACAAGCCTTCACAGTAGAATATCAACACTGGTGGATGTCTTTTTTTGCCATCTCTTTTACTCCATAACAGGCTCCAAATTCTTAATTTTCCTCTCCCTCTCTCTTGTTGCCCATTCCCAATCAGCAGAAAGCTACGATGGTTGGTTGCTCTGTTGAGGTCTCTGTTTAGAGCACAAGCTCTCCACTGCCCAGACAGCCTCCTTTGTGCCTGTACAATAGAGCAGAGCCATCCTAGGCTCACCCCTAGGACTGCTGGACTAAACTTGACTAATAAGGATGGGCCATAACAAAGCACCCTGTAGGGTCAGCTCCACTGAAGTGAACAGAACGAGAGCCACTGACATTCAATGGGTTTGGGTCACATCCCACAGCTACTGCCAGCCAAGCAGCCAGCGTCTTGTGGAAAATAACATATTCTTTCTCTTTGTTACTCATCACTGAAAGATTTTTTCAGCACAAAGTTTGAGACTTAATTACTGAACTCAAGTTCGTTGTGCAGAATCCAGTCCCACAGCTTCCACAAAACGATTCATGTGGAAGAAAGCGCTCGGTGTGAGAGGCAGAGCACAGTGAAGCTGGACCAGTGGTGTTTTGCAACCACCACAGCTCTCAACAGCTCAGTCTTTACAAGGGAGAGTCATCCTTCTGCTCACAAGCAGAAAGCTCCACACCATCCTGCCAGTGCTCCTTTCCATGAGGCAAAAGGATTCATGCAATATTAGAGGTCTTTCCCTGCAGCTCCCAGTGCATTTTCTTCCACATTAGACCAGAGGAAACAAGATGTCAGCATTCACAACAGTCTGAATTGTTGCTTCCCAGCTGTCAGCAGGCCTTCTACTTAAAAGGTCCCAGAACAGAACGAAAGAAGTGCACCTGCAGAGCAGCTACTGCACTACCCATGGGGACAGCTGGAGCAGAGGATGGGGTCAGACCTCCATGTGCAGACCAGTGGAGCTGCATCTGCATGAAAGAGGGAATTCCTCCCTAAGGGAGACCTGTCAGACAGGACACAAGCTAAGGCTGTAGCTCTCAGAACTTGAGAGCAGTTTTAAAAAGAGTGACCTCACCTTGGAAAGATTAAAAATATAGAACAGGATGTACTGGATTTAGTGAGGGTGGTGTAGCACAGGGCAGCTACTCCCTCTGTCAAAAATAAAAAATATGACAGGATATATAATTAAAGCTAAAATCATTTACTTACATCATGAGAGTCCTAAAGATTAAGCCAGCTAATGGAGGAATGTTATTCTCAGTGGATTGCTAGACAGCTGTGTCCTTCTCCAACTATGACTGGTTCAGAACTGACATTTCTGAACTACAATAATCCAATTCTCAAAAAAGAGCACATATCTCATTGCAGCTGAAAAATCAACTCATTTGCACATTAACATTTCTCATTATATTTGGTAGTTGGAGAGGGAGTGTCCCCTCAAACTCTTCTTGTTATAGACATACATTTCTAGGCAAGCGAATTCTGAATGCCCAAGTATGAGCTGTGGTGATTCCAAGTTACGCTATTGTGAAACAAAAACTCATAGTGCATTTGCTGGAGAGACACTGACGAGAAATGACATTCATTTCCTAGGAGAAGTTTCTATTCCTGGCAACATCCATATCATATTTAAAATTGGCCTCAGTACTCCAGCCATGGAGTAGCCAATACAGAACATCATGTTATCCTAGTCCTATTTTTCACAAAAAGTTGAGGGCAATCTAACACCTACTGTCATACAACAGGAAGAAAACCCCACTCACACTCTGCCCTCATGCTGCTGTCCTCTAAGTGCGAGGAATTTCTGTCAAAACCACATAATTACACAGTCCCCCCCATCCCACACACAGTCAATCCACAAAAGCAGTCAACACAGGAAATGACAAAAAAAGTTACTTCAGTATTAAGATCACCAGCTTGCAAAGGAAGAGACACACTTTGCTACTCCAACTACAGGCATAAACATTGGCTGATTTTCACCAAGCAATTCCTGTATCTAGTACCACAAAGATTATTAAATGTAGCATGCCCAGGTGGATTGTACAGTAGTTACAACCTGCAATACCTGACACTGATTTGGGCTGCCTTTTGCGGCCTCAATGCAGGGAGGGAGGACAATCAGCTACAGCGCCAGACTTTGGTTCTGGAATCCTTCCCAAGCACTAACAGCATGATTGATACCTGCAAGGTAAAAGTATGATTTCTGACTTACTGTCTTCTTGGGAGGAAGAAAAACTGCTGACTATTTGAGATATGGCAAGATTTGTAACTCCTTTGCAAATTCTTCTAAAGCTGGGATTAATGATTAGTGGGGAAGAGTTAATGAATCAACAGCATTCACCCCGTTTCTGTTGCATCATTGGAACTAAATGATTGAGCAATACTTCTGGACATGAAATTGAGCAATACTTCTAGAGCCTGATCCATATAAAAAGGACAAAGGAGACATAGCAGCTCCTGGAACAGACCTAAGCTGTAGAGCTGTGCAAACCCACCATCCACACACCAGCCTGTAATAGCAGCAGGCCATTAGGGCCACCTGTTCCATGGTGCAACAGCCCCTATCCCAGGCTCAGTCTCTGGGACCCACTCTGCCAGGGGAAGTCTTCCCTTAATCACTGTTGCAATCCTCTGAGCAATTTGTACTAAACTGGTTTTCTCACAGTTATTTTCAAATGCATCCAGCTGTTCAAAACTGCTTTTAATTTAATGCCACTTGAATCAGTGTATTAATTCATACTGTGGAAAGTGCATTTACACTCTAGAAATCACTTTGTATCTCTATACACGTTACTAAATGAGAGCAATAACTATGCATAAGAAATTCTGAGAAATTATCTCATAGATAATGAGATGCTGAGCAAAACCAAATTTTATTTGTCCCGATGCAGTAATATTTTCTTGGTAGAGGTAACAAAAAGCACACTTCCGGGTGTTGAACAGGACTGACCCGGGACAGCTCCTGCAGTAAATCCACAGGTTATAAAAAGCACATTTTAGGAACAGGCAAATGTCAGACAGATTTGCTGCAGAAACCTGTAGCTGAACCTCTCCTACAACACTAGTCTTCCTACCTTTTCTGAATCACCCTCCATGACCCCCAAAACACCGCTGGGCAGTGTCTGGGTAGGCACACATATTTCAGTGCCACAGAGGGACGATGCCTCAGCCCTTGCCCAGCTGCTCTGCCAGAGCCACTGCACACCCACAGCACAGCCAGGGCTTGCACTGGTTTGTCTGAGGCTCAGTTACATGCACGGGATATCTGCACCTTTGGAAGGACACCTGACACAGCACACACTCATCAGCATCATTCCTCTCCCTCTCTCTCATCCAGGCACAAAACCATTTAGCAAGGAGGGAAGTCAGAGAACTGGAGCCTACCACCTCTTCCCAAAATGCTGGAGAAGGGGCAGCCAGAAGGATGCTGTATCCCCAGCTTGCCCACAGGCTGAATACCCCAAAATGAATTAATGAGATCCAAAGCAACAGCAAGCTGGGTTTTGCTTTTAAAATCTGTTCCACTTGTGTTGGGCTGGGCTAAAGAGATGCACAGGCAGCTTTGTTTCAGCTTTGGTCTTGGAGCCATCTTGCTGAAAGGGCAAATACATCAATTAGCTAACTGCTCTGCATTATAGCTCTGGGAGCCACTGCATGGACATGCCTGGGTTTCCAGGCAGACCCTGACACAGAGAAAGGCAGAGGTCACCCCTCACGTGACCCACGTGGCACTCGCAGGGCCAAATTTCTCTGAGCAGTTCTTCCCTAAGTACAGCCACTGCAGGAGCCTTGCTAGTTCGTCTAATAACTCTTCTGAGACACTGCAAGATTTACTTATTTAATATTTGTAATACACTGCTGAGAGCTTTTAAAATTATTTTGCAAGTGCAGTGTTTTTTTCTTCGGATTATCCTATTATTTTGCAACATTTCCTAATGCACAGTTTTCTCTCTGCCAGTCATACTGGGGTTCGGTTCTTTGTTTGTTTTTTTTTAAATTTAAATATCTTAAAACGTTTCTTATAACCACTCCCATTTTATACATTCTTTTAAACCCTACATTTATAGAACACAGGCTTTTAAATGGTTTCAATATGTCTTGGATTCTTATATTCACGTACTACTTGACTACTTTCCAGACCCCAGTTCTTACAAAAATAAAAGTACAAAAACGCTCCAGGAAAATTCAAACCACTCACATTAGGGAGACTATTTTCCAATTATTGAAATCCTTCAAACTTTTCTCAACCCTTTTCATTTGGTTCTGGGATTGAATGTGAAAAAAAGATTTTAAAAAAGCCCACTGAACTGTATCAAATTTTACACAAATGTATGCGTGTGGAAGCAATTTTGGTTCTGGAAATTGTATCTGGGATAATTTAGTAACTTTTCAGCTTCCCTAGATACTATAAAGTGAGCTCTGAGGAGGCACAGAGCTGGGAGCTCTGACTGTCTGCTTTAGATTGGAGCAGAGGTCAGGAGCTGGCACAGACCACAGAGGCACAGAGCACCGACCCTTGTCTTTTCAAAGTTGAATATTCTTAGTCCACTGCAGGAGGAGCTACTGTGAATTTTGAATCCAGCCAGCCTTACCCGCCTTCCTGAAAGGCTCCAGGATAGCAGCTGCCCCCATGCTGAGCCCATTTGAACTGACCGAGTAGATACAGAAGCTCTCAGGGTTTCAAATAAAAGGTGTAGTTATTTCCAGCATAATCTTTTAGAAGCTCAAAACATTAATCCTATCACCTTGGCCATCTTCCAACACAGCCCTCTCCTGTGTTATTGGCAGTAAACGTTTATGACAGTCAGCCATTGTTTGTCCTAGTTAATGAGCTAGAGTATGAATAGGGTTTTTTGGAATAAACACATCCGTATCCTTGTTACAAGCATCCCCTTCAACCAAGGAATGCAACATTCTGAGCACATACAGCTCGCATCTATATCATAACCATTTCCTCTCCCTTACAAAACAATCCACAGGAAACCTATGGCACATGCAAGGCGTTCTGCCACAACATGATCACACCTGACAGTATGCTCTTTGTTACCAAAAACTGAAAAGCACAGACATGTTCTATGTAGGCTAACTCTAAAAAAAAATGCCTGATTTTTTTTCAGCCATTTGTTTAAAGATTAATTTCAAACTTTGGTGAGAGCTAGTACAAGTGGGTTATCTTTTTGTTTCCTAAGACTGCTGGGGACAATATATAATTCCCAGGTCCAAAAAGCCATTTCCTTAAAAAAAAATTTAAAAGTAGTTTTATAACAGAATGGAATCATAGCATACAAGTAAGGCAGAATTGGGTTCTGGGGTCATCTTCCCTTCCAGGGAATGATAATCAATAGATATGATCACAGCATTTTTATTTCAGTCTTCAAGTCATTTGGAAGTAAAAAGAGTAAGTGAGGACTCTTAATTACATATCTCTCCCCATTCCATACACTTCACACAAACGTCTGCATTTCCAGGTCACTCTAGGAGACGGGTTGGTCTACCATGATTCCATTAGATAAGTAAAATGCAGGGTTTAGTTCTGGTCTAGAATTTTTTTTACCATCAAGGAGACAGAGTATCTGTGTTAGAAAGCTGTCTGGTTTAGATTTTGATTCTCTGTCCCCACATTATTGAGGTATAAAGAATCCTTAAAGCATTTCAGTCAGCCCTCCTGGGAAGTAAGACAATCCTACTCTTTTTACAGATAACAACTTGGGTTCAAAGGCACTTTGCTTCTTGCCTCTAAGCAAGAAGGAAATACTTGAAAGAACAAGAACAAAGTTGAAGATTCTGTTAATAAATGCTGCAGAGGGTGATTTTCAGCCTTTTCTAATCTGTACCACTTCAAGTGTCTCTGCTGAGATGCAGATATCTTTTTAGTGACTTCAAACTTAATGACAAGAGCCTTCATTTTCCTCATTACCATTCACAGACACTTCAGTCTGGGAAATCACAGGTTAAACACCTCTGCTCTAAAACTTCAGCAGAGATTCTTCAAGTCCAGGGAATCTGATTGGGAAATTATCCCTGAAAGAAATCTGTGCATTTACCAGCAATCAACATCTTGAGCAGCTGGGCACAAGTTCCTAAGTGGGTTTAGTTTCAACTTTTGTCAACTCCCTGAGTTTTACCATCAGTCAGCTAATGAAAAAGCCCTGCAAGCCAACAGCATTAGTTTCATGGTCTCTGGAGACCAGAATTTATGTATTTAATTATCTCCCACTTGTCCTCCACAGACTGTATAATCCCTCAGTACTGGGTGCACAGTACCAGTCACAGCACTGACATACTGAGTAATAAACCTTTGTGGTATCTGCCCCTCGGCTAGAGACCAGATCACAATTCAGAGTGAATAATAAATATATCTGATAAATCATTCCTCTTTTGCTGGTAATATTATTGTGTATAGACAATATACATTTTCTTAGGGGTGTGGTTATCCCTAACTATTTGCCAAATATACTTTGCAAATTAGTTTTGCTCTGCAGACTATTCCCAAGTAATTCTTCCTGGCAATCCTTAATACCCCAACTGTGCTGCTTAGCTTTGGTTTGGCACCACAGCCCTAATGAGAAACTGCCCATCTTCCACGGCTAGCTGGGAACAGCTCTCCTTGTTTGTGTGCAGTTTGTCACACGGCAGCTCCCAAGGGCCAGTGTCATAATCCGGAGTGTTAAGCCCCATACGAAGGGCGTGCTGTCACAGCAGCCTCGGCGAGCAGAAGTGCCCTACAGTTACAAGGATAACACCTCCACCCCAAAGAGATTACAGAGAGCAAGTCGGAAGGGGTTTCGCAATGAAAACAAGACATCAGTGTGTACCTAGGGACACGGAGTGATGGAGGGAAGAAAGGGCTGTCAGAGACTTCAGCAGCATTGCCACTGCTCCTGTGCAAGCTGCAGTGCTTCCACCACTCACATCCTCTGCCCAGCCTTGGAGACACTCAAGAAAGAGATCCTCAAGTCCATCTGGAGCATGTGGCCTCAGCATGGGCTGGATCTCACACCAGGAGAGGAGATTCACTGCATTGAACCACAGGCAGTCAGTGGGACACCCTTGAGGTAGGAGTCCTGCAATTCCATAGGAGTCAGTGCGAGAGAGGGGCACTTCCAAGCCAGGAACCATAGCAGAGGTGGGATAATTCACCTTCTTCAGGAATCCCATGTTCTGAAGAGGCCTACAGTTGTAATATGAGTGCTCAGGGGTACAGGATGTCAATCTGCCTGCAAGTCTGTATTCTTTCCTATTCCACATCGCTGTTTCCACATTTGGATCTAGGGGGGTTTTACACATGCAGTTTTTAACCCTTACAAAATCAGTGTTATAATCTTATTTGACCATTAGTCAAATGTCTCTACCTCTGAGTGAGTGATAGTGTGGAACTTGGAGCACTAAGCACATGGCTTTTAAATTAGTAAATCTTTAAAATCAAGTATATACTGAAAATATTTCTTAGAAACAAAGTCACTTGAAAGTACTTTACAAGTATGCTCTAGGGGCACAGGTCTTTTGTCCCATTTAGAACAGCAGAAGGACTAACTCTCCAAAACAAGATTTTTCAGATATATCTTTCCAAACATTATCAGTTCAGTTATGCTAATGATACATTTATACAGTGAAAGTGAGACTTATGGAATTGAAAAAAGAGTAGCAAGTAGGACAATACTAATTTTAGCTACTAAAGCTGTTGATTAAGAGTTATTTTCTTGGGATCAAAGCATATGGCTATGGAAAAATTAGCAGATTTTAATTTGCATATAACAGAAAGATCTGTTTATATGAAGAAAGATAAAAATGACCCCTGAAAGAGATGAACACTTGAAACGCTGTCAAGAACATGCAGGAGGCTATACCTAAACAGTAAATAGCTGTACCTAAACAGTCAGCACTCTGTACATAATTAAAAGTAGTATTTGCATTAATCTGATAATGCCAAGCTTTATATTGCAAAACAGCACTGGTTTGTGTTCAGACAAACCCACAGGCAAACAAGGCCTGCCTGTGTCCCAAACAAAACATGCTGTTGGAACAGCCAGCAACCTCATCCCCAAGCTCAGAAACAAAGCAGACCACTGCAAAATGGTGGTTATAAATTAATATTGAGTGGTTGAGAGCATTTCTGGAATTGAATAAAACAGGCTGCTTTCTCGTGACTCATTTTTGCCTGAACTATTCGGTTTCCACATCTTCATCACCCGCCCCAGTGTGTGCTGGCCAGGCACTGCGGGTTAAGGAGCACGGCCACATCTGGTTTCAGCTGCACAGACCCCTCCAGCAGGCTGGGAACAGCCCAGCACTGCCACAGCTCCGGAGCTCTGATCGCTCAGGACTTCACAACAGTGATAAAGAACGCCTTTTGAGCAGCCTTTTTAATCGGGGACTGAAGTCCTGTAGTCTATAAACCCAGAGGGGATCTGAACCTCCTCCTGCTGGGATTCATCAAACCTCAAGCAAAGAGTAAAACGGCAGCAGAGCCCAGCAGTGAGCCGTGCTTGTCAGCAGTCGTCCTCCAGTGAGCAGGACCCGAGAGTTATTTAAAGCTGTGATCACAGATAATTACCGTGCTGAGCAGCACAAGTAAAACCAATGCTTTTTCTTCTCACTCTTACATCCTCCTCTAGCAACTGCCTTTTAGAAATGGAGTACTACAAGAAACCAAAGCTCTTTTTTTCCCCGGAAACATCTGATGAGATCAGGCAGCTCTGCTCTATTCGGACCCCAAGGGGGCCTCAGGGTGTGCTAATTCTCAGCAAGTTTGAAAATTCCACCCTAAATATTATCCCTGGTGCTGCCAGAGAGCTAACACAGATACATTTAGAGCAACAGGGGTCCATATCAGCCAAGGAATTGTACACACACACTGGCAGATGTGTCATAGCACTACCTATTCTCAAACACTTGAAAGAAGGAAAAGGTATAAAGCTATAGATTTGTTTAACTCAAGTAATATATAATTCTTCTACAAGGAATAATAGGCATCATGGCACAAACTCAACTTTGGTCTAAAAGAAATAAGAATATGTCTCCAGTAGTCTCCAAAGCCATCTTCTACAGATAACACAAACACTTGCTGGCATTTCATATCACTGAAATTTTTCTCCACTATATCCCTTTCAATTTACAGATCAGGGCTCAGCAGGTACCTTGCAAAAGGCTGATTCATAAAACAGGAGAAGCCAGTTATCATCTTCCTAAGGAAAATGTGTCTGAGTCTGATGAGGACCATTGCTGAAACACCACAGAGGAGAGCCTCCAATGACCTTGTCTGGGTTCAATGAGCACGACAAAAGCAACAGTGTTTGTGCAAACTATACTCCCTACTTTAAAAAATTATTCTGATTTTCTTTAATCCCCTTTTTTGCCTATTGCATACCTCCAGGTCATGTTTCAACAGTTATATATGCGACCTTAAACCCACACTTCAGGGAAGGGATCTCAGCAAAAATTTTGGGGCTGCAAAAGCTGATATCATGTCTTGAGCACCAGCCACACTCCCAGCTCCCAACAGACACTCTCTATTAACTTCACCCACTGTCCCTTATCTCCAACCCTCCTGGTGCACACCACAGTAGGGACATTTTGGCTTCCTTTCTCCTGCCTTACATGAAGGAGTTCCCCATCCTGGCCTGCTGCTCACAAAACAATTTATCAGGCCTTATTTCACGGCACTGGGCCCTCACCCTTGGGCCCTCCCACCCCTTCCCCCAGCACCCTGTGGTGCTGGCAGCAGGCACAAGGGGAGGCACAGGCTCGCTCTGGAGAAAAGCACATGGATGGGCTGCTCCTGGCGCCCTTCACCAGCCGGGTGCTGCCAGAGCCCTGGGCCATGGCTCTCCTGCAGCAGGCCACTGACTTCTAGTTCCCCTTTCACTAGAATTCAAGTCCTTGAACATTTAAGACCCTTGATATCTTTAACACTTCCATGTCTCTGGCAAATTTAATGCAAAGCAGAAAATGAGTGCAAAGGTTATTAGGAGCCAAAAGACACAGATACACTGCCTGTCACAACCATCTCACTACCTTATGAAATAAAAGTAACCTTGTAAAAACCTTACCAAAATCCTGGGAAATCTGGTAAAAAGGGTAGGTAAAAGTCTGTGGTGATTCCATCAAATTTCCCTGATGGGTTCCCAGCATGGCAACCACAATCCAGCCTGGCCTCCACTGGGAGTTGGAACAGCGACTCGGCACAGTTGGCAGCACAACCAAGTCTGGCACAAAGAGAAACCAGTGGCTTCCTCCTTACTAATGCAGGAGGAAGCACAGGACTTCCTCTCTGCCCCCTCCCGTGCTGCAGGAGTGAAAGAGGAGATGGCAATCCAAAGATATATCAGTACAGAAAAAAAAATAAAAAAAGAAAGAAAAGAAGCCCAGAGCAAGGCATGCTGCCACTGTTTAAAACGTTGGTGAGATTTAAATAGCAATAATCCCCAGAAACTATCTAGTTCAGGTCATCAACTAACAAGCTGGTTAATTCCTGTAAGGATTAATGCTTGAAATTATTATGCCTGACAGATGTTTGCTGAATGGGAATTAGTCAAGAATACACAGGATGAAGACCAGCAAGAAGTAAAAATGCAGACAGATACATCAGAGCTGAGATTTTAGAAATCATTAACTCACGTCCTAACAGTATAGTAATTTTCCTTTATCTTCCACTTCCTTTTTTACTCTCAAGGTCTCTAGCAGCAGATTCCCTTCACAGACTGACACACTAATCTAGATTTTGCTCTCAGTAACAATCATGCAAGACAGAGGAGGTTAGCTGATATTTTCAGGAAATAGCTCTGCTGCACAATTTGGCTGAATGGAATACACTTTGTAGACATTAGCTGTCTCTCATGATGGAGCACATGATGAATTCTTTCTTCCTAATTCCCCAAAACTATTGGAAAATATAAAGCAGCATTCTCCCTTGATTAATTAAGATCCTGCTGGGTACATCTACTTTTAGACATTCAGTAAACCCCACTGGTTTGGTCTATCCACCCTGCTACCATTTGCATCATCCTAATGGTGTAGATCTAATACACTCCAGGATGAAAACAGGTGCCACTTACTCAAGTTGGTGTAAACCCAAAACTAGTCCATAAGACCAACCATCTATCTACTTTTTCAGTCGCTGTATGTTATAATTTGCACTACACTGAGCAGCATTTCTGGAATTACAACAAAAATATGGAGTAGAGGTGGAGAGATCAGTGAAAACAAAACATGAGGGGAAAAGTTGGTTTGAATTCTACCTCCAAATTAGAAGCTACAGATACAAACAGGGATAAACCATTAGCCTCTGCACTCATTTTGGAATCCAGCAGCACAGAGGAAGAGCATGGGGAAAAACTGAATAGAGGAACAAAGAAGGATGAAAATCTAGGTGGAAGAACAATACTGGAATAGAAAATGTTGATCAAGCTAACCCTGTGAAGTTGCTAATACAGAGAATTAACCGAAGACCAGTAGCCTCAGTGAGCCTGTGACTCCCATGTGCAATGGTGACCTCAGTGCAGCCAACCAAACACAGAATTCAACCAAACACAGAATTTTGCCACCAGTGGTGAAAAAAAATCAAGGGACAGAAGAAGAGGAACATCTTTAGAGTTAGCAATGCTGACAGTACCTCTAGAGAGGGAACTGATATACCAGCTATTTTCCAACTGCCTTGTTAGCCTTTTGCTAACATGAATAATCCTTAGAACTATATGAATATCTCAAAACACATCAACGTGCAGACGAAACTATACAATGCCTGGGGGATGTAAAGTGGAGATTGGTCCACTTATCTGAAAGTCAGATCAGGGTTGTATTAGAGCTGTTGTTTGAATGGGGGAGTTTTAAATGCCTATAAGTGATCCCCTTCATCACTTTTCCCTTGTTCTCTCTCTCTCTTGTGGTATATCCATAGTCACTGCAAATTTGCCACAGCCCTGCTGAAAAAATTAAATAAATAATTTTTAAAAAGCACTGAAACTAGTAGTATTGAGGAAGCAGAGCATATGTGGCTAACATCAGCTATGTACAGCAGCTTCTAAAACAAGGTAAGACCAAGCTAGAAGGCAAGAGAGCTTCCTGCTGAGTACAGACAGCCACAAGCTAGAGGCAGCAATGAGAGGATCAAACTAACTGCAAAAAATGCAGCATTCCCCACAAAACTTTCTGTAAGTTAGTATCGCAACATATTTAAAATATAAAAATACCACATTACCACTTGAGCATAATTCCCTTTAGAGCAAACTTGATTTTATATTTTTCCATATTTTTAAAGGAAAACAGGTTCAGCAAAATATTCCAAATGTTCCCACAACATCTGACCTGCCATTCTCTTCTTTCCCGTACAAAGAACTCTGTTTTCAGTTTCATCGAGGGATGAAAGAGTGTTTTTCTCACCCTTCTGGCCAGCTATCATTTCTGTAATGGTAGTGGAAAGCATTTGAATGGCCCCTTCTTTGAGCTGACTTGTCTATGTTCAAACATGGATTCACTTACATCTGGAACTGTGGTAACATCTGTTGTAGCTGTAACTCTTGTAACATGCATTGGATGATCTTGGATTTCCTGGCACTGCAAAGGAAACATTTCTGCACACCCAGTGCAGCCCACGGAGTTAAATGACTACACTGCCCCACTGATTAACCTACTGTAAGTGATACTCTGGGCAGACTGGCCTCATTGCCCACTAATTGTCTGCATCTTTGAGCAGCCAGTGATATATTTGTCCACTAACTGCTCAGGAGACAGACGTCGTCACTCCAGCAGGGTTGCAAGGGGTATAAATTATAAAGTGTTGTCTCAGCTCTGACGAAGAGCTACGAAACCTCTCAGATACGAAACAGAGCAGCAGTATAAAAATTTTTCTTGAACCATGTGTTATATATTCTTACTACTCTGCAGTAGCTTGGGTCCTAGCTGTAAACCAGCCCTACACCATGCTGCACATAGTGAACAGGCATCCCCAGTTCAGAGGTCACTGCTGAAGCAGAAGAGAACAGAATATGGATACAAACAAAATACAGATACAGACAGAGGCGTCACACATGGGAGCACTGAGGCAGTGTTAGCATGAAAAGCCACAGGCAGAGCAGCAGCTGCCTAACCATGACCAAATTTCATAGACATTGCGGCAAAAACGTTTTAAGGAGGAATCTGAGTGAAGGTCACGATATGGATATGGGAAGGATTACATGTTGAGGACAAGACTGGGAGGAAAAGCATGAAAGTGCTCAGGTGAAAGTCTGCTGAGCATTGGTGGAGGCTGGAATCACAGGCAGGCCGGAGGTGGAAGCTGCTCTCTCAGTTACAAAGGAAATGAAGCCGGGGGATGTATGGGAATCAACATTTCCATTTTCTGGGGAAGATAATATTTCTAACTGTATTTTAGCTTTGAATTAGAATAACATTGGAATAAAGGGACTGTCCATGCAGCTGCTACTCACCAAAGAATCTGGTTTGGAACTGCTGTGAAAGGGTATGTCAGAAAAGAAACACCCACGTCAAGCAATCAGGCTGTCCTAAGCACTGGGCTTGGAGGTACTGGCAGGGATAGCACAGACAGGTGTCAAGCTCTTGATCTCCCTGGTTTTACAAAGTTTCACTCTGTGTAAATAATGAATCATTATGCAGAACCTAATCATTATGCACAGCCTAATGCTTCAGGTGTCCCACCTGGCAATCTTAACATCTTAAAGGTCTGGCTTAGGTCATCATTATGCTCTCCATTCAGCAAGGAAAAACAAAAAGAAAAAAGGATTTTGATTTACCAGTTAGCATTAAAAGAAACGAACAAAAAACTCAATCCATACACCAAACCAAACCCTGAAAAATGTCAGATCTGATCTGAGCAAGAATAAAAGAACCGAGAGAAGTGGGTTAGCTGCTGACATAGTTGCTTAACTGAGAAAAACATCTATTTGCAAATCCCCAAACTGAGGTGTAACCTGCTAGTAGCAATAACAGCACTTCACAATATACCAGTGACAGCTGACATAGGAAGGGCACTACAGAAAACAATTATCTGCAGAGCACTGAAGCACATCCAGGTAGATTCCTCAGCACTGACTAACTACAACTATTCCACAATAAAAGGACTTTAAAAAAAAAAGGGCTGTGACATTTTAAGTATTGGGATTAAGCGTGTTGACATAATTACTTATAAAAATGGTTTTTATAAGCACCTTCAGCTCTTTCATCAGACAGCAAATACTACTTCACTCTGCAGACCAGAATGACAGCACCAGCTCTCCTCCATCATGAGATATTCACAGAATCACAGAACGGCTGAGCTTGGAAGGGACCACTGGAGATCATCTAATCCAACCTCTCTGCTCAGTCCAGGTCCCCTAGTAAAGAATGTTACTCAGGATTGTGTTCAGATGGCTTTTGAGTATCTCCAGATGAGACTCCACAGTCTCTCTGGGCAACTTATAATATCACAATATGTAACAGCTGGAGAAGCAAACACCTGAGGGGAGAAATGAAGTAACACTGAAGGCAAAAATACCTTTAGGGTTGCTGGTAGCTCCATCCTAGACAGGAACTTATCTTGTAGAAAAAAAACAAACCAAACCAAAACAACCAACCAAAAGAACATCCCCTCTGCCAAACAAACAAAAGCAACCCAAGTAAGCTTAAAATCTTTTCCTTTTTGTTAGGCTGCAGACATTTTCTCTCAACCGGCATTGCACACCAGCAGCACAACTAATGGAGCCGTCAGGTTTATAATCTGAGAATACAAGGGAAAATCCCAGGCTCTGTAAAGCCAAGGGCAATACTGTCACAGAGCCAAGATTTTTACCCTGACTCCTGTGGACTTAAAAGACAAGGTAACAAGTAAATTCTTCCTTGGCTGCTCTCTTAATCTGGAGATCTAAATTAATGCATGTATGCGATGTTACTGAGCCGGTGTTATTAGCCAGTGTTAAAGTGTTATACTTCACACAAAGCCTTAACCTGCTGCACCTACAGAGCAATTCTGCTGACTTACATAAGAAACATCACCTACATTTGCCAGCTGCTGTCATCTGCCATTCATATAAACACTTCCAAAGACTGAAGTGCTCATGCAAAGACTCTTGCATTAAGAGAAATCAGTCATCTAAGCTAAAGGAAATGCACAGCCTGGGGAAGAACTGTCAGCTTCAGTGATTTCTTTTATTTAGTCA
Source organism: Vireo altiloquus (assembly GCA_013396875.1). Classification (NCBI taxonomy): domain Eukaryota; kingdom Metazoa; phylum Chordata; class Aves; order Passeriformes; family Vireonidae; genus Vireo; species Vireo altiloquus. The sequence continues at coordinate 219,458 of VZRF01014334.1, read as the reverse complement.
CAGAAACTTTAAGGCAGGGGTATATTTTCTCAAATGACCCTGCCTTTGCATCTAACTGACTTCAAAATGCAGTGGGTACATCAGTGCTTGTATACTTTCTACCTCCAGCTTCTCTGAACTTCTTCAGGCTGCACCGACAAATGGGGTACAGAGCCTGGATAAAGATCAGCTGTTACATCTCTCAAACTGCTCCTCAGAGACAACACAGGTTTTTATGATACAATTGCCTCATTATAATGGCAGGAAAATAACACAAGCATGTAATGCTTTAAATCACATATCACTTCTATGTGAGGTGGAGAGAAAACACAGCCAAAAGTAACCCCTACACTTTTTTCACAGTTTAATTTATTATTGCTGTTGTGTCAGTCCAGATGAGTGAGTAGGCGAGTCAGTGTGTGAGATAATCTTTTAGGATGAAAACTCCAATCTTGGTTGTTAAATAAAACCAAGTACCCAGATCCACTGTGGGTGGTTTACTCTGTCACACCTGTGCCACCCTCCCACGTGGTACCTACAACACAGCTGCCACACACATCGAGTGTACCCTACGAGATAATATGTTAGTGTCATATTTCACAGATGAAGACACTGGTGCTCTCAGCATCTGTCTTTCAAATGTAGCCTTTGACAGAACCAACAACACACAAAGCATCCAACATCCCTGGTCCCATTGTGAACCTCTGACTGTACATGCTCCTTCAAGATCACAGAGCAAACTTGTGGCAGGCAAAGCCGCATTAAGTAAGGTTTAGACTGGATGTTAAGAAGCACTTCCTGCCTGACAGGGTGGTCAAACACTGCAATAGGCTTCTTAGAGAGGCGGTCAATGCCCCAAGCCTGTCAGCGTTTGAGGCATTCAGGGCCCTTAATAATGTGCTTTAACTTTTGCTAGGCCTTGAAGTGGTCAGGCAGTTTGACCAGGTGATTGTTTTAGGTCCCTTCTACTCTTAATGTTATTATAATCCTTATCAACCGCAAGGGGAGCATCACGTAGCCTTATGTAAAGTGTGTCTAGGATTCCCTGGTGACAGGCACTGTATCTACTATGTACAACTGTAAGTTCCCCAGCACAAGCTATCCCACGTGGGCCTCTCATTCAGCTTGTGCTCCCAAGTATTGCTGTCACGTTTCTCAAAAGGCTTTCTGCATAGCACAACTGTAACAGCAGGTATTTCACCTTTCAATGCCACTAAACACACACTAATCAAGAACAAAACAAACAAGCCACAGCTTGATACCTGAATTCCAATCAAATTACAATCTCCTGGTTCTCCCCATTTCCTGCTATCTCTTGATTTCTTCCAGTATGTTTTTTTATGCACCTGTTCTGTGATATCCCAAGGCTGAGACTGCCCTGTAATCCTCAGGGACTGCTATAGTCAAAGCAGAAATTCCCTTGAAATCCCTTCATATGAAGGACTTCATAGCAAGCCCATGTCTTTTGTTTAAGTGTAAGATAGAAAAATAAAGCTTCTAACAGCAGACACATTAAAAGTTCTGTCTAAGGGAAATAAATGTTTCTGAATCAAGGGTTAAAAAGAATTAAAAATTGATATTGTAGCTAGCAAGGTAGAAGCAAGAAATAAAGGTTTAATCATTAGCATATAGGAACAGTGGAAGCAGCTGGAGCACAGATGATGTACCAGTTATGTTTTTAGAAGCAATAGGGAGGACATTTAGCATTGTAAAAGGGCAGGAACTGAAGAACACACCTGGCCTCCAAGATAGCTGGAGCCAGGAAACGAGGCCTGGATCATGACCAAAGGGTCAAGAAGACCTGGCAGTGGGACAAAGTAAAGAGGAAGATGTCTGACTTCATCTTCAAGAGACCACCGACCCAAATCAAAGGAAGAACTGTGCAACCGTAATGAACATTCAGCTCATTTTAATACAGAGTGGGGGTAGGTGATGCATATGTACAGGCATCTCAGGTGACTCAGATGACTACGTAAGACCTTTGTGAATTTAAGGAAAGCCAATGCTTTAGAGAATCGCACATGCTTTTTGGAGGGTGACCTCACACGTGTCCAGTGCTGCAAAGTAAACATATCACTTTACAACTTCACAAAGTTCAAAGGTGTCTTTGTCCATAGCACCTTTAGTGCATCATTTCCACAGCCCCTTGAAATCAATGCACTTTCCTTGAAATACAGTTAAGCTGTGTGCACAGACAGAGACATCAAAGATTGCTTATTAACCTGATATGACGTGTCAGTGAGAACCACCGCCCCTGTCCTTTCCTCAGCATTGAGGTGGGGCCGCTTCAAATACTTGAAGTTAAAATCTCCAGGGCTCTACCCTCTGAGCAGTTTTTCTGTGATTCAGGCAGTACCATCCTGTGATGCAATTTATCAGCAATACAAGAATTTATGATAAGCAACAGTTAATGACACTTTAACTCTATGAAGCAGTGAATACGTGGCAATGTTGAACAGACAGCATGTTGCAGAGTCATCAGTCCGTGTGGAAGGCAAGGACTGACTTGAAGAGTATGTAAGGAGTGATCCTCATATAAGGATCTCCACTTTCAGTTTAAAAGACTCCATTTCCTTATTACTCCAACTGTTATGCCCTCAACAAACTCTAGAGAACAAACAAGAAGAGTAAACTTTCAAACAAAGGAATGAGACTGCATTTAAGTTGATGCTGACAGCACTGCAGCTAGTCATGGAAGTATTATAAGAAAAGTCTGCATATGCCAATATCAGCCTTAGGCAATGGAATTGTATTTCAGACCAAAATTTAAGCAAAATTTAAGGATGTGACATTTGGGGCCTATAACTAATCAGTATCACACTGTTTTGAACTTTAAACACTGCATTTGATGGCAACTGATGACACAACGACACTTCAGTTTTTCTTGTGTCATGTCAGATTACTTTAATCAATTTTAACTAAAGACATAATTCCTATCATGTGGTTGTTTGCAGAGCAGATTTGCATGACCAAAAGGGACCCTGACCACCTGTTTTGCATGTTTTAATTTCATAGAATTGCAGCCTGAAGAAACGGAGACATTACTGACCATCAGTAAGCATGACCCTAAAAGATAATTTCCTTCAGGGATAAGAGTATTCCACTTGCTACAGTCCAAAGACAGTGAGAAGGTTTTCAGCCACATTCAAAGAGGTATTGAAGGACCTGGTATTTATTCCTGTAGATCTCAGGTGCATGGTACCTTTGTCTTCATATAAAAAATGTGCCAATTAAAAAAGTCCCTTGCCAGTTAACACCCTCTGTTAACATTCCTGGAGCTCAAGAAATTTTCCTGTTACAACGTGGCTGTTTCCTTTCACATGCCTGAATTACCAGGATTCACACTTGGCCCAAAATCCTTATGTGGACATACATGATCCAGTTATAAGAGGACCCTTTCTAAGGACACCATCACACCTGTCTGTATGGTAGAACAAATGTGAGAAGAAACGTCAAAGCTGTGCCACAAAACCCCATCTGCAGCTGACAAGGATTAATAGTTAAAAAACCCCATATCAAAATAGAATCTTATCATTGTTACATATGATCTGGGATTTGTCCTACCAGAACCCATTATTTTGAGTCAGGATGAATGATCACTGCTTTTGCTTGGTTTCATGGGAATTATGCTTATATGATGGCAGTCTTGAAACTGTTGGCCAATTTTGTCAAAATAAAACAAATCTAAAGACACTAGATGAGATCATAGTCCTTCTGTTCTTGTGCAAATGTTGTGCCTGGTAGAACAAAGACAGGAGTTGTGCCCTGGAGATGCAGGGATGTAAAAACAAAGCACTCTGTGACCAGGCTAACTCAGGAAATCAGATCTACAGAGCTGTGCTCCCTGGTTGATTGAAAGTACACACTGAACTGTACCGAGACTTTCTGTTTCCATGTTCAAAATGCAATGTATCATATCAGCGTTATTTGTATTCTTTGAAATTTTAAGGGAGATGTCAATTCAGGGGCGTTTATCCAGAAGATCCTTCTCCCTTTCTCTTTACAGCTTCATTTGCACCAAATATATTATTGCCAAATGGAGGCTGTCACATATGAATGTATCACTCAGTCACTGAGCTAAAATCTTGGGAAAACTAGCAAGTGTCTGATTTTAGACTCGCTTTTCCCTGTTGGCCTGTTTCTACAAAATTTGCAGGAGCTTAATTACCTCAAAGCTGTTCTCCTTATGTCATACTTGGCTTGAAACTGTGAAATGGCAAAAAAAAAAACAACAAACCAAACATAAGAGATACATACCAAGACTCATGTGCATACACATATTAAGGGATGGCAAAAACCCTTGTTTCCAACAGAAGCCAGTTATCTTTCTGAAGCTGCGATGCAGGTGTGGAGCATCCCCTCAGGCAGCACAATTGCTCTCCAAAGTTATGTGGATGCAGGTACAGCCACATTCTGAAGCCAAGCATCCACAAGTGTATACAATAGTTTTTAGGATGATTTGTGAGCCACAGGTAAGTGGAGGAGCACAAAAAATGGCTTACTCCCAAAGAAAAGCTAGGACACTCTTTTCAACGAGGTTAGTGCACAAAGGCCACACAGAGGATATATGTGCCAGGAACAGACTTGGAAGTATGGTACAAGTCTTGACCAAGGTGAGAGAGGACAGAGGAGCAGTGAAATATGGCTGAAGGGAAGAACTGGAACTATCAGAAGGAACACAATGAGAGGCAAGCACCACAGTACCGCACCCTGACTGGTAGCTAATTCTGGCTTCCTCAGGAATTTGAGGGGACTCCGGATTTCATGATTCAGAAACATGTAAACAGCACTGGGTGTAGGGGAAAGCTGCTTTTATGGAGGGACCATCAGCATTGTCAGACTCCATTTCCTGACAGCTAGCTTGTATGGAACAATATTACTGTGACTCACCAAAACATGTTTGTTTCTTGTGGAACAAAAAGACGCCACAACACTGATTGCAATAAGTTACATTTCTTTGAGATCCAACTGGCTCACACATTTGGCAGCCACAGAGGCTGTGCCAAACTGATGTGCATTTCAACAACCGCAGATTTGAGACACTTTGAGGAAAAAAAGGAAAACACTTGAAGGCAACCAATCAGCTTTTAAAGTTTTGTGGCATTTTTAAAATTCTTTCCCCAGAAAACAAGCACTGTGTACAAAGATTTTCAAATGACATGCACTATGCCAAGGGCTGAAAAGTAACATCCAAAACTAGCAGCAAGGAAGTGGTAACAGTAGCATAGTGATTTTATTTTTCATTAAAAATTCAAGACAGCCGGGCTTAGATTTGAGGCAAAGGAGAAGACAGGCATCCTGGCTCTGATGAACTTGCAAAATAAAGCAGTGTCTTGCAACCATAATTTTCACAATTAGTCATCATATACATGCATAATTGCTGCAGATTTTAGTCTGTTAACTTATTTGAGTAGATCTATTTCTACGAATAAAATTTTCCTGGACAAAGATCTAAACTCACACAAGGCCAAACCAATAAGGATTTGGGAATGTAAGAGATGGCAGAAAAGAGTGTATGAGAAACCAAAGCCTTACCATACACTGGGGCGTGGGGGAGCTTTACATACAGAAGTTGCACAGAATGTAAGTTGCTCTTATAATAGAAAAACTGGAAAACTTTCTGCTTAGGAAAAAAATGTGAGACAAGGTCAGACCCCCTTAAGGGGAGGAAGAGCCAAGCTAGGATGTATCTAATAGGTATGAAGGAGAGAGAAGTGGGAGGGGAGAAGAGGACCAAGGACCTTGCAAACCGCAGTAGTCCTGGCAGTGGGGACCGACAGATGAAGAAATGTGACAGTAACGCTGAGCAACTGGCTTTGGCAAGAGCCTGACATCTATCAGAGGAAGAAAAGTTGCAGAATGCAGCTGAATGCTGAACCAGGCTGGCACTCGTTCGCAGATGCGATTTTCTGAAAGAAGCTAAATAAAAGGCTTAACCGTATATTACTTCAGGAGATATGCTGCGGTTACTGCAGCAATGACATTACGTGTATTAGGAGTACACAGGGAGCTCTCGTAGTACCCAGAGAGGTGTCCTGGCAAAGACAAGCCCCGCCGGCGCTCCGGCTCTGCGGCCCCGGCGCTGCCGCTACCCCCGTTAGCCGGGCGGCCGGCCCGGGGGCCGAGCGGGACCGAGCGGGACCGGGCTGTCCCGGCGGCGTTTTGCCCCGGCGCGCCGAGCAACAGGAGGCGGGTCTGGAGCCGGGCGGGCTGACAGCGAGCCCCGCCGAGCCCGACT